>CM048753.1:87157646-87687646 GCA_026315105.1 Locusta migratoria
CCTCCTGGCATTGTTCCTATTTATTAGTACCTGCAACCATTCTTGCTTCTTTCATATCTGTAACCTCTACCTTATGAATAAGGTAATCTGTATCCACCCAACTTTCACTCCCATACAACAAAGATGGTCGAAAGATGGAGCACTGCACTGCTAACTTAGTATTGATACTTACTTCCTTCTTGCAGAAGAGAGTAGATCTTAGCTGAGCACTCACTGCATTAGCTTCGCTGCACCTCGATTCCAGTTCTTTCGCTATGTTGCCATCCTGTGAGAAAATACATCCCACGTACTTGAAACTGCCTAGCTGTTATAACGTTGTTCCTCCTATTTGGCACTCAATTTGTTTGAATCTCTTTCCCACAGACATTACTTTCGTTTTGGAGATGCTGATCTTCATATCATAATCCTTGCACCTCTGATCGAGCTCTGAAATATTAGTTTGCAACCTTTCAATCGAATCGGGCATTACAACTAAGTCATCCGCATGGATTAGACACAAAAATCTCGCATTTTCTTTACTTATTGCTGCTTCTGTCCAAATACAGAAAAAGAGCAAGAAACATATATTTCTCTGATAAAAATCGCGTACTACGTTTAATACTGCCGAAATTGGTCATGTAGATAAGAGTTTTAAGCGATCTTGGCTTCTATTTGAATAATGATTGAAGAATATACGAGGTTTGTTTGCCGTCTTGCAGTAAGTGTTTGTTGTCTGCTGTGACAAATTCACCACATCGGATTTTTCTACTCAAATTGCTGAAAGTACTTCTGTTATGTTACTGAGAAAGTTTCAGAATGTATTACAAACACTAAAATTAAAGAGAATATTAGTGCACAGGATCTAAAGTTTACGGTCGTAGAGGCACACGGTATCGATGTTGGCAACAACCTTTGAATGCTATTTGAAAACCTAATCCTATAGAATGTGTTGACCATGAAATAAATAAATAATTCTGTTCCTTCTCTAAGGTTTACATTTCTTCGTATGTAACAGTACCGTTGTCTTGTCACTAATTTAATAATCCTTATATAGCAAACACTTCGTTGCCAACATTAGCACACTACGCCGCCGCAGCCATAAGTAAAATTTACCCAGTATTCTTTGCCAGTTATGTTACAACCTCTTATAGATAAGCGTCAATATTGGCATTTACTAAAAAGAAATTGAATTGAGGGTGTATTTTGTTATAAAACATCAGGTACCGTACTAGTCATTCAAATTGCATACTACAAGTTATGACGCTAAAACTTCGAAATACCACAAATAGCATTCAACGTTAGTTGCTTGTATCAGCACAGTAAGCTGCCACAGCCGTAACGAATCGTTTTGCCCAGTATTTTTATATTTTTCGTTTTAGTGTTTGTAATACTTTCTCGCAATAACGTAACAAAAGTATCTTCAACAATTTGTGCAATGTCAGTACAAAACTTTTTGATGAGGTGTATTTCTCAATATACTATATAAGACACACATATTGTGCTCTAAAACAGTATGTTATGGGAAATTTTGCTGCAATATGATATTTTGCGTCTGCTAATTCCCTACAAGCAGCTTCTCATTTAAGAGGTAGTACTTTCAGAAGAGCTGAACAAAAACTAAGTTCAAATATCACAGGCGATTTTTACTATTAAGTACTGCTTCAAGTCATAATAATAATTATTTACTTACAATACATAACTGTGGGCTCGGTCCGGGATCCCAGTTTTTGCGCCGACATTTAATGATCCATTTTTTTCTTAGAATCTCTCGGGAAACTAAACGTTCTGCAGCCACCTATGGAATGATTTGAGCAGTTTATAGCAAAACAAACACCCGTAATGTCATGCTAAAGTGCCGTGGCGCAAATCCTATAGCACCGCAGTGGTTTAACTCACGAGCCACGAGAATGAAAATGGCGGATGTGTCAGCTCGTACTTACAGGAGCCTTTGTTCAGAATAGAGCTCTTAAAAACACAGGCTGGAGCTACAGACATATATGTCTGTGGCTGTCGCATCCGTCATTCTCTGCGAATGCTAAACACAACACGTAGCTATTTTCACAAACAGTGTTGTTTTGTTCAAGTTTAGTGAAATATTTTGCAAGTGTCCGGCATAGAGCCTTCGATCGTGCTACATTGAGCTTGCATTCCGCTTTTATTTACACCGATATGTAGATTAAACACGAAAATCTCTCGTTTTCTTTACGTACAGTATTGATGCTTGTCTTTACTGTCCAAATAAAGAATAAAGGTGCAAGTAAAATATTTCTGTGGTCAAAACGCTTAGTATGTTTGTTTTCTTCGCATAATTCCAAATGAACATTCAATAATGACGTTTTAAATAGTACCGGGCTCCTATAAGAACTAGATTGAGCGGCTGCATCTAAAGATCATATTTGCGCAATAACTAAGTATAAATACGAAACTCACCAAACACGGCACATCTTATAGCATGAAGACTTTATTCCTAAATTGTAAGAGATCTTAGCTTATATACGAATAACTAGCTGAAAACCCGGCGTTGCCCGGATATTTATTTATTTATTCCTGCCAGTTTCAGGTATATAGTCATTTGCGTAAGTGCTGTAAGTATGTAAATTCTGTTGCGAATACAATTAGTAGTAAAGAAGTAATAGATTAAAACTTGGTGCGTGATGGGGCGGTTTTCCATGAACGTTATTGTTTATCTGCTCGCCGCAGCGGAGTGGCCGAGCGCATTGAAGCGCTATGCCGCGATGCGCAAGGCCGTTCTCCGTCGGGGGTTCGAATCCCCCCTCGGGCATGGATGTTTGTGCTGTTTTTAGTATAAAGTAGTTCATAAGTAGTTTGTAAGTTTAGGGACTGATGACTCCGCAGTTATGTCCCATAAGCTTTACAAACATTTGATTCAAATGTTCAAATGTTTGTATAGTCTATGGGACTTAACTACGGGGTTATCAGTCCCTGAACTTACAAACTACTTATGAACTACTTACGAACTAGGACGGCACAAATATCCATGCCCGAGGGGGGATTCGAACCCCCGACCGTAGTATCCGTGCGGACCGTGACTGGAGCGCTCAGTCCCCTCGGCTACCGCGGCCGGCACAAACATTTGAACTACATGTCATAGTGTGATACAATTTACAAGGTACACTCAACTATTTGCGTGTATTCTGTTTGTAAAATTTCATGCTGCTAAAATTTGTAGTGTAGAAATTGTAACGTCACACCGAATGACGTAGTCTTAGTCCATGAACAGTGGAACGTTACTGTTTATATGCTCATATCTCATGAATGTTCAAATGCTTGTAGAGCTTATGGGACTTAACTGCAGGGTCATCAATCCCTAAACTTACAAACTACTTATGAAATACCTTATAGAGAAGACAGCACAAACATCCATGCCCGAGGGGGGATTCGAACCCCGACGGGGAACGGCTTCGCCCATTGCAGCATAGCGCCTCAATGCACTCGGCCGCTTCACCGCAGCCATATCTGATGAACTATGTGTCGTAATGTGATACAATTTAAAGGTACATTCAACTATATGTGTGTGTATACTGTCTGGAAAATTTCCTGCGGCTACAATTTGTATTGTACAAAATATAAATTGTAACGTCATACCGAATGCCGTACTTTTAGTCCAAAAAAAGCGGAAAAGTAGCGCGAAACTTTTTTCCATTTATCATTTTTCTATGGTTGTAAGCGAGAAAAAGTTTAATAAAGGTTTGAAATTATGTTTAAAGTTTGTTGCAAGTCGCTAACCCCTCTTATTCTCATAAAGTGTATTTATAAATTCTCGCCGCATTATGTAAGCAATTTTTTGCGATTCCTAATGTTTATGACGTCATATCTTCTGAACCACGTGTCGTACGTGATGAAGCCTGCAGCATTTGTTACCTCACGGTAAGCAATGAGTGTACCAAATTTGGTTGTAATCGGTCCAGGGTTTTAGGAGAAAATGAGCAGCATTGTCGCTAAATGCAGCAGTTTTTCGCGCATCTCACTGTTTATGACGTCATATCTCGTCAACAATGTATCGTACGTGATTCTTACACTTAGGGCGACCGTTCTCATGCATTGAAATTTACGTGTAGAAAATGTGATAAAGATTGGAACAAAACTGTAGATTTGTATCCAACACGTACACACAAACAAACCTACGGACACTCTGCCTTATTAGAAGATTTGTGATATGGTTACCCTAACTAGATAGATAAACCTACGTTTTCACTGGATTATTTAGTGCAAATAGTGACCGTTGGGTTAATGTCCATTAACGTCTAATAAAGCAGACAGTGTCATTGTTCGGAATACAGCAGTCACTTTAGAAACGAATCTTGATTTCAGTAATCTTAAGCTGTAGTCTCACGTCTGTCAGTGTTTGACACTCTTTGGACTGTTCACAGACTAGTAATTAAAATGTGAATCTGTCCTGAGTATCAGGAAAATGAAACCCCATGTTTTCGATACACTTCGTCTGTTCCGCCTTCATGCATTAGAGGTCTGAAACATTGCTGTTTTGAAACAATGAAACCAACAGGACGAAACAGTTTCTTTGTCGACCGCGAATGCGATCCGAAACACAGCAGAATGAAACAGAACGATTTCCAAAACTCGGAACATTGCTGTTTTGAAACACTGAAGCAGTTCCGAGTAAAGAAACATTGTATCGAAACAATGAAACAGTGGGCAACTCAACTTCCTCGCCTCGTGAATGATAATGTTGGAGCTGGGGGTCACACGAATGGTGCCTTGTGCGCAGTCGGGTTAACTTTTGCCAAACGAAAACCTGATATAAAGTAGGCTAATATCGGTAATGCCTCTCCCATCGTTTCCTATCATATACTGAGCTGCTTCTCGTCATAATATTAATAGTGAACACTCTGTCCAGAGTTTTATATAACACTAGTTGTAAATCCGGCGTTGCCCGGGTGTTCATTTATCCTACACTCTCGTAGTCCACACTCCCTTGCCCCCTCTCTCTGCATCCGCCTCTTTCTCTCCCATCTCACTGTTCGTGTTTGTATAGTCTATGGGACTTAACTACGGGGTCATCAGTCCCCAAACTTACAAACTACTTATGAACTACTTTCGAATTAGGACGGCACAAATATCCATGCCCGAGGGGGGATTCGAACCCCCGACCGTAGTGGCCGTGCAGACCGTGACTGGAGCGCCTTAGTCCCCTCGGCCACCGCGGCCGGCTCTCTGTTCGCTTCCACGTTTCCCTCTCTCGGTACTGTTTTCTGCAAGGTATCCTCTGTCATGTACCATACAAACATTTATGTACCCAGTGAGTTTCCTCTTGCTTTAAGGTCAGGTATGCAAAAATTCATAAAGACTGGAGCAAAACTATGCATTTGTAAAATTCCAGAAGTTAAGTACCCTTCACCATGCACCGAACAAAATTTTATACAGACAGTGACATTCATTTTGTTTTTCACATAGTGTGTGCAAAATTTCATCAATATCGGAACAAAACTATAGATTTCTATGCAATAGAAACGCAGGCTCACATTGAAAAACGTACTTTATTGTTCTCAAATATTCCAGTTTTATTTCATACAATCGTTATTCAGAGAATAACGAAAACAACAAAAAAAGGATGTGCGAAATCGGTCGAGTCGTTCTCTAGTTATGGCGCGACCAAGGTGTTTAGGGATCCATTTTTATGTTGCAAAGTACCCCACGCACCGTATGAAACTTGAGGTTGACGGTGACCTTCCTCTTATTTTGAAGGTTAAGCGTACGAAATGTCGTGAAGATCGGAATGAAACTGTAGATTTCGTGTGACTGTAGGAGAAGTATCCTCCACCATGCCCATATCACAAAATACTTAGCTGACGTTTTCTAACTATTAACTACATTCCTGCCAAATTTCAGCTTCATATGTGAAGTAGTTTTCGAGATTTCGTGTTTAGTCAGTGAGTGAGTGAGTGTCCTTTCGCTTTTGCATAGATAGAGATTAAGAAAACAGATTGCTTAGTTTTGGATGTAAGAGAATTAAGGGATAGTTGTAGACAAAAATAAATAGTATCATGCAAATCTGTAATGATAACTTTATTTGATACAAGGTCATGCCTGATGCGACAGTTTTACGGCATCTACAGCGAAACTGTTGTGAGTGGTAGACTTCTTTTCGTTTCATCATTTGTGTGTGTGGGGAGGGGGGAATCTGTTACAAAACGTTTCATACACGTCCGAAATTACATGCAAACTTTTTTGCAGGTCCCTAACTACTCCCATTTTCTTATAATTGACGTACAAACCTGGGTATTCTCACGTGGCGGCCTGTCATTTATGACGTCATATCTCTTAAACTATGTGTCGTGCTCTTTTGTTTTTGGGTCAGGAACCTTCCTGGGAGTACGGTGAACAGCTCATCAAAGTTTCATTGCGATCGAATGAATGGTTTACGAACACACAGAGGACCTACAGCATACAGACAAACATTCATTTATTAGCTGCGCCGCGCGATGTTACCCGCTGTTGAATAGTCTGTTGTAAGGAAACATTAACGCCGAAAATCACATACCGATCACAAAAGTTCTACATCTACAGTTACGTAAATACTTTGCAACCCACATCGAAGCGCATGGTAGAGGGTTCATCGAACCGCTTTTATATTTATCTACAGTTTCATTCTCGAATAGCACGCGGGACAAAGGAACAACAAAACCTTTATGTTTTCGATCTGATTTCTCCTATTTTATTATGGTGATCTTGTCCCCCTATGAATGTGCGTGCTAACAAAATATGTTCGCATAAGGAAGAGAAAGTTGGTGAAAGAAATTTCGCAAATAGACCTCGCTGCAACAAATAATGCCTTTTTTTAATGGTTTCCACCCCAATTCTTGCAACATTTCCGAGACGCTTTCCCCCCCGTAACATGATAAAACAAAACGAGCTGCCCTTCTCTGTGCCCTTCTCTGAACCTTCTCAATGTCTTCCGTCAGTCCCACCTGGTGAGGGTCCCACATTGGGCAACAGTACTCCAGGAGAGGACGCACAAGTGTGATGTAGGCAGACTCTTTGGTGGAGCTGGTGCATCTTCAAAGCGTTCTGCCAATGAAACGTAATCTTTGTTTCGCCTTCCGCACAATATCTCTTATGTGTTCTCTCTAGTCTAAGTTGTTTGTAATTGTAACTCATAGGTATTTGGTAGAATTTACGACCTTAAGGTATTACTGATTTGTCTCGTAATTGAAGTTCAGCGGATTTCTTTTAGTGGTCATTTGTATTACTTCACACTTTTCTTTATTTAGTGTCAATTGCCAATTTTCGCACCATGCATAAATTTTGTCTAAATCGCTTTGCAGTTGCTTTTGAGCCTCAATTGACTTCACTAACCGATAAACGACAGCATCATCACTGTTTTCGATCTGATTTCTCCTATTTTATTATGGTGATCTTGTCCGCCTATGGAGAAGGGTGCTAACAAAATATGTTAGAGAAAGTTGGTGAAAGAAATTTCGCAAATAGATCTCGCTAAAACGAATAACGCATTTCGTTTAATGGTTTCCATCCCAACTCGTGCATCATTTCCGTGACACTCACTCCCCTATATCGCGATAATACAAAACGAGCTGCCTTTCTCCGAAATTTCTCCATATCCTTCGTCAGTCCCACTTGGTCTGGATCCCAGAATGCGCAAAATACTCCAATATCGGACGCACAAGTGTGGTATAGTCAGTTTCTTTCGTAGCAAAGTTGCATCTTGTAAGCGTTCTGCCAAGTGTCCTTCCATACAATATTTTCTAGTGCTCTTTCGAATTTAAGTTCTTCATAATTGTAATTCGTAGGTATTTAGATGAATGTTTGGCCTTTAGTTTTGACTGATTTATCGTGTATGTCAAGTTTAACGGATTACTTTTAGTGCTCATATGAATAACGTCACACTTTTCACTGTTTAGTGTCAATTGCTAATTTTTGTACGATGCAGTAATCTCATCTAAATAATTTTGCAGCTGCTTTTGATCTTATGGTGACTTTACTAACCGATAAACGACAGCATCATTCGCGATCAGCTACACAAAGTGTCTCCTAAATCGTTTATAAAAAAAAGGAAGAGTAGGAGTCCTATAACATTTCCCTGGCGAACGCCAAGTAGCACTTCTGTTTTTATACGTGACTTACCGTCACTTACAACGTACTGTGTCCTTTCTTACAGGAAATTCGCGAATCCAATCACATAAACGTGTTGATATTCCATAAGCACCAAATTTGAAAATGTTGAAATGTTTGTAAATCTAGCATTAGTCCGTAGCTTACAAACTTCTTAAACTAAGGTAAACTAACCTAAGGACAACAGAAACAACTATGTCCGAGGTGGGACTCGAACCCCCGACGGCGAACGGCCGCGCGCACCATAGCACGGCGATCCAGTACGCACGGCTAATCCGCCGCGGCCAACAAATTTGATTACAAGTCGCTTGTGATCTAAGTAGTGAAAAGCCTTCCGGAAATCGAGAAATATGGAACCGATCTGAGATCCCTTTTCGATGGCACTCATCATGTGAGTAAAGAACTAGCTGTGTTTCACAACAAGAACGATACTTTCAGAATCCGTGTAGACTATGGGTCAATAGGCCGTTCGCTTCGAGGTAGTTCATTATGTTTTGGAAAGTGAATGTTCTAACGTAGTCCTGTAACAGACGTCAGTGTTATAGGCCTGTTATTCTGCGGATCACTCCTATTGCTGTTATTTAGTAATGGAATGACCTGTGAAACTTTACAGTCTTTGGGTACGGAACTTTCGCTGAGTGAGCGGTTGTATATGATAGTTACGTATGGAGCTATTGCGTCAGCATACTCTGATGGGAACCTAGTTGGTATACATTGTGGACCGGTAGTCATGCTTTTCTTAAGTGATTTAAGCTGCTCCAGGGATAGGCTAAATTACGCAAGCCGGCGGTTGTTCTAGTTTCGAATTCAGGAGTATTTGCTTCGTATTCTTTGGTGTAAGAATTTCGGAAAGCTGTGTTTAGAAACTCTACTCTAGCTTAGTTGTCATCCGTAGCAACACCATTGCTATCGCTTAGTGAAGGTATTATTTGTGTTTTACCGCTAGTACACTTCACATACGACTAGAATTTCTTTGGATATTGTATCTAGTTACGTGACAGGATTTCGTTTTGGGAACTATAAATTTCTCGCATTAAAGTTCGAGTTCAATTTCGAGTTTCAGTAAAAGATTGATAGTTTGAGGGACTATGTGTCTGTTTAAATTTGGCAAGCTTTTTTCTTTGCTTTTGGAAGAAGGATATATCATGTTTTGTGTACCACGGTGGGTCAACCCCTCTCTTTTATTAAATTATTTAGTACTAGCTTAAACCCGCGGTTCCGCTCGTGTGTTGGTTGATTATGATAGATAAGCTATCTTTCAGTAGTGTGCTAAGAGACTGGTTTTGAAGGATGAAATGAAATACAACACCTTCTTTGGAAAGAAACTGAAAACTATTCCTATCAGATTGCAGAAGTCTATTCACTTACCGTTTATCAGGAAAGTAAGTACTGTAGATCAAATCACACGTAAAAATTCACTCGTTTCGAAGAATCCAATCACGAAATTCAACAATAATGATTGTAATAATATCACAGATTGATCATTTGATGTAATGCGTGAAACGTCAAATGGAATTTTTTAAAGAGATGTACGGGTATTAAAAGAAGTTTCTTTCTTAATGTTTTATTTATTTATTCTTATATTTTCTTATTCGTATGCTTATCCTTACAGAGAAAGAGCTGAAGACATTGTAGCACGCACAGACCAAAGATAAGGTCTGTGGCATCACGTTTCGCTGTATGTTACCTTCTTGCTATACACTCGCAAACGTCATCGCTGGCCTTCAGTCCGATTTTTTTTATATTTTGACGACTTTCAACCACCATATCTTCCACCCCCTAATAGCTATCGGCATGGAACTGCTATGGTGTACAACGGGAGACTTCGGACAACAATTACACACAGACCATTCGTTTGCATTCTGTAATTTTCGCTGCAGAGCGAAATATTAACACACACACACGTAGAATTTTATATACACCGATAACTTTCCATTCCAATATACTCCACCCTTTATCATTATCAAGCCTCAAGCAACAATGCAACCAATAAAACCATCTTCAAAGAGTAAATATAATTTTCAAAGAGTAATTATTGTTCCGCATTTCGCGTTATATTCTTCAAATTTCTAAATATCTATCAGATCGCTATAAAACCGTGCCTAAAGCCTTCCACGGGTAGACATTAGTAACTGTACAAATGTTTAGCTCTTTATGTCTTGTGGTTCAGACGTGATAAACGTACACCGAATAGACATTCACATTTATAGATATAGATAAACCTCTCAATAGCTGTCGATGTTATTTCTTTGAGTGTCTGCCATGTCTCATCTACACATTGTTTGATTAAAAATAAAGGAGATTCTCACTCAGGAAAGCGTTAATTGAGTTTTTATTTATTTTTTATTTTTATTATTATTTATTTACTTATTTTTCATTTTGGACGATTTGGGAGTTTCGATATTCAGTGTCGCTCCACAACTCTGTGTTAAAAAAATGTTCAAATGTTTGTTAAGCTTATGGGACTTAACTACGGGGTCATCAGTCCTTAAACTTGCAAACTCCTTACGAACTAGGACGGCACAAATATCCATGTCCGAGGGGGGATTCGAACCCCCGACCGTAGTGGCCGTGCGGTCCGTGACTGGAGCGCCTTAGTCCCCTCGGCCACCGCGGCCGGCCAACTCTGTGTTGACTAATCTCTGTGTGTTTTGTTGCTCTGTAATTGCTCCGGATTATTTGTTGCTAAGAGGTCGAGAATGTTTCTGCCATTTATTTATCTGGTGGGATCCAGAATTGCTGGAGATAATTTTCCAAGAAGTAACCTCCAGCACTCAGCGTGAGCTGGCGTTCGGAGTATAGAAGCAGATGTTGAAATGGCTGTGGGCTGTCCTGTGCTGCAGAGGTTTGCGCGGCTCTGACTTTAGAAACGGCCGTCGCGTTCGTCGCCCAGTCCAGTGCCGACCCGACACCGCAAAGCGATTTTCGCCGTGGGAAGCCCTACTTGTGTGCGGGAGGGTGGCCCAACTCCCAGTCCAAAATTCCTGCCGACGCTTGCCCAGCACGTGATCTACTGGACGATAGAGTGCGACAATTTAATATATATAAATTAATGTTTGTTTGTTTCTCTTTTTATTCATATTTTACGTAGGGTGTAGTGGAACGGTGAAGATGTAATTGCGATGGATAATATAAATATTCCTATTTGTCTTTATTCTCTAATCATGCGAGTATTTTGACACTAGAAAGTTTTATGTTCAAATGTTCAGATGTTTGTTAAGCTTATGGGACTTAACTACGGGGTCATCAGTGTGGTGCCGCACAAGTACAAAGTGCGCGCCACCTACTTTCGCCGCGCACCGCCATGCACGCACGGCGCGGCGTTCTTACGACGACAGCCACGAGCGCCCTCTGCTGCAACTCCGCTCGTGGCCACCACTGAACGACATCGTTCACTTGGGACTGAGATAGGAACGAGTTAACACTTCGGAATCAGATAGGCACTAGGCAGGCCTCTAGCTCAACTATGTATCAGCATTCTGCAGTACTGATCTATGTAAAAGTTAAGTATTGTATACATTCTGTGCAATATATATCTCGTTCTAATTTACTCTAGTGTTTCTAGTTTCTGGCTGCTCCCCTCTGTACCTGCACCAGCGTGCTATCTTTATTCCTGTGTCGGTCTCATTCCACTCGGCCACCGACACCTACGACGGAAACGAGACACAAAAGCGGCGACGAGGCTGGGACACAAAAATCAGTCCCTAAACTTACAAATTACTTATGAACTACTTACGAACTAGGAAGGCACAAATATCCATGTCCGAGGGGGGATTCGAACCCCCGACCGTAGTGGCCGTGCAGACCGTGACTGGAGCGCCTCAGTCCCCGCGGCCACCGCGGCCGGCGAAAGTTTTATCAGTTTTATAGGACGTTGTTAATTTGTTATTTATGGTTCCCTAGCAACACCAACTGTCATAAGCTAATCGTGTAAATTCTCTAAACTTCGTCCGAAGTGTCCCGCACCACAACATAAATTAAAATTTGTAGAGGCAATTCCTTTAAATAGTTCATCAAAAATAAATAAATCAGGTTCTTGTACGAGCGGGGCAAGCAAGTGAAACGTTATATTGTCCGAATAACTACAAGAGCCTGAAATTGTCGGATCATACATTCTGAGAAAACGCAAAGGCGAGCATGTAGTTCGGCGACCATAGCTGCAGCAACCAGGTCTTGTTCACAAATGCATATTTCGCGTATGCGTGCCGTGCTCTTCCTTCTGGTGCTCTTGAAGCCTCGTTATAAATGCAGCAACGCAGTTGGGTCTTTGGCAACGCCTCTCGCGACCACAAGTACTCTCGCTCGCATCCCGTATCACCTGCAGCTGAATCACGTCTCCCGAAATCGCTGCTCCCTCGTTGTTCTCATTGTCTATTCAAAACGCGTTTCCTTCACCCACACACACATCATTATTGCCTACCAAACTACATCCCTGGCTGTGCCAGTATGAAATAACTAAAACGACAAACAAGTTACAAAAAAGTTTGTGGAGCGGACGACATTCCCTGAGAACTACTGAAGTCTCTGGGAGCGCCAGCCATGACAAAACTATTTCACCTGTTGCGTAAGTTATGTGAAACAGGAGAAATACACACAGACTTTAAGAAAAATGTTATAAGCTCCATTCCAAAGAGAGCAGGCGCAGACAAGAGTGAAAATTACAGAACCATCAGTTCAATAAGTCACGGTTGCAAAATATTAACACGAATTATTTACAGACGGATGGAAAAGCTGGTAGAAGCCGACCTCGGGGAAGATCAGTTTGGATGCAGGAGAAATGTAGGGTCACGGGAGACAATACTCAGTTTGCGGCTTATCTTAGAAGACAGACTAAGGAAAGGCAAAGCTACATTTCTTGTAAATTTGGAGAAAGCTTTTGACAATGTTAATTGGAATACACTTGTACATTCAATATAACATTGCCATATTCACGTATCTTCCTGTAAAACACACTTTGTTCTCTGTAATAGGTGGCTTAAGAAAATGGGCAAAGCCCGAAACTATTCAGCATTTCAAATAAAAGCAGCTTTGGTGCAATATATAAAGATGTCTTTCCTAGGTAATTCGAGTTACCTGGTGCAATTGTTATCTTAGTGCTTTGGCACCACTGTATCAATATGTTCAATGTTATAAGTTTGTTACCCCCTATAACAATTCCATTCCCTATTTTTCTTTATTATCCTACATGTAGGGAAAAATAAAAGTGACGCGTACGAGTGGGTACCATTTGTGGCAGCATTAACGGAGGAAGAAAAGTCCAACAGCTATTTCTAACAGGGTGGAACAGCTGCCCGTACAGAAGGCCGAACCTTGTACCACACATACTCTGACAGAGCTGTCAACAGAGGCCAGTCTAACCTGGAGGTATGGACAGTAAAATAAAAGAGGCCTGGAGAACAGAGTCAACGGGTACAGAAAAACACAGCAATGGAAGGGAAATGCAGTACTACTTGGATAACAGGAAATGTTGTAAGTGTCCACAAGTCATCTCTTGGCACTTTTCAGCCCTGGGCAACAACTGTCTGAAAGCTGCTGCCATCTCATCAGAAATGTTCTGGTGAAATCTGAAACGCGTCCATAGGAAATGTATATTGCTGAATTTGTAAGAAAATGTCTAATATTGTGCCTCCTGTTTTGTGTCGAGTAACGTGCTTGCAAGAAAATGTATAATATTGCTTCTACTGTGTGTATCAATATGTGTACATAAATCTGTGAAGATTATGTATCGCAAACGCATAGCATTGTAGCTCGTGCAGAGAGACAGAGAGTCAGACTTGTGGTTCAGCTCGGTTAAAATTAAATGTTCGTAAAGTCTATGGGACTTAACTACGGGGTCATCAGTCCCTAAACTTACAAACTACTTACAAACTAGCTAATACTAAGGACGGCGCAAATATCCATGCCCGAGGGGGGATTCGAAACCCCGACCGTAGTGGCCGTGCAGACCGTGACTGGAGCGCCTCAGTCCCCTCGGCCACCGCGGCCGGCTCAGCTCGCTTAGAGAGCAGTTGTGTTGTGTATATGGTTCCGATATAGAGCACAGGCTGCTATGCCAGCAAGTTGATTTGATTGAATTTGAAATATATATTATATTTCTTATTTTTGTGAAAACTTTGTACCATCACTGGAATGAAGGTAATTGTATTTCATGTAATTATGAAAAGGTTGTATCATTTTAGGTAATGTAATGGTGATTATTAATAATAAGTAACAAAGTTGACCTTTCTTTCCTGCTTCATTTACGTAGTTAGAAGATAAACCTAATTTCCTTTATTTGATAATTAGTTATTTGTGAATTTAAAGTGCAGTGTTGATTTTGGTAATCTTGTTGAACAGGTTTCGTTATTGGTACCGTAGTAAATGATTGTTATGCAACACTGCAGTTAATTGAGTATGATACTGAATTTTGATAATCAGGTACTGTTCTGCATAAAATTCTCGTAGTCTAACATTAACAAAGTGGTTTGTGTTTTTAATATCTTCCTCGAAGTCAAATTTTTTGAGTATAGTCAGTGTGTGTTACATGCAGGTTACTTGTCACAGATGTTTTGATAAAAGATCCGTTGCGCACATAATCAGTTTAATGCACTGTTTCTTATTTAACAGTATATACATCAATATCAGGACCATAATTAATCCAAATTACTGTGTTAATGAGCAATGTACGTGTCCAGTTAAATTTTGATGAAATTATCTGATGACTTAGTGATCTTGACTGCCGGCCGCGGTGGCCGAGGAGACTGAGGCGCTTCAGTCACGGTCTGCACGCCCACTACGGTCGGGGGTTCGAATCCCCCCTCGAACATGGATATTTGTGCCGTCCTAGTTCGTAAGTAGTTCATAAGTAGTTTGTAAGTTTAGGGACTGATGACCCCGTAGTTAAGTCCCATAAGTTGTACAAACATTTGAACATTTTTAATTAGAACCGAAGATATCGTAAAACAATTCGATTAAAATATTCCGTGCAAGGACAGTAGTAGAAGAAAAATAAAGGATGGACAGGCTTAAGTTACTTCTGATACTTGAATATCTTTCGTTTAAAGCAAAACTGAAGGAAATCGGTCGGATAGAAAGTCCACACTGACTTTAGTTCACAGCAAGGAGATCAAAATGTTAAAATGTTTGTAAATCTATCGGACCAAACTGCATGGTCATTAGAAACCACTTAAACTAAGGCAAACTAACTTAAGGACAACACACACACCCATGCCCCGAGGAGGACTCGAACTTCCGACAGCGAGCAACCGCGAGCTCCGCAGCGAGGCGCCTTAGACGGCTCGGCTACTCCACCGCGGCAGCAAGGTCATCCGCATAAGAAATATACAGAAGGAAATCGCGTTTGAGTATAGAAAAAGGAAGGAGAGATTTATCTAAATTCTGGTACCATAAGCTTTACAAACATTTGAACATTTGATGTTGACTGTTAAACATCAATATATGACAACCATTTGGACTGCAGCTAATACCAGATCAGGTTTTGAATGAGTAACTTTAAAATAAACTACTTTCGTTGTCTGATTAAACGATAGATTCAACATTAAACACACACACACAGCTTTTAAGTTCTTCAAGACTATGAGGGTTGTTGCCGTTCTCCACAGATGTGACACCTACACTCAAAGTAATCAGACGCTGACAGATCAGGTGACATGTCTGACCACACCAAATGGTATGGTTGGACGCTCGACTTGATGGGGGGGGGGGGGGGGGGAGGCACCGCAGTATCCCGAGATACGTAACCTCCACTGTAAAAGAGCTTTCTCCAGAGACCATGGATCATGATCACGAGTACGAATGTTCAAATGTTTGTAAATGTTTCGGATCCAACTGCTGGATTATTAGTCTGTAGCTTACAAACTACTTAAACTAAGGTATACTAACCGAAGGACAAGACAAACACCCTTGCCTGAGGTGGGACTCGAACCCCCGACGGCGATCGGCCGATCGCACCGCAGCACGGCATCCCAATGTGCACGGCTAATCCATAGCTGCGATCACGAATATGCTCGAAATTTCTAGTACACCTGTTCATCAGGACTTCAAATGTTCAAATGTTTGTAGAGCTTATGGGACTTAACTACGGGGTCATCAGTCCCTAAACTTACAAAGTACTTATGAACTAGCTAAAACTAAAGGCGGCACAAATATCCATGCCCGAGTGGGGGGATTCGAACCTCCGACCGTAGTGGCCGTGCAGACCGTGAAGCAGTCAGCTCAGCCACCCATCAGGACTTCCTATGTCTGTTATTTTACATAGAATATTTTAAATACAGGAACTATCATTTTCAATACATTCATTATTTTCAGTTTATTTTCAGACCTGCGATGCTCATACAATGACAAAAGTTACACATTTTTCTGCAAAGACCATACCTTCTTTCTAGAGGATCGATCTAAAACTTGCGTGATAACAAATTGTAGATGACCCCTGTGAATAATTCGCACACTACCGTGATCACAGATAGGTAAAATAGTAATGGAGAAAAGGCAGATTTAAGTACATATGCATAAAAGATAATAAACTTTAAATAAGAGCAACATATATTAGTCTCATTGCTAAAAAATATTATACAATTAAATAAAATATGATTAATTGACTTTTTTATGTTTATTTTTTTGAAAACTTGTTTATTTTAAAAACATCCTTGAAAACAATTTTAGTGGTTATAATGTAATTATCGCTTACTTTTTGATTGTATGTGTCTTTAGCACAAACATAAATATCACTGTATGAGCAAACTTGTGAAAAAGCCACGTATAACTGTCCAGGCGAAGAAACAGGTTCAGGTAAATACAATCCTAAAACTTCCTGGCAGATTAAAATTGTGTGCCGGAACCGGGACCCGAACCTGAAACCTTTGCCTTTCGTGTCGGGATAGCACAGTCGATAGTGCGCATGCCCGCGAAAGGCAAAGGTCCCAGGTTCGAGTCCCGGTTCCGGCACGCAATTTTCATCTGCCAGGAAGTTTCATATCAGCGCACACTCCGCTGCAGAGTGAAAGTTTCATTCTAAATACAATCCTGCTCTTTTTGAAGCATCTGACCTCGAGCTTTATTTATTGTCATAGCAAAGGCTACTTATATTGGGAATTTTCTTCTTAAAATTTGGAAAGGTATGGTTGGGTTAGATGGTGTGAAGTTAATGCGTAAAGAATATAATCTGCAAGAGCTGTCGTGCCTGTTAGTTAAACTAAATTATTTGTGTACTTTTCGTCGTTACATCGACGTGTATAATGAAATCGTGTATAACCAAATCGTGATATTAACTATGCTTGCATCAATTAAAGTCTTTGATGGCATAAAGAATTTAAACAACCGCAAGAGTTGTCTTTCATGTTAGTTAAACAGATTGTCAATAGATGGCACCTTCTACATTGCTTCTATATCGGCCGCGCAAACTAAGTTGACACTTGGGGCGGTGGCTAATGGGAGCAACCGTAAACGGATGTTCTATTTATGATTGTTAACCGGGTATCAACTTTCAAAACAAAGTTTTTTTTGTGAAAACAATAACTTTAAACTATTCGTGTATTTTTCATCATTAGTGGAGAGCGAAACTTTAAAATGATACCTTAATCATTAATTTTGGATAAGTAATACGGAAGATATGGCGTACCTACAAAAATCACCGATGACAAATAATATATATGATGACGATGATTAGCAGTCCACAACAGCGCTGAAAAGGTATTCATTTCAATGAATGATTATTACTTTTGTTGTTGTTCTGTGTAGCAAAGAACATTTGTGCTGGGTATCTATTTTCTAGAAAGTTTAGAGGGAGATATAGGTGGTATCAGCAACGCTGACAGAAAATGAAATCTGTTATGTTTTGTTCATTCGTTATCATTTAGGTACGACATGTGTTGTTGTGGTCTTCAGTCCGGAGACTGGTTTGATGCAGCTCTCCACCCTACTCTATCCTGAGCAAGCCTTTTCATCTCCTCATAAGAACGGCAACCCAGATCCATTTGAATCTGCTTACTATGTGCGTCTGTTGGAGGTATGACATATACACCTGTAATGATTTATTGACTTCAATGTATAAATCTTTGAGCTTATCTACTTACGTTTCTTTGATGGAAATAATTATAACCAGAAAGTAAAGTACCTAGGAGATATGCTTGTATTTGGCAGCAACTTTATTATATACTACCATTCCCTCTAAATGTCCACCCGTGTACGTAACGCTTGACAAAATATCTTGCATGTAAAAGAAGATACGTTCTTCATATTGATGTAACTGATTAAATTTATAACACCTCCTTGTCCACTTTAATTCACTTTACACGAGAAAGAGTTTTCACGTAAGACTTACGAAAAGTCACACGAATTTATAATGTGACTGTCGACGCCAGGAAAAGGAAAATGGAACAGCCCACACAATATTCTCCGAGGAATATAGCAAATGTTCAAATATTTGTCAAGCTTAAGGGACTTAACTGCGGCGTCATCAGTCCCTAGACTTACAAACTACTTATGAACTACCTTATATTAAAGACGGCATAAACATCCAAGCCCGAGCGGGGATTCGAAGCCCCGACGGGGAACGGCCTCGGCCATCGTAGCATAGCGCCTCAATGCGCTCGACCACTGCGCAGCGGCTGGAATATAGCTACGGATTAATTCAGCACATGTGCTAAATTTCGAGAGCCTGCGGCAAGTAACAAACCTTTATATTATTTTCATAAGTTAAAATACACTCTTCCAATTCTGAACGTATCAGGGATAAAATATAGGGAGCGAAAAGTTATATTCAACCTATACAAAAACCAGACTGCGGTTATTAGAGTCGAAGGGCAAGAAAGGGACGCAGAGGTTGGGAAGGGAGTAAGACAGGGTTGTAGCCTTTCTTCAATGTTGTTCAATCTGTACACTGAGCAGGCAGTCAAGGAATGGAAGAAAAAATTTGGAGAAGGCATTAAAGTGCAGGGAGAAGAAATAAAAACATTGCGGTTTGCTGATGGCATAGTAATTCTGTCAGAGACCGCAAAGAATCTGGAAGAGCAATTGAATGCAATGGGCAATGTATTGAAAAAAAAAGGTTATAAGATGAACATCAACAACAGTAAAAGAAGGATAACGAAATGTAGCATCAGAAAATCAGGCAATGCTGAAGGAATTAAATTAGGTAATGAGTAAATAAAAGTAGTAGACGTGTTTTCTTACTTGGGTAGCAAGATAATTTCTGATGGCCGAAGGAAAGAAGATATAAAATGCAGAATGGCTATGGGAAGAAAAGCGTTTCTAAAGAAGCGAAACGTGTTAATATCCAATATTAGAATTGTATGGCAGTGAAACGTGGACGATTAGGAGTTCAAACAAAAAGATTATAGATGTTTTTGAAATGTGGTGCTACAGACGAATGATGAAAATTAGATGGGTAGATCACGTAACTAGTGAGGTGCTTAACCGAATCGGGGAGAAAAGGAGTTTCTGGCATATATTGACTAAGAGAAGGGATAGATTTGTTGGACACATTCTGAGACATCAAGGAATTGTCAACTGAGCATTAGAAGGAAGCGTGTGGGGTAAAAATCGTAGAGGGAGACCGAGGGACGAATATGGTAAGCAGATTCAAAAGGATGTAGGTTGCCGAACATAATCTCAGATGAAGAGACTTGCACAGGACAGGGTAGCGTGGAGAGCTGCATCAATCCAGTCTGCGGACTGAAGACCACAACAAAAACAATTTAAAAGAACACCATTCTGACGATTAAGAAAGGCCTGTCAGTCTTGTAGCTCAAAGTCAGTGTTCAAATGTTTGTAAATGTATGGGTCGTCAGTTCCCAGGCTTATAAACTACTTAAACTAATTTACAAAATACACACCCAAGCCCGAGGAAGGAGTCGAACCTCCGTCGGGAAAGGTCGGCCAGTAAATCGGTAAAACAAACTGAACTCAATGTAAGCTGTTATGCACGAGACGGTGCTAAAAGCTTCCTGAGTGCTTGCATGCCGGACCGGATGCCTTAAGGGATTATCCCGCGGCTTGGCACTTAGCTCGTGATGTCACAGCTAGCTCGTGACGTCACAGCTAGCTCTTTACTCATATGATGTGATGAGTGCTGTCGACAAGGGATCTCAAATAGAGTCCGTAATTCTAGATTTCCGAAAGACTTTGGACACAGTACCTCACAAGCGGTTTTTAATGAAATTGTATACTTACGGAATATCGCCAAAGGTGTGCGACTGGAATCGTGATTTCCTGTCATAAAGGACATAGTACGTTGTAACTTACGGAAAGTCATCGAGTCAAACAGAAGTGATATATCTGGCACTCCCCAGGGAAGTGTTAAAGGACTCTTATTGTTTCTTATTTTTATAAACGATTTAGAAGACAATCTGAGTAACTCTTATGCCAGGTTTCACCAAACTTCGTCTAAATATGTTAGACAAACGTCAAATTCAACGCCTTGTTTATTTTTGACGTACCATCAAAAGCTACAGGATTTCATCATCGCGAGTCTCAATGAATTGACGAGGCGTTTATTTGAACAGACTCTCCAATCGAAACATCGTCTAGCATTGCGTATTAAATCGATACTATCGAGTTTTATCGTTTGTTCTCGATTGAACAAATTAATATGACTACGTAAATAGCGGGTTTTTCAGTACAGCCAAAATTGTTGCGATTCTTAAGTTTTGTGAAACCGGGCAATAATAACGCTAAAAAAATGAAACGTGCCGATGAAGCAGAGGTTCTAAATTTTCTGATGATGATGTTTTGGGCCTTATTTCGAAAATGAAAGACCTAATTGCTTGCGGGAATTTCTCATATCGTGGTCTCAGCGATGCAATTGCTTCTGAAACCTCCTTGACATATCGGCAGACGGTTGATTTCGAAACCCCATTTAAGTCTGTTATTACCATTTGAAGAGTTCAAGTAGTTTAGAATTGCATAGTTAAAAGCAGCTGTTGTATTGGGGTCAATGGTCTGTTTCTGTTAGTTGGATACTCTAGTCTATTTTCAATTTCCTTCAGAAATTTTAATGCTACTTTCTTGGACAACCTGTACCTTGTAAAGAATTTAATATCATTCATTGTGTAAAAATGATCATAGCGCTCAGAAATTACGCGTTCAGGCCCTAGATTTTCTAGCAAATCTAATGTACAAATACGTCTGCATCAAAATAATCTCCCATCTTTACAGCCAGAAGATGTGAACAGCAATAAAGTATCTATGTTACCTTTACAAAAGCTCCTGAGTATTCCAACTACAGTAAACCTGTCTTGTATAAACGACTCCTCAAATGATTTGACGACGCAAAATCGGGGTTTCAGCGAGTTGACGGCGAGTTAAACGATCGTTAAAGTAAACAGACGTCGATGAAAGGCAAAAATGATAGTTACATGATCGTCTGAGATTAAACCATCGTCAAAGTCATAAACGACGCTTGGTGAAATCGGGCATTAGACTGTTCGCGGACGGAAAGTCACCTGAATATCACAATCAACTGCAGAATTGTTTAGATAAGATTTCTGCATGGTGCAACATTTGGCAGTTGACCCATAATAATGATAAGTATGAAGCTATCCATGTGAACACAAAAAGAAATCCGTTAAACTTCATTTATACGATAAATCAGGCAAATCAGCGGGCCGTAAATTATACTAAATACCTATGAATTTAAATTCGAAAGAACACATAGAAAATGTTGTAAGGAAGGCGAAGCAAAGTCTACATTCCATTTGGCAGAGAACGTAGAGAATGCAATAGTTGTCCTAAAGAAACTGACTACACTACACTTGTGCGTCACATTTTGGAGTATTGCTGCGCATTGTGGGATAGACAGCAAGTGAGATTGACAGACGATTTAGAGGAAGTTCAGAGAAGGACAGCTCGTTTTGTATTATCGTGATATAGGGGAAACACTGTCACGGAAATAATGCACGGCTGGGGTGTAAATCATTAAATGGAAGACTATATTAAGGGGAGACGGAAGGCAATTTTTATCCCTATTCTGCCAATGCTATTTTATCCTTTGAATAGGTACACTTTTCAAAGGAACTACATGTGTGACGAAATTGTTAATGCATATATATAACATATGTGTCTCAATTTACAAGTAAAATGAACATAATAACTAATGGTTTTGAAGAAAATTTATGTTTTATTCTTTCAGCAGTAAAATTGAACTTTTTAAGTATATTAATTATTATAAAACAGTTGTTGATTGTTTTGTGGTTCTCAATTTACTTGTAATGATTTATTACCATCTTCAGTACAAAAAGACCAAATTTCATCTTTCTAACACCATTAGTTTCTCAAATAATGGTACCTGAAAGTAAAAAAAAAAAAAAAAAAAAAAAAAAAAAAAAAAAAAAAATGTAGTTTTGAGAAAAAACAATTTAAAGTTTAATATTGCAATTCTAGTACAGTTATTGATGAGAATTACTTACCACTAATATTTTCCTGCACCATATTGAGCATCATCTGAATCATACTGATCTTCTTTTCTTTTCTTGGTCCCTCTTCTTTTCGGTCTAGGTTCCTTTGTGCATTTTACATTAGCAATATCGGCTTTGCGGATTCTCTCTTTATCTATTTGCACCAAGTATTTTGCAGTATTTCCACTAGATTGTACGCCCAATAATTCCAAAGCATCCAATTTTCTAGTTACACCATCACTGAAGCATAAAATAGCATCATAAACACCAAATTTGAGGATTGTGATCTGAACAAATACAGTGTTTGGTAACCGGGTCCAAATTGCAGAATTTACACATTCATTTAAATTTTGGGTTTTCCCATGAAGACATTTCTTCAACAAGGTACCTTTACAAAGGTCTCTAACTATAGGTTTAATTTCATTCATTATTGCTGCAGGTAAAGAATGCTTGTGGTCATATGTGTCACTTCTCCTGTACCTGCACCAAGTGTAGGGACCATTTGGGCAAAGAGAGTGCACAGGATTTTCATTTGTAGAAAGCTTAAAGAAATAGATAGTTCATACAGCTTTTTTCATGTTTTCTAAATTCTCTACATTTCTTCTTATGACCAAGCCGTAATAATTCTGTAATCTTCACCAAGTTCAACCAATAACGATCGAAAACAATAACAAACACGATCGGAACAAAAAGTATTGATAGTGGATACAGGATAGGAAACATTGAAGCGATAAAAACAATAGAAGCATGAAATAATATACAAGGAGTAAAAGAATGCTGCGTGCATTTTCTCCGCATGGCGCAAAATGGAAGACGTGGCCAGATTGCACAGAGCGTCAGAAAAACCATCATAACTCACGAAAAAATTGTCGGATTTATATAAAACAAAAACTGTTTCACGCAGAAAATACCAGGCATTTCTAATACGCTAAAATCTAAGAATTGAATATTTGAGCCCAGTTGCCTTACGTCTCCCCTTAATTGCTACATTTATTTGAAAAATTTAAGTCATCAACTTTCTCTTCCGAATGTGAACATATTTTGTTAGCACGAAACTACATAGGGAGACATGGTCATTGTAATAAAATAAGAAAACTCCGGTCTAAAAGGAGAAGATTTGGGTGTTCCTTTTTCCCACGCGTCATTAGAGAGTGGAACTGTAGAGAAATATCATAAGAGCCTTCAGATGAAACCTCTGTCACGAATTTCATTGTGACTTGCAGATCATTTGTGTACATGTAGATTTAGACCTGTACTTTTAGATAACAGCGAAGATGAACTTGCTGGGCTACTAACTAGAATAAAAGACATTAGTCTAGTATGTGGACTAGACATCAACCTCAGTAAGTCCAAATTCATGTTAATTGATCGAGAACAACAGATCCAGCTCACAGGTCAATTAAAGGAACTGGAAGTCGTGCAGTCCTTCACCTATCTTGGGTCAACCATCTGCAGCACAGGTAGTTGTGAAGAGGAGATAAGAAGGCGGATCACGCTAGGACGAGTGGGTATGAAGAAGCTCACGAAGATCTGGCAGAGCAGAGCAATAACAAATAGCACAAAGATCCGGCTAGTTTAAACACTAGTGTTTTCTGAAACTTCCTGGCAGATTAAAATTGTCTGCCGGAACCGGGACTCGAACCTGGGACCTTTGCCTTTCGCGGGCGAGTGCACTACCGACTGTGCTATCCCGACACGACTCACGATGCCGCTTCACAACTCTACTTCCGCCAGTACCTCGCCTCCTACTTTCCAAGCTTCACAGAAGCTCTCCTGCAAACACGCAAGACTAGTTGTGAGGCGGCATCGTGAGTCGTGTCGGGATAGCACAGTCGGTAGTGCGCTTGCCCGCGAAAGACAAAGGTCCCAGGTTCGAGTCCCGGTTCCGGCACACAATTTTAATCTGCCAGGAAGTTTCATATCAGCGCACATTCCGCTGCAGAGTGAAGTTTCATACTAGTGTTTTCTGTCTTCTTTTATGGCTGTGAATCATGGACACTCAAGGCTAGAGACAAACAACGCATTGATGCGTCTGAGCTTTGGTGCTGGCGTAGTATGCTACGCATAAAATGGACCGAATGAAGAACAAATGTGTCTATTATTGAACAACTGAATATCTCCAGACGCCTTTCTTCTCGAGTCGACGAAATCATTCTCCAGTTCTTTTGCCATATTGTGAGAGGAGACGGAGAAAACCTAGAAAAAATAATGTTACAAGGAAAGATCGAGGGTACAAGAGGAAGAGCAGCGAGCAGATGGATAGACCAAGTCAAGAAGATCTCCGGTCTACCTCTTCAGCAGGCCCTGAGAGAAGCTGAGAACCGCCCGGGATGGAGACACTTGATTCATCAGGTCACGACGCTCAGCAATGAGCACAACAACTTATGGTGATGATGAGATTTAGACCTGTCTGTTGTCCAGGGTCCGTATCCCGTAGGTGAGGTCTCGGCACGTCGGTCGTGCTCGTTCAGACGCACGCTCCGTGTGGCGGCGGTTTAGTGCGCTCGCCTGTGTGTATTACGCGGCCGCGGTGTTCCGGAGAGCGAACACCGCCACTGGACAGCTTCGAGGCTCGGCCGCAACTGGAGCGAGACGGAGCGCAGTGGAGCTGGCCACCGAGACCGCGGTTACCTAACCGCGGAAAGCGAGGCGGTCGCCTCACCACCGGGGAACCACTCCAGCAACCGAGGAGCGGTTCTCGCCGTACACTGGCAGCGCAACCGTCACCACCGGCTGTTCCACAGCGAGAGGGCCCCCTAGCCACGTATCGACAGCGGCAGGGCCGTCACAGAATAGGGAGTATACAGAAGGGAAAGCTGGAGGCGGCGCCTTTGATCTCTATGTTACCAAGCGTTGCGCTCGACGCCATATTGAAAAGCAGTAAACCCGGAACTATAGCCACTTAGTACTTTCGCTGGAAGTGGACTTTTTACGAACTGCAACTAATATCACCGACTTTTACGGAAGGAAACGGCTTTCATCTATTTTGCGCCATCTTCTTGCACCTAATTGTAATCCAACGAAAAAAAAAATAGCCCTAAATTTTAATACAACTACGAAAATGTACAGTGGAGTCGATGATCGTTTTATTTGGTGCTTATCTCTATAAAAATTCCAAATAACGCGAAGTTATGTGTGGGAAATTAGTTATAAATAAGAAAGTGACTTTACAACTGCCAGGTTTTATTTGACACGAATAAATTCGCACAAAATATTGAGTGAGACTTAGCAGTTCAACGTGATTACACAGAAGTAATGACGTCTGGCCATGTATAAAAGTTGTGTTTGCTTTAGGAGTATCATTAATTTACTGATCGGAGAAGGGCATATAGAGGAATCTGTCAACCACAGAGCAGGAACAGCATAAAATAATTATTCCCCCTAATCTATTTGTTTGAGTATCAGAAGAGCATTCGCTAGCACGCTACGCCTCCAATGCCGTAAGTAAAATTTTAGCTGCCTACTTACGCACTATTCTTTGTAAATCATTTTATATTATTCCTTACAACGTTAAACTTATAAAATGTAAATGTACTTCAACATTTCGACGTTGTTGAACTGTTGCAGCAACAGCGAGAGTTATCGTCAAGAGAAGAAGCAAGGCTACTTTTAATAATTATGCACACATTGCTCTCATTCGAAACTGATAACATTTAACTTTCACTGCACATATAGCGACGTTTTGGGAAGGTGAAGAAACTTATATCCTTATTTGTATTCGAATTATTGCGGCAATTAGGTGCTGAACAGCATCGGCCGCGTTTTCTTTTATTGCTGCTCGTAATAAAAACGGACAGCTCCAACTACTGACACACAGTTCTTTCTTTTCACTACACCAAATACTTGATTACTTCTATGCGATTCAGGCAGCTAAAATAGACAATTAACAAGTAAAGACGGCGCATTACCACGCTACAGAGTAGGGAGTGACCACGCGTTTACTGCTTTTCAAGATGGCCGATTCCGCGCATGCGCACTAAATGTTGGACGACAGACTGCAGCGGGAGTTTCCTTTCTGTATACTCCTTATTCTGTGCCCAAGTGCCGCCCCGTGCAAGCTGCTAAATTGCCGCCCCTCACCCACCCCGCCCCACGATTCTTTGTTTTTCAAAACGTTTACGGAATTTCATTTTAAAAAATCTATAGGAAATGTCAGAAATCAATCGCAATTTTTGTTTTTACTTTTCAGATCTACCTAGGTTTCGGCCGCTGAGTGGGCAGTCTCAAAAGCTTTTAATATGTGCTTACATGTAAACTGCCAGGTTGTCAGTTACGATCAGCTTGACGGTATAGATGTAAACATAAAGCATCGAGAATAGCCACACTGTACCCGAAATATAAGTAGATCTGGAAAATAAAAACAAAAAATGCGACCGATTGGTGACATTCTCTACAGATTTGAAGATATATAGCTAATTTTAACAAACCTTGTGAATTTTCGAAAATGTTCAAACGTGTGTGAAATCTTGTGGGACTTAACTCCTAAGGTCATCAGCTCCTAAGCTCACACATATTCAACCTAAATTATCCTAAGGGCAAAAACACACACCCATGCCGGAGGAAGGACACAAACCTCCGCCGGGACCAGCCACACAGTCCATGACTGCAGCTCTTTAGGCCACTCGCTTAATCCCATGCAGCATGAACTTACAAAATTAACGTAAATAAACTTTTTTCAATTGTTGTGAACAGATAATGTATTCACGGAAAACTGTATACACTAAATAAATGTTGGCAAAGTGATAGTGTGCGAGTAGTATTGTCAAAAAAAAGTGCCGATCAGAGTTGAATTATTCTTCCTGCAGGCGTAGACAGCTGTTTCATGGCTCAAAAACCGAAACGTTTGACTATCACTCAGAAACGGATAGAAAAATTTTGAGAAATACGTCGAAACCCAACTTATGCCAGGCTTATTACAAATGTCTTTATCCCTTGTAATTATTCGCTGCGTATTTACCCATTCAGAATACCTCTAGTCATTTTAGGTGTTGGACATGTTTGACTAGTAATGTTCAACCATTTTTATCCATAATGCGGGAAGAATAAAACACTCTTAAACTGCCACTAAAGGGCTTAGCTACATTTCTTGGGGCTAACACAGAATCGCAGTATCGAACATTGCATTTGAATTTCCAAATTAGATTTCTTGTGCAATATTAGTTGTAAATAAACGCAAGGCGCGTAACAGACTGGCAACGCTCTATAAGAATACTGGCGATTAGACCAGACTGCTTCCCCCTCTGTGTTCTTACGGCGTAAAACACGACGGTGCTCTCACAGTGGCGTGGAGGAAATTAGTTCTTCTCCCTACCCTCATTAAACAGGGACGGTCGGCAGGTAGTCGATGCACCTCGCCACAGTTCCCGAAGCCGCTCCTTCCGAGGTTTGGTTTCGAATCCCCTCTTGGGCATGAATGTTGACTTCGTCCTACAAAAATTAAAAAAAAAGGGGGGGGGCGACAGACTTGGCGCCCCTCCCCCTCGGAAAGTGCCGCCCCGTGCGGCCGCACGTTTCGCACGTGCCTTGCGCCGGCCCTGGACAGCGGTAAAAAAGCGATACCGCTTTTCACCGATTCGACAGTTCCTGGGCGTTCAAATATTTGTAAATCTATGGAACCAAACGGGTAACTGAGGACCAGATGGGAAGCATGTGGGAACAACCTTTTTGGTTCAAGACTTGTTGTAAGAATTTTTTTTATTTCTACACAAGTTATTACAAAATAGGAATAACTTCAATCTAATATACAGGGTGTTTCACTAAGTGTGTTTGCCACTGAAACTTATAAAATAATAGGTGAGGGGAAATTTTAATGCGGTAGGTCAACACAAGAAATGTTACACTTTCTGCGGAGCTATGAACATAGTTTACTGTACCATTTTAAAGAGTTACACCACAAAGATACATATATTTTTAATGGAACAATAGTTTTTTCTATTGTGTATTGAATTCGTTTAAACCAGCTGCGTCCAAATCAATTCCTATCACTGTTTCTTTGGGGGCTACAACTCTTCAAAGTTCCGGGGGCGGAGGCTGCGATAGCGTAGCTCACTGGCCGAGTGGCTATCTCCTGGGGCACGGCCCACTGTCTCATGACCACCAGCCAGTCAGCTACGGTGTCGTAGCCTCCTCTCCCTAAACTTTGAAGGGTTGTAGCTCCCAAACTAACAGTGATAGGATTGTAGTTTAAATTGATTTGGACGCATCTGGTTTCAACGAATCCAATGCACGATAGAAAAAAACTATTGTTCCATTAAAAAAATTATATCTTTGTGGTGTAACTCTTTGGAAAATAATACAATGAACTATGTTCATAGCTCCGTAGAAAGTGTAAGATTTCTTGTGTTGACCTACCGCATTAAAATTTCCCGTCACCTATTATTTTATAAGTTACAGAGGCAAACACACTTAGTGAAACACCCTGTATAAAGCAGAGTGAGCCGGCCGCGGTGGCCGAGGAGACTGAGGCGCTTCAGTCACGGTCTGCACGGTCACTACGGTCGGGGGTTCGAATCCCCCCTCGGGCATGGATATTTGTGCCGTCCTAGTTCGTAAGTAGTTCCTAAGTAGTTTGTAAGTTTAGGGACTGATGACCCCGTAGTTAAGTCCCATAAGCTTTACAAACATTTGAACATTTTTGAAAGCAGAGTGTCCGTATATTTGTCCGTGTTGCATACGAATCTTTATGAAACCTTTATGAAATTTTGAACACGTAAGCTTCATTACATGAGGACGGTCGCCGTAAGTGTAAGAAGCACGTATGATACATAGTTCACGAGATATGACGTCATAAACAATGAGATGCGTCAAAAATTGCTGCATTTAGCGACAATGCTGCTCAATTTCTCCAAACCCATTGGACCGATTTTAACCAAATTTGGTACAAACATTCCTTACGTTAGACAACAATTGATGCAGGAGTACGAACCAGGAGATACAACGCCATAAGCAGTAGGAGTTGCAGGTAAATGGGACGAGACTTTATAAATACACTATATGAGAATAACAGTACTTAGCGACTTGCAACAAACTTTAAATACAATTTCAAACCATTATTAAACTTTTTCTCGCTGACAACCATGTCAAAAAACTGAAAGGAAAAAAGTTAATCGCTTACTACTTTTCCGCTGTTCATCGACTAAAACTACGGCTCTCGGTATGACGTTAAAATTTATAATTTCTACACTACAAGTTGTAGCCGCAGTTAATTTTACAGACAGTATACATGCAATTATTTGAGTGTACCTCCTAAATTTTGTAACAGTAGGACAGGTAGTTCTTGAGATATGTGCTCATAAAGAGTAAAGTTCATGGAAAACAGCCCCATCACGCACCAAGTTTTAATCTATTACTGATAGTATTCCCAAGAGATTTTACAGACATACAGCCTTTATACAAATGAATATATACCTGAAAAATGGCAGGAATAAATAAATAAATACCCGAGCAACGTCGGGTTTTCAGCTAGTTAGTTATACATTTCAACTCGCCACAGTCAAGATAAAGATAACTCAATGGTACTTAAATTTTGTCCTGAGAAAGCTTAACTTTTGATAAAACAGTGAAAACAATTAAAGTCGAAGAGATAACAATTTAATGGTATTTAACATTTGCCCTGAATTAACATTTGATAATAAAACAATGAACACAATTACAGACTTTCCCGGCCTGGATTTAACAAACCCCAAATGAATATATACATATATATTTTTCTTAATTAGCTCTAGATTAAATTTGCAGCGTGCCATACAACTTACAAGCAGAGAAAAAATTAAGACAATTTATAACTGACACTGTTGATGGCGTTTCTTTGAGACAAATGTTCAAATGTTTGTATAGCTTATTGGACTTAACTACGGTGTCATCAGTCCCTAAACTTACAAACTACTTATGAAATCCAGAATGTAACTTTCACTCTGCAGTGGAGTGTGCGCTGATATGAAACTTTCTGGCAGATTAAAATTGTGTGCCGGAACCGGGACTCGAACCTGGGACCTTTGCCTTTCGCGGGCAAGCGCACTACCGACTGTGCTATCCCGACACGACTCACGATGCCGCCTCACAACTTTACTTCCGCCAGTACCTCGCCTCCTACTTTCCAAACTTCACAGAAGCTCTCCTGCGAACCATGCAAGACTAGCACTCCTGGAAGAAAGGATATGGTGGAGACATGGCTTAGTCACAGCCTAAGGGATGTTTCCAGAATGAAACTTTCACTCTGCAGCGGAGTGTGCGCAGATTTGAAACTTCCTGGCAGATTAAAATTGAAATAACTAATACTAAGGACGGCACAAGTATCCACGCCCGAGGGGGGATTCGAACCCCGTCCGTAGTGGCCGTGCAGACCGTGACTGGAGTGCCTCAGTCCCCTCGGCCACCGCGGCCGACATTTGAGACAAATACATACGTGTGTACGAAGGTAAAGGCACTGCTTAAGAACAATCAGTCACTTTAAGTTATTCCCAAAGTGACTCCAAGAACTACGCTGCGGGTTTTCATGGTACATGATACAGTAACTAATAGAAAACACAAGAAATGACTTATATTTCCAGTATGTTGTTGCTCTCCAATGAGCCCGATCGGCCACAGACCCACCCAGTTCCGGCTCACACTCGGGAGCGTGGCCCACACAATCACTGGTGTCAGGTGGAGACATCACAACATATGCAAACAAACCGAGAGGCAGGTATTAAGAGGCAGTCACGAAATGGAGATTCATGACAAGAACAAGCTTGGCCAGTTAGACAAAAGAACCTTAAAACGCATCACAGTTCCAGCTAACTCGATGCACTTCTTAAATATTAATTATCAATAAACCATCGCCAGCCGTGGTGGCCGAGGGGACTAAGGCGCTTCAGTCACGGTCTGCACGGCCACTATGGTCGGGGGTTCGAATCCCCCCTCGGGCATGGATATTTGTGCCGTCCTTAGTATAGGCTAATTCGTAAGTAGTTTGTAAGTTTAGGGACTGATGACCCAGTAGTTAAGTCCCATAAGCTCTACAAACATTTGAATATAAACCATCAGTCATAAGAGTAACATACGTGACGCATTACCACTCTGCAATAAGATTTTTTTGTGGTCGGTCACATACCAGACTTAATGTGCACCATTTTTATTAACACCAGGGTTAGTGTATCAGCATCGCAGAGGACTGATTTTGATACTCAAATACCTAGCTGTGTAGTTAGACAAACGAGGTTCTTAACACCGTGCTTAACAATAATAACAAATTAAAAACACTTTACAGGCTGAGAACACTGACAAGTACTATGGGGAGGCGTATGCTAGGTTTCTCCCATAAAAGAAGATCGGCGGTCTCCAAGAAACGATTAACTCTACGAGAATATGCGCGAGCGATACTGTTGAGCTCCCAACAGGATACCAAACTCAGGCGCCCTGCCCAGCGCCGACTATAAAAAAAAAAAATATGGGACTTAACTACGGGGTCATCAGTCCCTAAACTTACAAACTACTTATGAACTACTTACGAACTAGGACGGAACAAATATCCATGCCCGAGGGGGGATTCGAACCCCCGACCGTAGTGACCGTGCAGACCGTGACTGGAGCGCCTCAGTCTCCTCGGCCACCGCGGCCGGCCGACTATATCAATGCCACCGTTACTTCCTGTTAAATGTTCCCCTCTCCTGCCAGAACTCAACTGCCCGTCGTTACCACAGTCTAACATATACAGTCACGACACTGACTGCTGTAAAAGTTGTTACCATCTGACAGTTGCTGCGACACTAGCGCTCCTAGCGGTGGGAAAGCTGCCGAAGTAGTAATGTTTGTTTATAAACGCTTTTGTACGTAATTAACGAAATACTTACAAGAAGTTTTACGTCACAAGCATTATTAAAATGTCGAGAGACAAACATAATATGGAAATTAATATAAAAACAGCTTCCTTTAAAAGATTCAATGGTATAAAGAACAACTCTGTCATGAACAGATACTTACGAATATGTGTATATTTGCACCTTCTTCCGCTGAAAGTAAGTTGCATATAAACATAATGGTATAATAAATTTCTATTATGTTCTGTTCTTCCTATGTCAGTCAGTTTATGACGTGTATCATTCGGTACGGAGTGTAATGATTCTCACATTTTTACACGCCACTCTTCTTTCTTATACGTGCTTATTCTATTAAGTGTTATTACTTTAGCTTTAAAAAAAAACAATGTTTTGATGATTCTTCACATGTAGCAACAATTGTGGAATTGGGTTGTTCTTTGTTGGAAAACAGTTTGGTTGCTTTTGTCGTTATATTGCCAAGTCTGTGACATTTTCCTTTCAGCTACAGCTGTGATGGTTAACTTGGTACGTTAAATACCGTATTTATTGCATTCTATATATGTTTCCTATGTTCCACCCTCACCGATTTTACTGGAATTGTAATGAATAATACTTACCGCTCCTGCGTAGAAATTGACGTCTCTCTGCTAAAGGGCATGTCTCCTGGTGTTTCTTAGACATTTTTATTTTTAATAGAAAATGAAATTACTCATTCTAAGTCTGTATGTTACAGGATGATTGTAAATTAACTGTCTTGTAATGTACAGTTTCGTACCTTATCAGGGATCTTATGAAACCTAAGAAAGACAAATGGAGAGCTATTTTTAAATTATTACCTCTTTATAAGGTACTACATACATTCCCTATTGTAGAATGTATGCTGAAGTCAATCTAAGCGATACTATTCGCACTCATCAACTATCGTATTCAGAAACGTAGCTTGCCGGCCGCTTGGAGCGCTGCTATCGCAACGTCTAACAAAAATCTGTGGGAGTGTCGTGACTGTATATGTTAGACTGTGTCGTTACTCCAACACTCCCCATCCGTACGCGCGACCCCTCGCGGAGGTCGAAACCAACCCGCGCCACAGACGAAACCCAACAACTGACAGATTTGCGCGGTTAAATCAAACTTGAGCCATCGATCCCTAGACTTACAAAATGTTCAAATGTCTGTAAATCTATCGGACCAAACTGCGTGGTCATCAGGGGCGACGGCTGCGATAGCGTAGCTGACTGGCCGAGTGGCTATCCCCTGGGGCACGGCCCACTGTCTCATGACCACCAGCCAGTCAGCTACGCTGTCGTAGCCTCCGCCCCCTAAACTTTGAAGGGTTGTAGCTCCCAAACTAACAGTGATAGGAATGTAGTTTAAATTGATTTGGACGCAGCTGGTTTCAACGAATCCAATGCACGATAGAAAAAACTATTGTTCCATTTAAAAAACTATATCTTTGTGGTGTAACTCTTTGGAAAATGATACAATGAACTATGTCCATAGCTCCGCAGAAAGTGTAACATTTCTTGTGTTGACCTACCGCACTAAAATTTCCCGTCACCTATTATTTTATAAGTTACAGAGGCAAACACACTTACTGAAACACCCTGAATATATATAACCATTTTGAACAAATTTATTATTTCGTTTGTGTACAGACGGCGTGGTGAATACGTCGCGCATGGTCAATAGCTGTCAGTCACAATTATTAGCAATCCAATTACTGGAGGAACCAGAAGAATGGGCTCCCACAAGGTAGTGTTTTGTCACCTCTACTTTTCAACCTGTATACAAATGACCAACCAGCTGGTCCAGATGCAAGAAGTTTTATCTATGCTGATGCCGTAGCCATTGCTCGCCAATCGAGATCTATCAATCACATCGAGAGAAACCTATCAGATGCCCTAGAAGTTCTTACTGAATATTACAACAGGAACCAGCTTCGACCAAATCCAGCAAAGAGGCAGACTTGTTTATTTCACCTGAACAACCAGGAAGCAAAAAGGGAATTACAATTGGAATGGAACTCAGTTAAACTTCAACACTGCCCCAACCCAGTTTATCTCGGAGTCACATTAGATCGAACACTGTCCTACAAGAGACATGAAGAAAAAACTAGAGCGAAAATCAACACACGGAACGCTATAATCCGCAAACTCACCAACTCACACTGGGGAGCAAATCCTAAAATTCTGCGTTCATCATCCCTGGCTTTGTGTTTTGCTCCAGCTGAATATGCTTGCCCCGTATGGAGAAGATCGACGCACGCCCACAAGCTAGATACAGCACTGAACGATTCATGTCGATTAATTACGGGATGCTTGAAGCCTACAGACCGTGATCTCCTTTATATGTGTTCTGGAATAGCTCCCCCACAGATCAGACGGCAAACTTTGGCGATGGCTGAAAGAAGCAGACAGTACTAGGATAGAAGACATCCCCTGTTCAGGCATCAGCCAGTGGTGTCAAGATTAAAATCGAGGAAAGATTTCGTTCAATTTGAACATCCACTAAATGAAAGCCAATCTACAACCAGGGAATCAATGTGGGCACAGAAATTGAAAAAAAAAAAAAAAAAAAAAAAAAAAAAAAAAAAAAAAAAAAAAAAAAAAACAGCTTACATTGTTGGAACATTAAAGAAAAACTTCCGGCTGGATCTCAACTGGAATGGAGAGTCTGGAAGAGCCTAAATAGACTTACGTGTCGAATGGGAAGATCAAAGGATAACCTGTTCAAGTGGGGATACGCAGAAGACGAGCTCTGCTAGTGTGGAGAACAACAAACAACGACACACCTGCTGAGCTGCCCATCCTTGCCGGCGCCATGCACTTTCCAAGACCTGTGGCTGGCCGACGACGCGACAGTGAAGTGCGCCGAACACTGGAGAGAGATATGAGCCTGCTATGGACAATAATGACGTATTATGTGCGAAAATGATGACTGTATGTATGTTGTTGTGGTCATAAGTCCGGAGACTGGTTTGATGCAGTTCTCCACAATATCCTATCCTGAGCAAGCCTCTTCATCTCCACATAAGAACGGCAACCTACATCTGTCTGAATCTGCTTACTGTATCCATCTCTTGGTCTTCCTCTGCGATTTTTTCCCCACACACTTCCCTCCAACGCTAAATTCACAATTCCTTCATGTCTAAGAATGTGTCCTACCAATCTATCCCTTCTTCTAGTCAAGGTATGCCAGAAATTTCTTTTCTCCCCAATTCTGTTCAGCACCTCCTCATTAGTTACGCGATCCACCCACCTAATCTTCAGAATTCTTCTGTAGCACCATATTTCAAAAGCCTCTATCCAATTCCTGTCCGCACTGTTTATTGTCCATGTCTCACTCACAAGGCAACACTCCATACAAATGCCTTCAGAAAGGACTTCCTTAGGCTTAAATCAATATTCGATGTTAACAAATTTCTCTTTTTCAAGAACGCTTTTCTACCCATTACCATTCTGCATTTTACATCCTCTGTACTGCGACCATCATTTGTTATTTTACTGCCCAAGTAACAAAACTCATCTACCTCCTTTATTGCTTCGTTTTCCAATCTAATTCCTTCAGCAGACTGTATGTATATGAATGTATAATTAGTTCTTAGTTTTTATTTTTAATCTAGTATACGTAGCTTATTAATGAACTACAGATGTAGCTCAGACACGCTTAAATAAACTAGCAATCCATGTAACAGACGTCGTTCCTGCGCAATTTCGCCGCAACAAGAAACGCATGATGATTGTGCAGATTTCCGCGACGCTCTGTTACTCATACAGTGATAGTAGAATACGAGCCGCCCTCTTTTGTACGTTTTCGATGTCCTCTATCAGTGGTAGGTGTCAGGTATCCCACCTGCGCAGCACTAGGTCCTAATGCAACAGCAGTGGCTGAGGGTCAGAGGAGTGGCTGTTGGACTGCCCTTGTCCTGTCAAGCGCTGCCCAGCTGGTATCGACAGGACGGCTAGCTCCCCTCTCCTTGCCTTATCTCGGCCAGCATCTGTTCGCTTACCCACTACACAAAGCGCTGAACAGACCCCATTCTGCTCCACTGTGTAACACTCCCAGGTCCCGCAACTTTGTAATAATTTTAAGGTAATAATCGGTGCTCATGAAAATGGCAGTTGTGTAGGTACAAATAATTATTATCGACTAGATGACCCGGTGAACTTCGTATCACTTACCTCTTAATATAAACCATATTAATTTACATCATATGTATCTTAGACCCAGTAGCTTTATGAAGGCATCATCAGACAGTCTAAGTATCAAATGCTTTGGTGAGGCGAGTGTCAACAGCCGTAATATATTTCATAAAATGCATTTAAAAAACCCTCAGCTGTTTATTAAAAACCTTATACATCTACCAGTTTCGGTGATAGACCATCTTCATGGCTAAAAAGGTGTTAAAACAGAATGGTAAATTGCATCAAATAAAATACATCCAACTGAGACAAACTGAGTATAACTAAAAGTGTAAAAATTACTGTGGTCATCTTAGATAAAACCTATCAGTTAAACAGACATAAAAGGTGAGAGCAGACTATGAATAAAAATAGCCATTTTTCTCTAAGATGACCACAGTAATTTTTACACTTTTAGTTATACTGATTCCTGTTTGTCTCAGTCGGATGTATTTTATTTGATGCATTTTACCATTCTGTTTTAACACGTTTTTATCCATGAAGATGGTCTATGACCGAAACTGGTAGATGTATAAGGTTTTTAATAAACAGCTGATGGCTTTTTAATAAAATGCATTTTATGAAAGTCTAAGTATCGGCTCGATAGTGGGCAGAAAGAGTGGGCTCATCAGGCACTCATATCCAGGATGATGTTCTGGTCACATTCGTGGACGTTCAGGGAAGGTTTAAACGGTGATAAAATATGGAAAAATTGCGAGGAAAATTTAGATTTAAGACGTGTAAAATAATGACTTGGTTGTTGTGTTATCTAGTCGACCCGGCAATGCTTTGCAATTGCATGTATATACGTATAACGTGCAAAATTTTATCGCAATCAGATGATGGTATTCACATTTCATAGAAAGATCTCTTTCTATTCTTTCCTGAATTTTCCGGGAAACTTTTCCACATTTTTATTTCATAATAACGTCAAATATGCAAAATTTTATCAGAATCAGACGAATGGTATTCATATCCCATTGAAAAAAGTTCTTTCAGTTTCCTGCGAATTTTCATATTTTCCGGGTAGTTTTCTCAAATTATTAGTACATAAGAACGTTCATCTTTCGATGTACTGTACGTCAAATGAACAAAATTTTATCGTAATCGGGCGAACGGTTCTCAACTTATAGTGTTGAGTACATTTAGAAACACAATGAAAAAGGAACTTGGTTCGAATTTTGCGACTTTCCTTTTTAACTGTCCCTATTTTTTAGTGAAAGCTTTTCCCAGACCATAATGAACAAAACAAAAAAAAAAAAAAAACAAAAAAAAAAAAAAAGAATTACCCCTCTCCGTCGTGCGAATACTCAGTTATAGTGCTGAATTGAAAAACGCACTTTCAGTTTTTCTCAAATTTTCCAATCTTCTGGTAGATTTTCCAAAAAAATTATTTAATACAAGCCTTGTCCTGTCAAGCCGTACTCAAGTGATGCTCTTACAACCATGTGACAGTTGATTTTTATTCACAGAAAAGAACGCTTCCTGTTTTTCCTAAATTTTCCTACTTTCCGGGTGACTTTTCCAAATTTTTATTTGATGCGAACCTTCCTCTTGCTTTCAACATGAAATGTACAAAATGTTATCACTATTGGACAAATGGTATTGATAACTCATTAGAAAAAGCTGTTTCAGTTTTTCCTCTTTTCCGGACAACTTTTCCATATTTTATCACCGTTTAAACCTTCCCTGGATTTACAGGAATATTTCAAGACTAAAATTAGCCATTTCGGTTCAGCCGGTCTCGAGTTTTATCGAGACTAACAAACAACAATTCATTTATATATATATTGATATTGGGAATCGAAATTTTGTAGGTATTTTGTTGCCCCGAAGGTCTTGTGGTCTAAGTAGTTCATTCTCACTTCGAAAGAAGTGCAGTAAGTGCGAAATATGCAGTTCACATAATATGCAAAAAAAAAAAAAAAAAAAAAAAAAAAAAAAAAAAAAAGTTTATTCCTCTAACTGGGTAGTTATCAAAAATGGGGTCCCACAAGGTTCGCTCTTGGATCCTCTGCTGTTCTTAATATATATTAACGACTTCTCATACTGTATTCATGAAGATGCTAAGCTAGTTCTTTATGCTGACTTAAACAGGAATTAACTGATGAAATTGTAAATGATGTCTTTCAGAAAATTATTAAGTGTTTCTCTAAAAACGAGCTCTCATTAAATTTTGATAAAACCCAATACAGACTGTTTCATACGGTAAACGGCATGACGCCATCAATAAATTTAGATTGATTATAGAGGTAATCTGTCTTATGCTGACTGCAATTAAGAGGTTTATTTTTACACCAGACGCGTATCGCTTTTTTTCGCTTTTTTATAAGCGAAAAGCGAAACGCGTCTGGTGTAAAAATAAACCTCTTAATTGCAGTCAGCATAAGACAGATTACCTCTATAATCAATTTTAACAGCTGCTGCGGAATATCGCCACACAACCAAACATTTAATAAATTTAGACTTTGAATAGAAATCTGTAGCTAAGGTAGAATATTAAAAAATTGTAAACATACGACATCGTAATTGTCAAAATACAAAATCAGAATTAAAAGTAGCAACCAAATTTGACAGTATATGTACAGACGCCTCGATGTCTTATGTATGTCAGGCATCTATACATAACTGTAAGTGAATATAAATGCTCTATATTGTAATACTATACTACAGTGAAATAATTTAATCTAAGTATCAAAAGGCAATAATCAGAATAATTGCTAGAGCCTACCCAAGATCATCCTGAATACCTTTATTTAAGCACCTAGGTATCTTCACAGTGGCCTAACAAAATATGTATTCACTTATGAAATTTGTTATTAACATTCCGACCTAATTCAAAAGTAATAACAGTGTACATATCTACAACACTAGGGGAAGGGTGATCTTCACTATTGAGGGTTAAATGTAACTTTGGCACAGAAAGGGGTAAATTATGCTGCATGAAAAGACTTTGGTCACTTACCAAGTATCATCAAAAGTCTGATAAAAAGTAAAAATACCCTTAAAATATTTAGTGTCATGTATAGACACCTTCCACATCCTTGTGTAATGTCCTATTTATGACCTATGGAACAAGTATCAATCTAACCTAATCTCCGGATTTTGTAGCAGGTTGATAATGCAATTCTTCAGGACTCAGTTGTGTTGACAATTAAACAAATGTATTTTCAATCACAGGTTACGAAACCAATCCTTGTCCGCCATACTGTGGAGAGGCATAACCAAAGTGGTCATTCTTTAGATCAAGTTCTTTGACACGGACTCTAATGCTGACAAACACTATTGACACTATTGTAATTGACACTAGACTGACCTCAGAGAGCTTGTCGGAATTTGTTTTATAGAATGCCCAAAATAGGATGTAGCAGCTGTTATTCACCTACTAGTAATAAATAATCACTCAACTTACACTTAAAATTATAAGATTTGCATTTGCTGTTTATATGTGCAATGTGATATAAACATATATATGAAACTAAATAGAGGAGTGAAACTTGTGTGTTGAGGAGCATGACCTGACATTTCGAGGAAGTGTTTGATTTGAATGCTGTGGTGCATTTTTAAATAGTCAATAAAGTGGAAAAACTTCAATTTACGCCTGAAATGTAATTACTCAATGTTAAAAAGCCAATGTTTCGATGATACTTGCCGTTTGTGGTTCAGCTTTAGTAACAATTGTGGAATTGGTTTCTTTTGTTGGAAAACAGTTTCTTTGCTTTTGCCGTTTTATTGCCACGTCTGTGACTTTTTCCTTCAGCTACAGCTGTGGTGGCTGTTTTGGTTCGTCAAATACTCTAGTTGTTGCATTCTATATTCGTTTCCTGCATTCCACCGTCACTGAAATTGTAGTGAAGAAACGTTAACATTCCTGAGTAGAAAAGCGACATCTTTCTGCCAAAGGGCAGTTCTTATGGTGTTGCGTAACCGTAATTTTATTTATTTATTTATTTTTAGGTTTTAATAGAAAATAAAATTATTTAGTTAAAGCCTGTATGTTACAACATAATTGTAAATAAACTATACTCTAATGTACCGTTTCGTACATTCTCAGGATTTTAAAAGACCTAAGAAAGATACATGTGGAACTATTTTTAATTATTACCAATTTCTATCGCACTATATACGTTCCTTAATGTAAAAAGTACCGGGTGACCAAAAAGTCAGTATAAATTTGAAAACTTAATGAATCACGGAATAATGTAGATAGAGAGGTAAAAATTGACACACATGCTTGGAATGATATGGGGTTTTATTAGGGAAAAAAACGTATTACTAGACGCGTGAAAGATGTCTTGCGCGCGTCGTTTGGTGATGATCGTGTGCTCAGCCGCCACTTTGGTCATTGTTGGCCTCCCAGGTCCCCAGACCTCAGTCGGTTCCATTATTGACTTTGGGGTTACCTGAAGTCGAAAGCGTATCGTGATCGACCGACATCTCTAGGGATGCTGAAAGACAACATCCGACGCCAATGCCTCACCATAACTCCGAACATGCTTTACAGTGCTGTTCACAACATTATTTCTCGACTACAGCTGTTGTTGAGGAATGATGGAGAACATACTGAGCATTTCCTGTAAAGAACATCATCATTGCTTTGTCTTAATTTTTTGTGCTAATTATTGCTTTTCTGATCAGATGAAGCGCCATCTGTCGGACATTTTTTGAACCCTTTTTTTTTTTTTTTTTTTTTTTTTTTTTTTTTTTTTTTTTTTTTTTTTTGTTCTATTAAAACTCCGTGTCATTGAAAGCATGTGTGTCAATTTTTACCTCTGTAACTACATTATTTCGCGATTTGTTGAGTTTTCAAATTTATACTGATTTTTTGATCACCCGGTACATAAAAATCAATATAAACGATACTGTTCCCACTCATCCGAAATCGCATTCAGAAATGTAGCTTTCTGGCCGCTCGTAGCGCTGCTGTCGCAGTGTATATCGAAATTCTGCAAGAGTGTCGTGTCCGTATATGTTAGACTGTGGTACAACCTCGGATTACACCTTGAGGAGAAATTGGAAGAAACGCTGGGACGAATGGACAACAGGGAAAGCGGTGTCATCAGCAGTTCGATTGGCGAAAACGGCCGCTCGTTGTCCGCGGCAAACCAGAAGAGGAAGTCACGACAATTTTCCAGGAACGTCCGAAGCGCAGTGCAGTCCGGGAAGGAAAGTGCGGCTCGCATGCGATGCCACAGTGAGGCGAACTGCTGTCCACTCGGTCGGCTACTGCGCGAGTGCGCTTGCAGGCGGCGGCGGTCATGAGGGCCCTCATACTGTATGAGGAGCTGCGTTGCCTCACGCGCTGCGTAAGCGGCCGACCGCGGCGTCTAGCCGCTGGCGAAACGCATGAGCGCCTTTCTCGACGTCCACGCCGTTGGTGCGGTGACAGGTGGACACGAGGTGTGGCAGTAACGTAACCGCGCTGTGACTGTTAAAGGCAAGCACAGTGCCTAGACTGAACCAGCGGAGGGACCGAAACTGGGTTCAAAGGTTCAAAGGTTTGTATAGCTTATGGGACTTAACAACGGGGTGATCAGTTCCTAAACTTACAAACTACTTACGAACTAGCTAATCCTAAGGACGGCACAAATATCCATGCCCGAGGGGGGATTCGAACCCCCGACCGTAGTGGCAGTGCAGACCGTGACTGGAGCGCCTCAGTCCCCTCGGCCACCGCCGAAACTGGAAAACACGACATCGACACCTACACGACACGGACAGTAATCACCATTTCATCCATATACATCTACATACATACTCCGCAATCCACCGTAAGGTGCGTGGCGTTGGCTACACTGTACCACTACTAGGCATTTCCACTCCTATTCCACTCCCAAATAGAACTAGGAAAAAATGCCTATATGCCTCCGTACAAGCCCTAATTTTGGTTATTTTGTCTTTGAGATCACTACGCGAAATGGAAGTAGGCGGCTGCAAGATCGTACTACACTCAGCTTCAAATTCCGGCCCTCTGAATTTCCTCAACAGAATTTCACGAAAAGAACGTCGTCTTTCTTCCAGCGATCCCCAATTGAGTTGCCGGAACATTTCCGTGACACTCGCGCATTGGTCGAGCCTACCAGTATCAAACCTAGCTGCTCGCCTCTTCTATGTCTTTCTTTAAACTGATCTGCTGCGGGTCCCAAACACTTGAGCAATATAATGTAAATCAATTCTAGAAAGTAATATAAAGAATCATTATGTCTTTCTATGAATTATTGCAGTCCGCCTTAGCTGTTTTTATGAACCTTTATTTCGTTACTACCGGTTTCATACCGTTAAAGGTACATCTTCAGGTATCTGTATTAAAAAACAATTTTTTAATACAGATACCTGAAGAGGTATCTTTAACGGTATGAAACCGGTAGTAACGCAATAAAAACCAGCTAAGGCGGACTGGAAAGGTAGTAGAGGGAATAATATTTCGTCCCACTACACTTGCTGCTGAGCGCGCGATCGCTCGCCGTTGGAGGTTCGAGTCCTCCATCGATTTCGGAAAACGTACGGGTAGGCAGCCAGGTATAAAATTCGAGGTCGGCCGATATTTCGGCAGGAGACCACCCTACCATTTTCAGGGCGAAACTGCAGTGAGGAAGCAATGTGCAACGATCTTCAAAACCTCGGTTTTCAATTAATAAACAGGAAAGACAACACACACCGAGCAAGCAAGCACACAGCGCCGACGGACCAAAGATGAAATCCGTCAGGCTATCCATAATAAACATCAGTTCTCAAACGATAAGGTCGGATTAGTTTTCTCCCTCTGTTTTTTGTGAGACTGCAGGATCCCAAGCGGAATTTAAGCAAAACACTCCATCCCCATTCATAAGATTGTCACCTAGTTTTGTTTCTATCGCTTCTTTGATAACACAACCCTAGTAGCTGGAAGTGCATGCCAGAATTTCCCAGAATTTCCGTTTTGTTGTATTCCATATTCGGCCACAGCAGATCCGTATGGCTGTTGTAAACGCGTGAGACGTTTGTGCTCAATACAAAGCTCCTCAACAGTCCTAATAGTTTGACCAACATATGACCTGCCACAGCTGCATGGGATACGGTAGACACCCGCCTTGCGCAAACCGTGATCATCCTTAACGGATCCCAACAGTGCCTTAATTTTAGAAGGTGGACGAAACACACATTTTACATTGTTTTTACGCAAAATGCGGCCAATCGCTTTGGTAGTGCTGCCAACGTATAGCAGAAAGGCCACTGACGTGGGTGCCGATTAGGTGCTGTCACCCATAGCCCGTCGTACATGTGGTCGATAGCGCAACGTTCTTTTAATCTGCCAAATTCAAATGTTCAAATGTTTGTATAGCTTATGGGACTTAACTACGGGGTCATCAGTCCCTAAACTTACAAACAACTTATGAACTAGCTAATCCTAAGGACGACACAAATATCCATGCCCGAGGGGGGATTCGAACCCCCGACCGTAGTGGCCGTGCAGACCACGAGTGGCGCGCCTCAGTCCCCTGGGCCACCACGGCCGGCTTTTAATCTGCCCTTCATTATACTCAGATGGGACAGCTCAGTGGGCAAACTTTCCGGGTCAGAAATGACATGAGCCCTATGTACAAAGGTTGGAAGAACCCCTTCACGTTGAGCTGGGTGGTGACAACTATCAGCTTGCAGATACAAATTAGTATGCGGTGGCTTCCTATACAGAGCATGTTACTTGAAAGTGGCAGGGTGGTCTCCTGCGATGTCGAATTTCGTACCTGGTTGTATACCCATAAGTTTTTCGAAGTTGTTATTCGCCAGGAGAAATTAAGGAATCACTTAGTTTAAGTAGTTTGTAAGTGTAGGGACTGATAACCACTCCAGTTTGGTCGAATAGGTTTACAAACATTTGAACATTTTTATTTATTTATTTATTTTGGTATGGAGATATCTTGAAGGCTGAAGAAGAATTTAGGCTACTTTACAAAGTGTCTGATTCAAGATATTTGTTGATTTAAAGTATATAAATGAAGGCATGGAACAGCTGACCATCAAAGATTCTCTTATAGCTTGTGAGACGCTTGGAAACTCCTTGGAAAAATTATGAATTGTTTGACGTTTGAAATTTGTCACATTCATTAAAATACTTTTAATGGTTGATATGTTGTACCTAATACTGTTCAACATAATGTATACAATGCTTTCACAAGACGTCGTCAAACCGCCGAACAGATGTCGATGACATTTGAATCCTGCATAATTTACGCGGTATGGGAGTGAAACGTGGACGATAAGAAGTACAGACAAAAAGACGATACAAGCTTTCCAAACGTGGTGCTACAGACGAATGATGAAAATTAAATGGGTAGATCACGTAACTAATGAGGAGGAGCTCAACAGAATTGGGGAGAAAAGTAGTTTCTAGCATATGCTGACTAAGAGAAGGGATAGGTTGTGGAACACATTCTGAGACATCAAGGAATCCTCAACTAGCATTAGAAGGAAGTGTGTGGTTTAAAAATCGTAGAGGGGTACCGAGAGACGACAAAAGAACTTAGGTTGCCGTTCGTATTCTCAAATGTCTTCAAATGGGGACTTAACTGCGGGGTCATCAATGCCTAAACTTACAAACTACTTATGGACTAGCATATACTAAAGACAGCACAAACATGCATGCTCGAGGTAGGAATTCGAACCCCCGACGGGGAACGGCCTCGCGCATCGTAGCATAGCGCCTCAATGCGCTCGGCCGCTCTGCCGCGGCTCGTATTCTCAGATGAAGTGGCTTGCAAAGGACGGGGTAGCGTGTAGAGCTGCATCAAACCAGTATGCCGACTGAAGACCACAACATAATCCACACCTTCTTCAGTCAGCGGTTCGGTTACCTTGTAACCAATAGAGTTCCTTTGTGTATTTAATAATACTAGTATTGCCTGCGGTGTTTACAATGTTCACTGGGGGTAAACTTTACGTCTCATGTCGGCGGCCTCGCGTGATTATGTTGGCAACATCAACAACACGATAGAGAATCTTTGCCCATTTGTTCGAACCACATAGAATGACTCGATTAGTGTATCGTACAGACCATGAAGTAAACAAATAATGCTGTTCCTGCTTTATGGTTGACAGTTTCTTGTATGTACCCTTGTCCGCTCAGCAAAAATAATTGCCCTCGTAAAGCGAAGATTCCATGAGAAAACATCAGTGTTGTCAAGCGATTGGCTAAAATGAAGAGTTACAGGATTCTCACTATTCAGCATCTGTTGCCAACATTATCATAGGAGGCCCCTGGGATATTTGGTAAAATTTAACCGGCACTGGGAGGTATAAAACGGTATCTTTTACGTGTTAAGGAAAATGCCTGACACAATAACAACAAATAAAAACGAAGTATATACTTCTCATGCCATTTTCGAATTATATAACTTTCATTTGACTAATATTTGTGATGGAACTACAATTTCGGTGTTCGTATATTTATACAACGCCAAGAAATAATGTTATTTCCATACTGCGATATTCAGAATTCCAGAGCTGACAACATGTCGACTTCTTAGTTCCATCCGTACACCGTTACATGCCTCTCCCGGCGCATTGTCATTTATTTCGGCATTCTCGACTTCGTAGTTCCACTCGAGCACCGCTGGATGCCTCTCCCGGCGCATCATCCATTATATCGGCATCCATTTCCTTTAACCACTCTTAATCACTGCGAAAATGAAGCATTTGAACGGCACAAAAAAGTTGGTTGGGAGCACTCCATGTTTCGATATTCACTTATTTTAATACTGCAGACGCGCTGCATTACAGCGTCTTTGCTCGAGGCGAATAGCCAATCAGTGAGCTGATTGTTGGAGAATGTAGAACTTGATCCAAGCTGTAGATAGGAAAAGTTCTACTTCCTTTTACCACTTTTAATGGCTAAATGCACACATAATATTTATATTCGTGGAATCCACGACAAACAATCTTTCGAATTATGTAACTTTCATTGGCCTTCTTGTACGAATAAATTAGTAATCTGTAGCACAATTTTCGTGTTAGCGTATTTATATAATGATCTGCATTTTCATCTCGATAAGGACAGTATTTACCGTCATTCCACGCACGGTTTATATTTAAACCAGAAACTTTTTTTTTATCCTGATGGTACCGGTAATAACTTCAGAAGAAATTTGCAAAATTATTGTACTTTCGATGGTCTTTGACACGTATGCAAGGACATCAGCTGAGGTGGAGTGGCCGGATGGACTAAGGCGCCTTGCTGCGGCGCGCGCTGTTGCTCACTATAGAAGGTTCGAGTCCTGTGTGTGTGTGTGTGTGTGTGTGTGTGTGTGTGTGTGTATGTGTATGTGTGTGTGCGTTGTCTTTAGGTTCGTTAAACTTAGTTGAAGTAGTTTGTAAGTCCATGGACTGTTGACCATAGTTAGTAGTTTGGTGCTAAAGGTTTACAAACATTTGATCATTTTTTAACAAGGGAATGATCGCGAGTTAAGCTGCACTTAAAAGCTAGTAGACAGTAATCAGTGTAAACATAGTACTGTGACCAAGTATCTGTCAACGAATTGTCGCCGCGGTGGAGTAGCCGAGCGGTCTAAGGCGTCTCACTGCGGAGCGCGCGGTTGCTCGCCGTGGAGGTTCGAGTCCTCCCTGGGGCATGGGTGTGTGTGTGTGTGTGTGTGTGTTTGTCCGTAGGTTAGTTTACCTAGGTTTAAGTAGTTTGTAAGTTACGGACTGATGATCACGCAGTTTCGTCCGATAGAATTACAAACATTTGAACGAATTGTCGCTTTTTGTCACCGGCAAGACGGCATTATAAACATGTAGACAGATAACAACACACAAGTTCCACTACTCTTCCCTAGCCATAATTTGATGTAGCACTTAGTACAAAACATAGATAATACTAACAATGGTTGAGGATTGACGATTTGTTGAGCATACGAAGTCCTCAACACTCAAGCATGACAAGGTATCGGGTTCCATCTTCTACTAATTTCTGTTTCCTGTCATCCTTCTTCTATTAAATACAAATATATGATATACTTTCACTTTCCAATCCTCCTCATAATCTGATGCAGTGAGTCAAAAAATACGCAAATAAATAAACAAAACGAAGACTACGTCTTGAGAATTTTAACACAAATCTCTACCTGCCTCTTATTGTCTGCTCTCTCTACCTATTTATTTATATACCCCAAAGTTATTTGTTATTTGTCCTAATCTCTATTTTTTTTCTTTCTATCTTCCACGTGAACCTTTTAATTTAAATTTTACAAGTTTGATTCCATCAATTGGTTAAACTGTATATTGTTAAACTTGACTAAATATAAGAAAAAATTATTCTCATACGGTCTGGGGCGTATATAAGTGGGGAGGCAGGGGGACCGCCCCAACATCAGAAATAATGAATATAAAGAAAACAATAGGTATATTTTTATGATTTAATTCCAACAATAAAAAAACTTGATCTCGGTAAATTAAAAGCGGCTTGAGCGCAAATTATTCTCTGAATATGAGCAGCAAAACTGATACAATATATCATGGGGTGTTTTCTTAAAAACGTCTTAACTTATCTTTCCATCAATTTTGACCTTCACCCTCTCCCCAAAAATATATGCTATATTCGCTGCTGCATACGGTGCCAAAATTAACGTAATTTTGAAAGCAAAGTTTTGTGTAACGATTTGGCAGATAATCCTGATATATTTTTGTCCTACATGTCGATGCGCAAACTGCGAACGTAATTGCGTTGAAACAGAGGATGACACATAAAAGGCTGGAATAGAGCTACTAAGAGTCATTTTGCGAAGTAGTTCATCCTGTGAACCGTCGCAGATATATGGCAGATACTGAAATTATTGTTATAGGAGTATAAGAGCAATTGAAATCGCTCAATAGTGGAATTTCCGATGGAGCTGATGGGATACCAATTCAATTTTACACGTAGTATGCCAAGGAACTGGCCTCCTTCTAGAAGCAATGTTTCGAATGTCTCCAGAGGGTAGCATCGTTCCTAAAGATTGGAAAAGAAGGAAGTCACTCTCGTTTACAAGAAGGATCGTCGATCAGATACGCGAAACTATATCTCTGACGTGTTAGGTTACACAATGGTGACATTTATGGAGACCGTAAATCCCCTGTTTAGGACGCAACGTGGTTTCAGAAATCAGCGATCATGTGAAACACAACTCGCGCTATTCATCACGTTATCCACAGGGCAGTTGATACGGGGTCCCAGGTAGACGCCGTGTTTCTTGACTTCCGCAACTCGTTCCATGTAGTTCCGCACCGTCGCCTGATGAAGAAAGAGCGATCATATGGAATATCAGACCAACTGTGTGACTGGATTGAGGCTATTCAAACTAACAACGCAGCATGTCATTCTGATCGGAGAGAAGTCTTCAGACGTTAAAGTGATCTCAGACTTACCCCAGTGGAGTGTTATAGGACCTTGCTTTCCCAGTGTATATAAATAACCTGGTAGATGACTTTAGAAATTCAATGAGGCTTTTGTTGAATGACACTGTAGTACATCAAGAAACCGCTATACTGGGAAAAAAGCGAAACGCAGGATGATTTGCAGCGTATCAGAGCATGGTCCAGGGAATGGTAGTTAAGCCCCAACATAAACAAGTATAAAGTGCTTAGTTTACATAGAAAGATGTTTTATTATACAAGGTGATACAAAAAGGTGCGGCCAAACTTTCAGGAAACATTCCTGACACACAAAGAAAGAAAATATGTTAAGTGAACATGTGTCCGGAAACGCTTAATTTCCATGTTAGAGCTCATTTTATTACTTCTCTTCAAATCACATTAATCATGGAATGGAAACACACAGCAACAGAGCGTACCAGCGCGACTTCAAACACCATGTTACAGGAAATGATCAAAATGTCCGCCGGCGGCGGTGGCCGAGGGGACTGAGGCGTTCCAGTCACGGTATGCACGGCCACTATAGTCGGGGGTTCGAATCCCCCCTCGGGCATGGATATTTGTGCCGTCCTTAGTGTTAGCTAGTTCATAAGTAGTTTGTAAGTTTAGGGTCTGATGACCCCGTAGTTAAGCCGCATAAGCAATACACACATTTGAACACTTGAACATTTCAAAATGTCCTCCGTTAGCGAGGATACATGCATCCACCCTCCGTCGCATGGAATCCCTGATGCACTGATGCAACCCTGGAGAATGGCGTATTGTATCACAGCCGTCCACAATACGAGCACCAAGAATCTCTACATTTGGTACCGGGGTTGCGTAGACAAGAGCTTTCAAATGCCCACATAAATGAAAGTCAAGAGGGTTGAGGTCAGGAGAGCGTGGAGTCCATGGAATTAGTCCGTCTCTACCAATCCATCGGTCACCGAATCTGTTGTTGAGAAGCGCACAAACACGTCGATTGAAATGTGCAGGAGCTCCATCGCGCATGAACCACATGTTGTGTCGTACTTGTAAAGGCACATGTTCTAGCAGCACGGGTAGAGTATCGCGTATGAGATCATGACAACGTGCTCCAGTGAGCGTAGGTGGAAGAACATGAGGCCCAATCAAGACACAACAACAATTCCTGCCCAAACGTTCACAGAAAATCTGTGTTGATGACGTGAATCGAGGAAGTACAGTACATACTAACGAAACAATTGGGTATTTTGGCAATTGTCTGCACGAATTAAATTATTTCAATTTAATTTAAAGAGAAATACTAAAATGAGCTCTAACATGGAAATTAAGCGTCTCCGGGCACGTCCACATATTTTCTTTCTTTGTGTGAGGAATGTTTCCTGAACGTTTGGCCGTATCTTTTTGTAACACCCCGTATAAGTAAGCAATATCAGGGCGCACACTGGAAGCAGTTACTTCCATAAAATATCTGGGAGTAAACATCAGGGGCTTTCTGAAATGGAAAGACCATATAAATTTAATCGTGGGTAAGGCAGATGCAAGACTGGGATTCATTGGGACACTCCTCAAGAAGTGTAGACCGTCAACAAAGGAAGTAGGTTACAAAACACTCATTGAGCTAGCGCTTCAATATTCTCATCAGTGTGGGATCCGAACTAGGTAGGCTCAACAGAAGACAAACATTACGTTTACTTGCAACACATCTTCCGGAAGACGAAAACCGATTTTCGTAAACGGTTTCTCGCTGTCGTGTTTACATGGCACAGCCTGAATCGGATTTCCTAGTCCACTTCATATGGCGGGTGAAAAACAGCTGATTCAGTTCCTGCCGGCCGCGGTGGCCGAGGTGACTGAGGCGCTCCAGTCACGGTCAGCACGGCCACTACGGTCGGGGGTTCGAATCCCCCCTCGGGCATGGATATTTGTGCCGTCCTAGTTCGTAAGTAGTTCATAAGTAGTTTGTAAGTTTAGGGACTGATGACCCCGTAGTTAAGTCCCATAAGCTTAACAAACATTTGAACATTTTTTGATTCAGTTCCTGATTTAGTCAGCACAGTCGCTATTTTTCTTTACTTAAATACACAGATTTATGTTCACTCTAATATTTATACTTTTATTTGACATTGGAAAATATCACTCTTCCCATAGCTACCGAAAATTCTTAACAAGAAAACACAGACAAGTCACGAACGCTTCAAAAACAGTTGCGTTTACATGGACACGAAAATCAATTGCGCAACTGGAAAACCACTTTAGAGAAACGGATTTCCAGAATCGATTTTGAAGTGTTTACATGACCAACCAAAAGCGTAATTGGGAAATCGGTTTACGAACTCCGGTTTTGGGAGCCCATGTAAACGGAGTGATATAGAAGTTCCAACGGAGAGCAATACGCTTATTTTCGGGTTCATTTTGTAATCACGAAAGCGTCACAGAAAGGATTAGAAAACTCCAGTCGCAGAGCATATAAGGACAATCGTGGGGAACTCGGGTATTCGACTTCGGTTGATTCGGAGTATTTTGGGAATTTTCGTTTGCAAAGAAGATCCCATATAAAAAGCTAGTGCGACCCCGTCTTGAGCATTGTTCAAGTGTTTGGGATCCCCACCAGATCGATTTGAAGAAATTCAAGCGAGAGACTAGGTTTGTTTCCGCCAGGTTCGGTTAATGCGTGAGTGTTATTGAGATGCTCCGAGAACCCAAATGGGGATGCCTGGAGAAAAGACGACGTTCTTTCCAAGAAACACTGTTGAAGAAATTTAGAGGGTAGGAATTTGAAGCGAACTGCAGGACGATTCTACTGCCGCCAAATTACATTTCGCATAAAGACCACAAAGATAAGATCAGAGACATTAGGCTTCGTACCGGTGCATACAAGCATTCGTTTTTCCCAAGGAGTGGAACAGAAAAGTAAGTAACTACTACTGGTACCAATTACCCTCTGCCAGGCACCTTGGATGGATTGAGGACTACGAACGTAGATATAGGTTGAAACAGGTTTCTTTAAATAAAATTAAATGAAATAAAAATTCAGATCAGAGACTGTAGTATATGGGTGTTCATGACCCTCAGTTTGTATGCAGATGCAACAGTGCCTATGTAGATCGCTACTGCACTGTGAATCGATTAAAAGTAAATATTATAATTAAAGAGCCTGGCACCAACTGATAGTAATCTGTATGCCCTGTTGGTACGCATAACCAACCAGGATCCCGGTTAAAAAATTAATGACAATTCCATAACATCTCGGGCGAACTGCCGGATGTCTGTAATTGCTTACACTGAGCTGTGCTATTTATGACCAATTCAACCGACATCGCGCTTGCGCGTACTTAGCGTGCGCGTTCACTACAACTACGTACGCTGCTCAGAGCGCCCTCCGTGGTGGAGGCTTGCCGCTTTGATATCAGATCGATTATCATCGTCATTCAGTTGCACGGAACTACGCCGACTACGAAGTTTTTCAATGACAGGATTCCATGCAGCATTTATTTGGAAACCGGTGTCTCGATTGATAGGAGTCTTACTGTCAGACAGTCTTAATTTCCACAGCTTGAAATGTTTTACTATATTTTTGAGTAATTACAGTTTATTCTACCGATACTCAGCTTTTCAACATTACGATGTATGGGGGTTCTGCTCGCTGCAACATTATTCTCCTGGGGCGTCGTGGTAGAAATAAATACTCGGTAAGTACAATTTTTCACTTCTTCTTTAATTTGAAACCAAACTGCTTCTCCGCCAAAACGTTACAAATTTTAAACTTGCGTACAACAACAACACAGACTGACACAGATTCCAAAGCACTTTGCGAAAGCCAGAACTCGAACCCCCCCACGCAAGGCGGTGAGGCAAATATACAACATCGTCAATAATCACCTTTGATTATGCACTGTACATAACACTTGAATATACTAATTTACAATTAACAAACACACAAAGAAAACATTTCATGTACACAAAAATAATCACAATATAAAATGAAAACTATGCATACAATAATTTTGGATGCACATATCTTTTTAAGTCTTAATCTACATCTACATAGATACTCTGCAAATCACATTTAAGTGCCTGCCAGAGGGTTCATTAACCACCTTCATAACTTTTCTCTACCGTTCCATTCTCTAATAGCGCGCGGGAAGAAAGAACACCTAAATCGTTCCGTTTTCGATCTGATATCTCTTATTTTATTGGGATGGTCATGTCTCCCTAAGCAGGTGGGTGCTAGCAAAATATTTTCACATTCAGAACTAAAAGTCGGTGATTGAAACTTCGCAAACAGATCACGCCGCAATGAATAACGTCTTTCTTTTAAAGAATTCCACCTCAATTCGTGCAACATTTTCGTGACGCTTTCCCCCCCGTAGCGTGATAAAACAAAACGAGCTGCCCTTCTCTGAACCTTCTCAATATCTTCCGTCAGTCCCACCTGGTGAGGGTCCCACAAGGGGCAACAGTACTCCAAGAGAGGACGCACAAGTGTGATGTAGGCAGTCTCTTTGGTGGAGCTGGTGCATCGTCTAAGCGTTCTGCCAATGAAACGTAACCTTTGGTTCGCCTTCCCCACAATATTTTCTATGTGTTCTCTCCAGTCAAAGTTGTTCGTAATTGTAACTCCTAGGTATTTGGTAGAATTTACGACCTTAAGGTTTGACTGATTTATCGCGTAATTGAAGTTCAGCGGATTTCTTTTATGGTCATGTGTATTACTTCACACTTTTCTTTATTTAGTGTCAATTGCCAATTTTCGCACCAAGTAGAAATTTTGTCTAAATCGCTTTGCAGTTGCTTTTGATCCTCTGTTGACTTCACTAACCGATAAACGTCAGCATCATCCGCGAACAGTCTAAGGGAGCTATTCAGATTATCTCCTAAATCGTTTATAAACACGAGGAAGAGTAGGGGACCAATAACGCTTCCCTGTGGAACGCCAGATATCACTTCTGTTTTACTCGATGACTTACCGTTAATTACAACGAACTGTGTCCTTTCTGATAGGAAATCGTGAATCCAATCGCACGCTACTCTTTGTTTGACAACAAACCAATATGTTAACTGTCAATTAATTTGCTAAAGAGTACATCATGCATGTTGCTAACATATATTGAACTATACAATATCTTGTCAATTCTCAAAATAAGTTCAAAATCTCACGTCAGTCAATATATACAAAGAATTACGATATTCAGATTTTGACTATTACGTTAATTAACACAATTAGCTGGTCAACACAACTTGTTTATGAGCCTGACACATATACAATGATATTTATTTTCATTTCTTTTTGTTTTTTACAAAGGTTTTACAATTCATCTGTTTAAGTCTTTAAATAACATACAATGACGAAACTATTGTTTATAGTACTGTCTGGAAAGTATCTTAACGAATCTCTTAATTAATGAAATCTATCACTTGTTTTAATCACAGTATCACTGAGTCACTGTACTACACTGATTTCTAGGCTGGCTATTTCGTTTGTAACTTCCCACGCAACATGTATCACTATTGAACTACACGATTCCGGATCCGACGCAGACGGTATCGTACAATAACATTGAGATGAGACGGCCGGCAGTATTGTCACAAGCTTCATTAATAATTGAGCTCCAAAAGTTTGATGTGTGGGCCGCAATTTTCGTCTCATTATAGTTCATTGAATGACATGCGGAAATACAATGTTCGTCGATTGCGGACTTGGTGGGCCGGAGTATTTCATAGCAGTTAGGCAGAATACTAAGAAAGTATAAAGTAAGAGTCATCTTTCGCCCATTATCATCATCATCATCAGAGACTGATTATGCCTTTCAGCGTTCAGTCTGGATCATAGTACCTCTAATAAAATTCCTCCATTGCCTGGACTAGAGAGTGCAAATACGCGAGATGTAATTGCATATCGTACGTGGAGTGTGTATTGTGATGTTAACAAAGTCTATGGCAAGAGCTATTTGTCATCTAATATGCCATTTGTTATAATGACCAGCAATCCACGCAGAATCAACGAGATGGAGTCAGTTGCAATTTGGTATAAAGGATTTGGGTGTTGTTCCAGTGTAAAAATAATTGGTGATGTGACACACTATTATACCAATTGAATAAATGTGTTTGAAGACCTACATGTGTATATTATTTGTGACCCCCAATGCTAAGATTGATGCCTCGTCTGATGTCATGCCTTTTACTTCAAAATCATTCTGCACTGAATCTAAGTACTTTCTTCTAGGTCTACCTCGACTCCTCTTGCCCTCCGCTGCCGAGCTCATGAGTCTCTTTAGGTAACCTTGCTTTCCCCATGCGTGTAACATGACCCCACCATCTCAGTGTGTTCGGTCTAACTGCTTCATCTATGGTGTTCATTGGCCCTCCTCCTAAAATTTCATAGCTGTTGGGTTCTGTCAAAGACGATCTGGAGCTGCGTAAATCAGGTGTTTACAGAATTTCGTGTGAATGCGGCAAGTCATATATAGGGCAGACGACGCGCACTGTGCAGGAGCGCATTGTGGAACACCTGAATCATACTCGCCTCCTCCAGCCCACCAAGTCCGCAATCGCCGAACATTGTACTTCCACAGGTCATTCAATGAACTACAATGAAACGAAAATTGTGGCACACACATCAAACTTTTGGAGCTCAATTATTAAGCTGTGGAATTAAGACTATCTGACAGTGAGACTCTTATTAATCGAGACAGCGGTTTCCAAATAAATGCTGCATGGAATCCTGTCATTGATAAACTTCGTAGTCGGTGTAGTTCCCTGCAACTGAATGACGATGATAATCGATCTGAAATCGAAGCGGCAAGCCTCCACCACGGAGGGCGCTCGGAGCAGCGTACGTAGTTGTAGTGAACGCGCACGCTAAGTACGCGCATGCGCAATGTCGGCTCAATTGGGCATAAATAGCACAGCTCAGTACATCTTCGCCAGTACTTCGGCGGTACTCACCTGAAGATGGCGCTGAAATATCGTTGCAGGTAAAGCTCTGTATAGGGAAAGTACGGCCATACTTTTCCGCGCCGCTTGCCGCCGTCTGCGGCTCGTGATTGGCTGAAATCGTCACGTGCTTCTTTCCGCCATCTTGGTCCTATATGTTGCTTGGCTGCCATAAGAAGTCTTGTGAATTTCTTATCTTTGGGTTTGAATAATGCCACAGTGTTGTACTTTTGGGTGTTATTAAGAAATGAAGAAGGGAGGTAAACATTATAGTACTTCTATTAGATATCAGAAATGCAGGAAGATGAGGAAGATGAACAGTCTGAATGATGAAACTCGTCAGAGGAAACTAGGAGCCCAGAAGCGACCTTCGCTTCTTCTAGTAATTGATAATATAAATTAACAGATTAAAGATGCACTTACGAATGGATCACGTAGCAGATATCTATATAAATTTAACTTGAATAAATTTGTGAAGAAAATTCCTCCTTAATGTCGTGAGGTCAAATTATTCACGCGTCGTTGGTTTTATCTACGGATAGTTGCCGAAAACATACAAATTTTGATCATATTAGTAAATGAACTTTACTTGGATATGAAATTCATATATAGTTCCTGGAGCAAGCTTTTCTCATTCTTTTTCATGTGTATCATTACAGGAAACTTAGAACTGAAACAAGACAAATATTAGACATTCAAATGTAATTGGTGTAAAGGCACCTTTAATTTCTCTTTTTGGTAAAAGTCATGTAGTTGGTATCCCCTTGCATTTTTCATAGTTCATGTAAGATATAAGTACATAATACGCAAGAAAATACTCATCAAAGATTTATCCATAATCTAAATTGTTTTCTTCATTTACGTTATGCTCCGATGATGACATGTTCGCGATCTATTCGAATAGTTGGCTACGGTACAGGCTAGTCTGAATTTATAGGTGGACTCTTTAGATCTGGAGCCACAAACCAAGAAGTTTTCTTAAAATCGGACGACAAGTATTTCGTAGAGCCGCCAGGCCATCATGGACAGAACTACGCAAAGTTCCCGCATCTGTCGGTCGGATATAACTCCCTATATCTCTAGAATGAAAAGAGTTATCGTTCTGCTCTCGACCTTACATGAAATTTCGATATCTTACTTACATTTCGTCCGCATGATTGTGTGTGCTAAAATCAACCATACACAAAGTCTACGCAAAGCGATTTTTCCTCTGCAATCTCTTCAAATTTTTGCGCAGTAGTTTACTTAATTTGATGTAGCACGAAAACTATACGTAATAATGAATAGAAAATCAGATAATTAACGAGCTAATATATCATACTATAACAAGTGAAAAAGTTAAATTTTTTCATTGAATAGTTTTCTCAAAATCGGTTGATAAGTATTGCTATTCGCTGGGAACGTTGTGGTGGTCGGTGGCAGGCTGGCTATACTTTCCCTATACAGGGCTTCAGTGGTAGGAAGTTACATTTTATGGAATTATCTGTACGCCGGGAAAGCTTTAAACATCACAATGAATGACAAGTTTGGTTGCAGGTCTAAGTTGGATTCGTTAATCATACAAACAAATAGTTCGTAAATTTGACAGATATGTGATGCCGAAGATAATTGTGATTATGGGCGGAGCAACAGACAATTTCTATCAGCGTGTGAGAGTAGCAGAATAGCATATAAGGCTATGGTACAGTGAAAACGCTAAAGTTGATAATTATGTATACGTTAATTATTTAAACATCAGAGTTTAGATTACTAATGTGACACAGGCTGTGTATGATTTATATTGTGACCTTAGTAATGGTTGTTATAAAGACACTTGCTGTGGAAAAGAAATACATCATTAAGAAACAAAATGTTTTGTTGTCAAAATAGTTCATTAGCTAAATAGGGTTGGAAAGCAAGAAATACCAAGTGTAAATGTGCTCAAGCGTAGAATGACAGACAATCCACAACTAACTAAAAGTAACAAAGGAAATTTGTACAATGTAGCGTAGATACATACACTAACGAGTCTCGTTTGCTGTTTCTATTACTCGGCTACTGGTTTCGACCGATTTTAATAGTATGGTAGTTATAAATGTGCTATTTGCCGTGGATATCTTTATTCTTCTGAGTGTTTTTCAGATAATTACAGTCTGCTTTAACTGTACATAACGGTAAAATTTTACTTTCCATCCTGGCGGCCTCGCATGATTATGTTGGCGACATCAACAAAAAAGTAGAAGCCCTCACCAAGATGTTAATATTCATAGGGGCGACCGTATAAACATTGCTCAACATTGCTGGCTGTAGATCAATTTTGACCTTGGTCAAGAAAATGAACAAAGTTCATGAATGCACTTTGTTGTATAACGCTATCCGTGGATCAACAGATCAGGTTCAGAGTTGATCTGTGGTAGCACGAAACATACTTGGCAACACAGCAAAATTCAGCTATAAACGCGTTTGTCACGCTTCGATCATAGATAATGATCGTAACTTATCGACACCAAATATAAACACAGTATAAATAGCATATACGGATCTTTGTACGCTACTTGGAGTTAATAAATATATTACTACCTTCTACATCTACATACATACTCCGCAATCCACCATAAGGTGCATGGCGGAGGGTACACTGTACCACTACTAGGCATTTCCTTTCCTATTCCATTCCCAAACAGAACGAGGAAAAAAAGAGTGCCTATATGCCTCCGTACGAGCCCTAATATCTCTTATCTTGTCTTTGTGATCACCACGCGAAATGTAAGTAGGTGTTAGCAAGATCGTACTACATTCAGCCTCAAATTGTGGCCCTCTTAATTTCCTAAACAGAAATTCACGAAAAGAACGTCGTATTTCCTCCAGCGATCCCCAATTGAGTTGCCGGAGCATTTCCGTGACACTCGCGCATTGGTCCAACCTACCGGTAACAAATCTAGCTGCTCGCCTCTGAACTGCTTCTATGTCTTCCTTTAAACTGGTCTGCTTCGGGTCCCAAACACTTAAGCAATACTCAAGACGTGGTCATACAAGCGTTTTATCCACGGTCTCCTTTACAGATGATGTACAGCGTCCCAAAATTCTCCCAATAAACCAAAGTCGGCTGTCCGCCTTACACATAACTGTCCTTACATGTTCGATTCATTTCATATCGCTCTGCAATCTTATGCCAAGATATTTGAATCACGAGACAGCATCAAGAAGCTCACTACTAATGCTGTATTCGAACATTATGGGATAATTTATAACAAGGATAGAGAAATTAGGATGCACACAGAGGCATACCAGCAATCTTATTTTTTCGCGAAGCATATACAACTGGAATAAGAGGAGGAAACAATTCTACATAAAGTTACCTGCATCACACATGGTGAGATGGTTTGCGATGTATGGCTGTAGAACAGAAGGCATATTACGGTAATAATCGATTTACCCATGTCTCTCATGTGAATTTCACTGTATCACGACCATTTACTTTGTTCTATTCATGAGCCATAGTCATGCCATATTTTTAAAGTGATTTAACCGCCACTTGACAGTATTATTTTATTATGTTTCGTCACAATCCGGATTTCGGCTGTATAGCCATCTATGTTTCAACACTATTGAATGTACTAAATGAGACGTAACTACACCTGAAACTAGTCCACCCCACTACTTAAGTAAACCAACACTTATTCTTATGAGTGAACAGCATTACACTTAATAATTAATTTTTATACAATATATTTTATCTTTGTCATCTATTGTTGCTTCATATACTTCTGTATCGTTTCAATATTAAATGAGATGTATATAGTTGTAGACAAGGAGCACCTTACCTTTAGTTTCACCATCTTCATTTTAAATTAGTCATATGTTGGTTTACTGAGACGTAACTACATCTAAAACTAGTGCACCCCACTACTTAAGTAAACCAATATTTATTCAAATGTTCAAATGTTTGTAGAACTTATGGGACTTAGCTACGGGGTCATCAGCCCCTAAACTTACAAACTACTTATGAACCAGCTAATACTAAGGACGGCACAAATATCCCTTCCCGAGGGGGGATTCGAACCCCCGACGGTAGTGGCCGTGCGGATCGTGACTGGAGCGCCGCAGAGCGCTCGGCCACCGCGGCCGGCTGGGCATTGATATTAAGCAATGGCGACAAGTGAAAATGTGAGCCGGACCGGGAATCGAACCCGGGTCTCCCGCTACGGGCCAGCCGTCGCCTTAACCACTTGGACACCCGTGCTCGCCTCCCGTCCGTCTCAAATACCCACAAGTCGCACGCTATGTTTGTAGCGCCCCTATCGTCCATGCCCTCTTACACTCGCCATTACGGATTCCCGTGCGAGGTCGGACGTATGACCGCATCTGCGGTGAAATAACTGAAGCTAACGCCGTCGTCGTCGCGTTTAAATACTCACTGTATTGGTGTGGCTTCTGTTCTTTCGGATGTCCGAAAGAACAGACACCACACCAATACAGTAAGTAAGGTATCTTGAATAACAGCAACCAGTCGCCTTTTATGTAAAATGTTTTTATTTCATTTCTCCCATCACCGGTTTCGATATGCCTAGCATATCATCACCAGATGGTGAACGTTTTTTTTTTTATATTGCAGGTGGTGTGTGGAGGAATTTGTGCATCTGTTATGATTACAAAAATAAAACAAGTGGAAATATGTGGCGAGCAAATTATTGACTAAATTTCGCCCTGTTTCACTACGTTATCAAACATAGAAATAACAAATGTAATAATTTAAAACAATCGTACAACAAATAATTAACTCTAACATATTAGAAATTACATAACTTAAGCTCATGACACACCCTCGATCAAATACATAATTAGCAAATAATGCGAGCGTCAACCAAAGGGTGATGTAACTGTGCAACGTCTTTGGCGAATATATTTGATTTGTTTACATTTGTATAGTGCGTGGAAACTGTATGGTGCACTATGAATAAAGTGTTTAGCAGCACATTAAATATGTGTACGCCACCATTTATACTTTGTAATATGAGTGAAGTGCATAGCAGCACAATGAATGTGTACATACTACCTTTTGTGACAATAGGTTTATGGATAACACAAACTGTAAGTAGCAGCTTTTAGGCCTAAATCAATATTAGTATGTCAGTTATACTCGCCACATAGTTAACTTGTTTTGTTTTTGTTATTATAAGTAGCAACATTTAGGCCTACGCCAACATTATTATGTCAGTTATGCTCGCCACATAGTTCACTTGTGTTGTTTTTGTAATCATAACAGATGCACAAATTCCTCCACACACCACCTGCAATATAAAAAACCGTTCACCATCTGGTGATGATATGCTAGGCATATCGAAACCGGTAATGGGAGAAATGCAATAAAAACATTTTACATAAAAGGTGACTGGTTGCTGTTATTCAAGATACCTTATTTCACCACAGTCGCAGTGTTCCTCATCCATAATGGATAAAAGTTTTAATACAGTAAGTATAGTAAAATAATACAGTCAAATCCACTCCCATGAACCACAGACATTGCCGAGGTGGGGTGGCTTGCGTGCCTCAACGATACAGATAGCCGTACCGTAGGTGCAACCACAACGGAGGGGTATCTGTGGAGAGGCCAGACAAACGTGTGGTTCCTGAAGAGGGGCAGCAGCCTTTTCAGTAGTTACAGGGGCAACAGTCTGGATGATTGACTGAGCTGGCCTTGTAACATCAGCTAATGTGGCTTTGCCACACAGCTACTGCGAACGGCTGAAAGCAAGGGGAAACTACAGCCGTTACCTTTCCCGAGGACATACAGCTCTACTGTATGAACATATGATGATGGTATCCTCTCGGGTAAAATATTCCGGAGGTAAAATAGTCCCCTATTCGGATCTCCGGGCGGGGACTACTCAGGAGGATGTGATCATCAGGAATTCTATGGGTCGAAGCGTGGAATGTTAGATCCCTTAATAGAGTAGGAAAATTAGAAAATTTAAAAAGGGAAATGGATAGGTTGAAGGTAGATATAGCGGGGATTAGTGAAGTTTGGTGGCAGGATGAACAGGATTTCTGGTCAGGTGAGTACAGGATTATAAATACAAAATCAATTGAGGGTATCACAGGAGTAGGATTGATAATGAATAAGAAAATAGAAATGCGGGTAAACTACTATGAGCAGCACAGTGATCGCATTATCATTGTCAAGATAGATACGAAGCCAACACCGGCAACAGTAGTACAGGTTTATATGCCAACTAGCTCTGCCGATGATGAGAAAATCGAAGAAATATATGAGGAGCTAAAGGAAATTATTCAGACAATTAAGGGAGAGGAAAACTTAATTGTGATGGGAGACTGGAATTCGGTAGTAGGACAAGGAAGGAAGTGTCAAGTCTACCAATACGTAGAGTAGCTGTAGTGCGCTATAAACTCGCGATTGTACCACAAATGCGACCGCAGCATCCCTTCTGGCCGAGGACAGCGCAGGTACTCGCTAGTGGAGTGAGCACTGGAATTCGCGTTCCGCCAGCTGCCTAGGACCAGTTACAGGGCTGACGCCAGCTCAGCTTTCGCCCGACGTTTCCGCCAGACGTAATGGCTCTTTCACCGTTCAGCCGACTGCACAACACTGCACGGAAATTCCGCCACTGGAATAACACACACACACACACACTCACACTGCGCCGACGTCACTTCCGGCGCAAGCCTAGCCGAGCTACACTGCATCGGCGAACGGTGAGCCGACAATTTGCACTCCTTTCCCAGTGAAGGGGGGTTGACACGGACATGTATCGTTGGCGCACGTCGACTTGCGCACTTCAAAATGTACGTGTGAACACCCAAATTCGCAACTCGCGCAAGTAAAAATGAAAGTTGAGGACGAGTCAACTTACTTGCGCATTACTTTTTCATCGTTTCCGCAAGATGGCCGCTGGTGTCGAATAACATCTGTAGTCTCAGTTTATACGTTCGCATGTTGTTCAAAATGTTCAAATGTTTGTATAGTCTATGGGACTTAACTACGGGGTCATCAGTCCCTAAACTTACAAACTACTTATGAACTACTTACGAACTAGGACGGCACAAATATCCATGCCCGAGGAGGGATTTGAACCCCCGACCGTAGTGGCCGTGCAGACCGTGACTGGAGCGCCTTAGTCCCCTCGGCCACCGCGGCCGGCTTCGCATGTTGGTTTTGACATATATATATATCAAAACCAACACGCGAACGTATAAACAGACCAACACGCGAACGTTTAAACAGAGACTAATGTCTCTGTTTATACATTCGCGTGTTGGTTTTGACATATATATATATAATTGATGAAACGAAAATTATAGAAGGAAACTTTCCTACTGGGATAAACAAATATAAAAAATAGAAAACGGATGACTTACCTAAAGGACCGGCTCGTCGATAGACACAAATAAAATCACACACAAACACACATATAAGCTTTCGCAACCGTTGGTCCCTTCTTCAGAATAAGAGGAAAAAAGGGGAGGAGAAAGGGTAGGATGTGGGTTTTAAGGAAGTGGAAAAGCAGTCATTCCAATCCCAGGAGTGGAAGGACTTACCTTAGGGGAAAAAGAGTACGAAAAAGATATCCGTTAAACTTTGTTTACAAGATAAATCAATCAAAAGTTAAGGGCGTAAACTCCGCAAAATACCAATGAATTACTATTACTTCAGAATGAAACTGGAAAGAACACGTAGATAATGTCGTGGGAAAGGCGAACCAGAGACTGCGTTTTATTGGCAGAACCCTTAAAAGATGCAACAGAACAAGTAAAGAAACTGTACACACTACGCTTGTCCGTTCATTTTTGGAATATTGCAGCCCAGTGTGGTATCCTTATCAGGTGGGTTTAACGGAGGACATCGCAAGAGTCAAAAGAAGGGCAGCTCGTTTCGTATTGTCACGATACAGGGGAGACAGCGTTACGGAAATGATACAGGATCTGGGATGGGAATCATTACAACAACGGCGCTTATCGCTGCGGCGTGGGCTACTTACGAAACTCTAATCGCCAACATTCTGCTCCGAATGCGAAAATATATTGTTGACTCCAACTTACATAGGTAGAAAAGGTCATCAGAATAAAATACGAGAAATCAGAGCTCGAAAGGAGAGATTCAGATGTTCTTTCTTCCCGCGCGCTATTCGAGAATGGAATTGGAGTTAAATAGTATAATGGTAGTTCGATGAACCCTCTGCCAGGCACTTAAATGTGATTTGCAGAGTATCCCATGTAGTTGTAGATGTAGATGTAGATGAAGTGCAAGTCACACAACGAAATGAATATATACATCAGCGGTCCATCTCACCCGTAAGTGTATGGGTGAGATGGACCAGTGTAGTGGGAGAGATGGACCACGTAAATAATTGCTGCAAATGAAGAAAAGAATGAATGGAAATCGCATATTTTTATTGGAATATGTACTAATGAATACAGTACGACATTTCAGACCAAAACAATTTTATCTGTTCTTTTGTAAATAGTAAGCGAACACTGGATTTTAATTGATTTGTACATTTTGTGCAAACGTTGGGATATTTTTCTCCTACCACAGCTCTTACAGTTATGAACAACATTCATGTGGGGATTGATATTGGGATTGCGTCTAACAATGGAATGAATCCAGTCATAACCAGCCTTTTTTAATTCTTTATTGGAAGTATGTTGTATACTTACCCTTTCAGCTAATTGAAATGCCATACTCCTTTCCGAATCTCTACAATGGTGCAAAACCTCGCTCTTGAAGTTTCCTAATGTGAGCGATGACTTTTCGTTCATTCTCAATACCCAGTAAAGGCTTAGGTCCCATACTACACTTAGAATATTTTTTTTGACTGCAGTCTTCTTTTCAGTGTAGTTTTAGGTGTACCAAAAGCTTTAGCTGCTGCATTGACACCCATGATATTATCACGGGAAGCACATATAGCCTTCATCAATACAACTTCGGTCCATTTGCCTCGCTCATCAGATCCATTCCTTTTGCAATTAGTTGGCATTTTTCTGAAAGAGAAAAATAAAAACTATGCAAAAACATGTTATTAGATCAAATTTGGAAATATTAATGTAATTCCAATGGTTCTTAAGACATATTTAATTGTGATCCAGCTCTCCCTAATTAAAATGCACGGTCCATAAGTCACAAACAGAACTGGTCCATCTATCCCGATTGTATGCGAGAGATGGACCTCCCCAATTACAGTCTGTAGTTTCAGAGCTCGGTGGCCATTTTAGGCAGTGGCGGCTCGTACAAAATTTGACCAGTGTGCTACAATATTACAAAAATAAACAGGAAACAAAATATACTAAAATAAAAAGTCAAACTTTGTATGATTCTCTTTAATTAAATATCAATTAATATTGTACTGACAGTAAGACCTTCAGGGGAATCTATAACAGCGCTGCCAACTGCATGTATTCACTGCAGGTAGTAAATATAACGTTTAAAAATATTAATTTTATTTACAGAAATTAAAATTTTATACTCAGAGGTATTTGAATACGAGCCTCACACAGGTAGGTTTCAGAGACAACGCACAAGACGCCTGAGCCAGCGCGCTATTTGACTCTGTATGCCGCAATATTCGCCATATACTATTCTTCCGCAGCCGTTACAAGCAGTGCGAAGAGAAATATTGATCTGGTGCTGCAGTCTGTCTCAGCACACACGAGCCGCTAGGGCTGACGTCACGTCTGCGCATGCGCACTAGTGAACAGACGACTGCACCGCCTTTCTGCGCACGTACCAGCGCGGCTGAATCCCACTTCAGCACACGGAGCTGGTTTCCAACTATCACGGCGAGAGCGCTCGGAAATGCGTTTTCATCCTTATTACTAGCATTCTAATACGCATTGGAAGGGAATTGGCATAATTTTATTATTATACCTGGCTCGTATTCCAAGAAAAAGGATGAAACTTTACAGCGATTTCTCGCTCGCAATCGAAGAGAAATGGCATAATTTTAGTAAAATATTTACAGTGTGCTGCAGCACATTAGCACATTATCACCAGACGCCACTGATTTTAGGTTAGGTACAGGCCAACACATTTGTCAAGCTTTAATAAAACTGAAGGAATAGTGTGCAAACTGTGCCATAATACTAAACGAACGTAACTACATGATGAAACTTTTCGACTTACCAAAACGGAAAATGTGTATTTCTCCTGGACTAAGATGATAATAACAACACTTTTGCATGAAGTTGGTTCAACAAAGAGCTTAGTCACAAGTGAACGGTGTTGCTCTCTAGCGGCGTAATCATGAAATACGTCTCTGGTCCGTCTCACCCGGTGGTGCAACTCACCCCAAATAATCCTAATGGTATCCTGTGAGACCAGACGCAGATTAGATTAAATAAGATTAGATCAGTTATTCGTTCCATAGATCTGTGTTGAGGAGATCCTCATGGATGGGGAACATGTCAATTTGTTTTCAAGCTGATAACAGAATAATACTAATGTAGATACATACAGATTAGATCAGATTAATACATTTCGATTTATTAATTTATATCTAAAAATTCATCCGATGAGAAGAAGTCGTCATTCAGAAATTCATAAATGCTAGTCGGCTATCTGTCAGGCTTTTGATGCTGTTTGGTAGGTGACCGAAGACTTACATAGCACCCCTTTCTGTGCCAAAGTCAGATTTACCCCTACATATTGAAGATCATTCTTTTTCCTGGTGTTATATGCACACTGCTGTTATTTTTGAACTGGGTTGAATTATTAACAACAAATTTCATAAGTGAATATATATGCTGTGAAGTTACTGTGAGAATACCTAAATCCTTAAATAGATGTCTACAGGATTATCTTAGGTAGGCTCCAGCAATTATTCCGATTACACGCTTTTGTGCAATGTACACTTTTTTCCTCAGTGATGAATTACCCCAGAATATGATTCCATAGCGGTGAATGAAAATAGGCATAGTAAGCTAATTTACAGAGATTCTTATCGCCGAAATTTGCAATAACCCTAGTAACATACGTAGCTAACTCAAACTATTCAGCAGACCAGCAATGTGTTGCTTCCAGTTTAATTTCTCATCAATGCACACACCTAAAAATTTTGTAAATTCTATCTTAGCTACAGACTTCTGTTCCAAGTCTACATTTATTACTGGAGTTGTGTAATTGCTGAGAACCACTTAAAATTTTGTTAAAAACATTATTTACCATTACATCACTTAATTTTTGTTTTATGAATGAGATTTCTATACTTGTATCATCAGAAAAAAGAACTCACTTTGCATCTTCATCAATGTAGAATGGCAAATCATTAATGTATATCAGGAACAGTAAAGGACCTAAAACCGAACCCTGTGGGACCCCATTCTTGATAGCCCTCCATGAGAAATCAGCTGATGTTTTGACACTTATCAGTTTTCTGCATTCTTCCAGTTAAGAATGAATTAAACTATTTGAGCACTGCCTTATTCAAACTGTAATGATTAAGATTATCTAGAAGAATTCCATGATTTACACAATCAAAGGCCTTTGAAACACCCCAAAAAATACCAATGGATGATGTTTGGCTATACATTTTTTTACAAGCTGATAACACAATAATACTAATAGTATGAATACAGATACATACATCATTTGGTTCGAGAATGAAACGTTGCATCTGCAGCCGAGTTTGCGCTGATACGAAACATCCTGCCAGATTAAAATTGTGTGCCGGAACCGGGACTCGAACGTGGGACCTTTGCCTTTCGCGGGCTGTGGCTAACCCATGTCTCCACCACATCCTTTCTTCCAGGAGTGCAAGTCTTGCATGGTTCGCAGGAGAGCTTCTGTGAAGTTTGGAAAGTAGGAGGCGAGGTTCTGGCAGAAGTAAAGTTGTGAGGCGGCATCTTGAGTCGTGTAGGAACAGCTCAGTCGGTAGAGCTCTTTTCGCGAAAGGCAAAGGTCCCAGGTTCCAGTCCCGCTTCCGGCACACAATTTTAATCTGCCAGGAAGTTTCATCATTGATTCCATTTAAAAATTCGTCAGTGCAGTATAAGGAGTTGGTCACTAGAAACTCTTTTAGGCTCCTCTTAAAGTTGATCTTTATTTGTAGCTACACTTTTTATGGTTTTGGTAAATTATTGAAAATATGTGTTCCTGAGTAGTGGACCACTTTTAGAAGTAAAGTAAGTCCTTTTAAGACCTTTTGTAAAACATTTTTGTTCCTAGTATGTATGTATGAACCGAGCTGGTTGTTGGGAAAAGCGATATATTAATTAAGACAAATTTAATTAAGGGAAAAATATACTGATAAGCAGTTCTTTGAAGAGGCTTCTACAGGATATCCGTAAATTTACTCCACAAATAATATGTATTACACTGTTTTGACTCTGAAAACTTTTGTCGGACTTGAATAGATACCCCAATATATACAATTTGCGGAGATGTTTCAATTCATGGGGCAGGTCGGACAAACAGTACGAACTGTTGAACAACGAGGGAAGGAACATGAAAGGTTTTATCGTTTACGGTACCCAGAAAAATCTGCTTTAGCTGAGCATGCTTTAGTAAACGGTCATCGCATCAAATTCGATGAAACTGCTGTCGTGGCTCGCACGAACGGCTTCTGGGACAGTATTATTAAAGAAGCCATCGAAATTAAAACGTCTGATTGTAAGAGTACACCTGTCGCTGTATCTTACAGTTTGATTTAACGTAATGTATATATTGTCTTAAATTTGTTCATTTCACGTATTTTCATTTCTTGTATGCAAGGTATATTTCTTATGTAACGTCATTTCCTGTATTGAATCATTTACTGTAAACATGTACTGTATGTGTAAACCCGCATGAATGCACGGACATTCCTATGCTGTAAGTTGGTAATGGGCCAGAGAAAATGTTGACCCTGTTGTAAAGACTGCCTTTGGTACAGAAGTAGTAGCTGTGAGTGTCGCGCTGCTGAAGCAGTCGCGGAGCGGACTCGCCAAAGTAAAGACATAAATATTTTGCAGAGGCACGGTAGGCGCAGTGTTTAATGAAGTAGTGATCAGTAGATTAGAAGGTGTATCGAGGTGATATCAATGCATGGAGATTTCAGCCAGATGAGCTAAACAAAGAGTTGTCGATAAAAATATTTTGAACCAGCAGTAAGAGTACTTATTGTAATCATATCTATCTTGTATGGACTTCACGACGAAGACGACGAAAACAGATGAGTACTTCTGTAACATTTTATTTTGTATGCATGTAATTGTAGTGTCAACCCAATCAGAATTTTGGTTGAATTATATATCACTTATTTTGAAACCAGTCTTAATTTTGTAAGTAGTTGTAGTCACCCCATTATCACCATTATCACTATTATTAGATTATGTTGATTATGCAAGCCTGTACATTGACTAACAAGTTCAATCATTTTTCAAAGTAATTACGATAAGTTTTAAGGAAATTGCTAGACGAGTTAAAGAATTGCTAAACGTGTTACAACCACAGAGACTAGTAATTAAAGTGCAGTGCTGTTCTAAGTTTTGCAATCAATTATTATGCCAAAGCTTTTAACTTGCAAGAGAGTTTGCACGTAAAGTTGGTTTCATTTATATAGAAAGTAACCAGGCTAACAGTAGTCAAAGTATTATAGTTGATTAACCAGACTTGACGAAAGTAATTTTTATGAAATACATTAAATGCCAAACTCTGCTCAGCCAGTTACACGCGTACGCTACCCAGGCCCTGGAACCAATTAATAAAAAAATAGTTCACCTAGAGTTTTATAAGGAACTTGAATGCTTTAAACAATATTATCAAAATTATTGGGAATTTTGACTGTAGTATTTGTGAAGCTCATTGCACTACGGAGTTTCACAGTACTGAGCTATTATCATTGCAATCAGAGTCTATCAGCTATTATGATTTTGATTATAACACGAACACGCCATCACCACTACATGAATTCTGACACATTTATTAGTGAAGTTGTGCTCTTCGTGAATCGTAAGAGGTGCTAGTTGGAGGCTGTGAAATAGGGCTAAGTCAAATAGGGCCAAAATTAATTAATTACCACAGTGACTGTTTCAAGTTAATTAATATCAATTTTTTTATTTATTCAAAATTTTAACTTTCGCTGCGAAAGTGTTGTTGCGACCCATCAGTTTTGATTTTCTGCAACATTCAATAACGAAATTATTATTACTACAGCATATTATTACGCATTATGATTTTTGACATTTTTTTACGACCTCCAACTGGCCATCTTTTATTCTACAATACTTTGAATCATCGTGTCTGAGACGAGGCATTTCCATGAATCAAGAACCATTAGTCACATTTTTTGCAGGCCTTATAACACCAGGCAGATGAATAAAATATTATGTTTAGCTCGTCTTCGTATGTCACTGTTTTTTTACTATGTCCAGACGTCGATAATTTTTTTAATTCTTCCTTTGAATGGCCCGAAATATTGACTGGGTGCTTTCATCTTTGTCGTCTTCAACATCCAATGGATTGTCGAAATTATATGCCTCTTTATCCCCCATAGTACCTAAAAAATAAAGAGGGAAAAAATGAATAACTAACATGACGCAAGCTTTGAAGATCGCTGGAATCTGACACATACAATTTTGTTTAATTTCATTGTCTATTCGACACAGTTATAACTTCACCACTTCTACTATTTGAAATCATTAATAAGCATTATAAATAATAATAATAAATCTTGGGAAATGAAAAGTTAAAAACTTACAGAGACGGCGGCCTGCAGCTCAGCACGGCGTGGGAAGCAACGATTGCGCAGTTAAAACGGGCGCATCGAACACCGACTCAAAGCGTGCCCATATATGGCGATGTCGCGGAGCACCAGTGACGTCACAGCCGGCAGCTGGTGTATATAATTATGCATATATTTTTGACGAATTACAGCGTTCAAATGAATGAAATAAATCGCAATTTGCGATGTTATGGCTTCACTGTATTAGGTTTAGATGGAATACCAAATTGTGGCGAATGAAAATTTGTGCCTGGCCGGGATTCGAACCCGCAATCTCCTGCTTACTAGACAGCCGCGTTGACCACTCCGCCACCGAGGACACAGTGACCAGCCTGACTGCAGAGGACTCTTCCCTGCACATCTCCCGCCACACACAAATCTCCATTCGACACGCTGTCTCTTCCCTATTACCACAGCCTATTTATTCTATAATGCTCGCAGCCACAATACTGTAATCCGGCATCAGGAAGAACAGACCATGAGTTATCGAGACACAAGTAATTGTCGTCAGGAGCCCAGCCTCAGCTTGTATACAGACGAATTACAGCGTTCAAATCAATGAAATAAATCGCAATTTGCGATGTTATGGCTTCACTGTATTACTTTTAGATGGGATGCCAAATTATGGCGAATGAAAATTTGTGCCCGGCCGGGATTCGAACCCGGGATCTCCTGCTTACTAGGCAGACGCGTTGTAAGACAGCCCAACCGCCTAGTGAGCAGAATGGCTGGGTTTCGCTATGGGTGCAGGTACCTACTGCCAGTGTGGATTTGTGCGACCGCCTTGCGAGGCTTCGTCGGCAGTCCTGTGAAGTTGGCACCCATTTTTTGGAAAATGTACATTTTTTTCAGAGTTCTAGACAGATATGCAACAGTTCTGGAGTTCTCTGTACAAAATTTAAATAGTTCTACAAAATTTCGCCGAAAAAATACGAAAAATTACCACAAAAATTAGTTTTTTCGAAATAATTTTTTGCCTAATTGTAAAAACATAGTTCTGATCACAGTTCTAAATATCTCTCAAAGAGTTCTACAGGAAATCCTCTTGACATTATTCTGTGCAAATTATACTTCATGAGATAATTGCAATAATGGGGAATCCATTTACACGCTACTGTGAAGTCTGCACCCATTTTCTTAAAAATGTGCATTTTTCCAGAGTTCTAGGCAGATATGCAATAGTTCTGGAGTTCTCTGTACAAAATTTAAATACTTCTGCACAAATTCGCGCATAAATAACTTAAAATTATAACAAATTTTAGTTTTTTCCAAATAATTATTTGCCTACAAGCGTAAACATAGTTCTGATCACAACTCTAAATAGCTCTCAAAGAGTTCTGCAGAAAATCCTAATGACATTTTTGTGTCAGAACTATGTTTGTGCTAATAGGCAAATAGTTATTTTAAAAAAACTTAAAAAATCTCAAGTTTGTGGTAATTTTTGCTATTTTTCGGCGAAATTCTGCAGAACTACTTAAATTTCGTGCAGAGAACTCCAGAACTATTGCATATCTGCCTAGAGCTCTGAAAAAATGCACATTTTTTAGAAAAGGGGTACCAACTTCACATTAGCGTGTAAATGGATTCCTCATTATTGCAATTATCTCACGAAGTATAATCTCCACAGAAAAATGTCACGAGGATTTCCTGTAGAACTCTTTGAGAGCTATTTAGAACGGTGACCAGAACTATGTTTGTACAAGTAGGCAAAAATTATTTTGAAAAACACTCAATTTTGTGGTAATTTTTCGTATTTTTTCGGCGAAATTTTGCAGAACTATTTAAATTTTGTACAGAGAACTCAAGAACTATTGTATATCTGTGTAGAACTCTGAAAAAAATTGTACATTTTCAAAAAAAAAAAAGGGGTGGCAACTTGACAGGACTTCCCCTGCGCCGCGCCTGGCACCTACGGCAGCTGCGCGGCTGCACAGGTGTCTGCTGCAGCTGCAGCTGCGGCTCCCACGCGCGCCACGCACCTGGCCTCGCAGTACGCACTGCGCGTGCGCCGCGCACGCGCCGTCTCACGCGTCACCGCGCGCGGCGTGCGTGGAAAAGATTCACACGGCCACAGCGCAGACGTCCGCGGCCGTCCCACACGCAAATACCGGCTGATCAAACAGTCACTATCACTTTAAAAACTTCAGAAATCGCTGAATAATATACCAAGACGTAAAACTTAGCACACATGCTTGGGATTACATGGTGTTTTATTAGGGAAGAGAAACAAAAAACCAAAAAATAACGTGTAGCTGCGATTCTAAATTACATTAATATCTCTGGTTGATTTACTGGGTAATCAAAAAGGTTTTATAAATTTGAAAACTTAATAAATCACGGAATAATGTAGATACGTAAAAATTTACACGTGATTGGAATGACATGTTTTTTTTTTTTTTTTTTTTTTTTTTTTTTGTTATGGTCTTCATTCCGGAGACTGGTTTGATGCAGCTCTCCACCCTACTCTATCCTGAGCAAGCCTTTTCATCTCCTCATAAGATCGGCAACCCACATCCACTTGAATCTGCTTCTATACGCATCTCTTGGCCTCCCTCTGCGATTTTTACCCCACACACTTCCCTCCAATGCTAAATTCACGATTCCTCGATGTCTAAGAATGTGTCCTACCAAGCGATCCCTTCTTTTAGTCAGGGTATGCCAAAAATTCCTTTTCTCACCAATTCTATTCAGTACCTCTTCATTAGTTATGCGATCTACCCACCTAATCTTCAGCATTCTTCTGTAGCACCACATTTCAAAAGCCTCTATCCTCTTTCTGTCCGCACAGCTTATCGTCCATGTTTCACTCCCGTTCAAGGCAACACTCCACACAAATGCCTTCAGAAAAGACTTCCTTACACTCAAATTAATATTCGATGCAAGCAAATTTCTCTTTTTCAAAAATGCTTTTCTTCCCATTGCCATTCTGAATTTTATATCCTCTGTACTGCGACCATCGCATGTTATTTTACTACCCACGTAACAAAACTCATCTACCACCTTCATTGTTTCGTTACCTAATCTAATTCCTTCAGCATCGCCTGATTTTCTAAGACCGCATTCCATTATTTTTGTTTTGCTCTTGTTAATGTTCATTTATACGCTCTCTTCAACACACTGTCCATTCCATTCAACTGCTCTTCCAGGTCGTTCGCTGTCTCTGACAGAATTACAATGTCATCAGCAAAACGCAATGTTTTTATTTCTTCCCCCTCAACTTTAATCCCTATCCCAAAATTTTCCTTGCTTTCCTTCACCACCTGCTCGATGTACAAATTGAATAACATCGGAGAAAGGCTACAACCCTGTCTTACTCCCTTCCCAACTGATGCTTCCCTTTCATGCCCTTCGAGTCTAATAACTGCGGTCTGGTTTTTGTACAAGTTGTAAATAACTCTCCTTTCCCTGTATTTTAACCCTGCTGACTTCAGAATTTGAAAGAGTGTATTCCAGTCAACATTGTCAAAAGCTTTCTCCAAATCTACAAAAGCTAAAAATGTAGGTTTGCCTTTTCTTAATCTATCTTCTAGGATAAGCCGTAAAGTGAGTATTCCCTCCCGGGTTCCTACTTTCCTTCTGAATCCAAACTGATCTTCCCCGAGGTCAGCTTCTACCAGCTTTTCCATTCTCCTTTTTAAAAGGAAAAAAACCCAAATAAATAAATAAATAAGAACCGTGTAGCTGGTATTCTAAATTACAGTAATATCTCTGGATGATTTACTGACTGATCAAAAAGGCAGTATAAATTTGAAAACTTAATAAATTACGGAATAATATAGACAAGAAATCAAATGTCTGTAAATCTATCGAACGAAACTGCGTGGTCATCAGTCCGTAGCTTACAAACTACTTAAACCTAGGTAAACTAACCTAAGGACAAGACACACAGGCATGCCCCAGGGAGGACTCGAACCTCCACAGCGAGCAACCACGCGCTCCGCAGCGAGGCGCTTTATACCGCTCGGCTACTCCACAGCGGCTGTAGACAAGAGAGGTAAAAATTGACACACATGCATGGAATGACATGAGGTTTTATTAGGGAAATAAACATATAGCTGGGATTCTAAATTGCAGTAATATCTCTAGATGATTTAATGAGTGATGAAAAAGTCAGTATAAATTTGAAAACTTAATAAATCACGGAATAATGTAGACAGAGAAGTAAAAATTGGCACACATGCTTGGAACGACATACGGTTTTATAAGGAAAGGGAAAAAAATGAGTAGCTGGGATTCTAAATTACAGTAATATCTCTCTCTGGATGATTTACTGAGTGATAAAAAAGGCAGTACAAATTTGAAAACTCAATAAATCATGGAATAGTGTAGATAGAGAGGTTAAAAATTAACCCACATGCTTGGAATAACATGCGGTTTTATTAGGAAAAAACGTGTAGCTGGGATTGTAAATCATAGTAATATCTCTGGATCATTTACTGGGTGATCAAAAAGGTTTTATAAATTTCAAAACTTAATAAATTACAGAATAATGTAGACAGAGAGGTAAAAATTGACACACATGCTTGGTATGACATGGGGTTTTATTAGGCGGAAAAAAATTTAAAAAAAAGGTGTAGCTGGAATTCTAAATTAGAGTAATATCTCTGGATGATTGCCTGGGTGATCAAAAAGGTTTTGTAAATTTGAAAACTTAATAAATCAGGGAATAATGTTATAGACAGGTAAAAATTAACACACTACCTTGCATTGACATGGGGTTTTATTAGAACCACATCTACTGTTATCGGGTCTTTTGGCCCACTTCAGGTTACAGTAGTAACACTAAAAGTGGGCCTTTGCGATCGTCTTTTGACAGCTCGATATTTAAATGAAAATAACGCCTTAACCATTCATCTGAAATGAAAATTGAATAACATAATTTGTAGAGGAGAAAATTCTCTACAACTTTGCTCTCTTATTTATTTATTTTTTTTTTTTCATATCTCTTATCGTTTCAGAGATATTTGCAAAAATAACGGAGTTCTGTCACCCTCCATTGAATTAAGGAAACCAGCCGTTCACAAATGTCACGTGACATTCCTCGCCCAGAACTGTCTCTGGCATACGCCATCTTGCGTTGCGTATTTGATGATTTGCTTATTGTAACTTAAACGTTGTCATTTAAAAGAAATGGCGCACTGAAGATTTAACAAAACCACGTTGTTCTTCGTACGATAAATGATAATCTAGTGTCTAGAAATGTCATATTAGCATCAGTTAACAACGGCCATCAGTAGTACGAGATTTAAGATGTCTCAACTGTCAGCTGTAGCGTAGTGGGCAATGCGTTGGACTATGATCCTGAAGGTCAATGGTTCGGAATCTGCCAATACCTAAATTGTTTTTTACTAAAAGGGTTTCAGACATTCTTATTAATTAGTTGTTTATCATTTAGATTTAATATTTTGGTCCAAAATGTTTGCAAAAACTTATAAAACTACAAATCTAAAGTGGGCCGTAAAGCGTCAGTGCAATTTTTTTCTTTGAGAAACAGCATGATTCTGGATTTGTAACTGCTACAGTGACGAGTGAGAGGTACGCCGATATGTTACAGAATCGCATCAGCCCCAGCCTGGCTGATAAACACCTGCTGGAACGTACGATTTTTATGCAGGATGGCGCTCCACCCCATATTGCTAGACGCGTGAAAGATCTCTTGCGCACGTCGTTTGGTGATGATCGTGTGCTCAGCCGCCACTTTCGTCATGCTTGGCCTCCCAGGTCCCCAGACCTCAGTCCGTGCGATTATTGGCTTTGGGGTCACCTGAAGTCGCAAGTGTATGATGATCGACCGACATCTCTAGGGATGCTGAAAGACAACATCCGACGCCAATGCCTCACCATAACTCTGGACATGCTTTACAGTGCTGTTCACAACATTATTCTTCGACTACAGCTATTGTTGAGGAATGAAACTGAACATATTGAGCATTTCCTGTGAAGAACATCATCTTTGCTTTGTCTTAATTTGTTATGCTAATTATAACTTTTCTGATCAGATGATGCGCTATCTGTCGGACATTTTTTTTGAACTTTTGTTTTTTTGTTCTAATAAAACCCCATGTCACTCCAAGCACGTGTCAATTTTTACCTCTGTATCTCCATTATTCCGTGATTTATTAAGTTTTCAAATTTATACGGACTTTTCGATCACCCAGTAAATCATCCATAGATATTACTCTAATTTAGAATCCCATCTATACGGTTTCTTAATATAAGAGCTGCCTACAGAAGAAGCAGAACTACATTGTTCAAAACAATTAGGGGATCAGGTGAGATTTCGTAAACAATACAAAGGGCGTACATAAAGTCCGGGAACACTCTCAGTTATTTACTAGAGTACCCGTGCGAATAGTTCGCACAGTTAGGGGATTTGCGAAAAAATGGAAGTAAATTTGAATGTTCACGCATAGATTCCTTAATAATCAATCAATAGAAGTGTTTAAAAGCACAAATGTAAAAGCTTGATCCGCTTAGTGTTGTTAGGCCATAAAGAAATGCGTACTTTAATTAGAAGCCGGCCGCGGTGGCCGAGGGGACTGAGGCGCTCCAGTCACGGTCAGCACGGCCACTACGGTCGGGGGTTCGAATCCCCCCCCTCGGGCAATGGATATTTGTGCCGTCTTTAGTCTTAGCTAGTTCATAAGTAGTTTGTAAGCTTAGGGACTGATGACCCCGTAGTTAAGTCCCATAAGTTGTACAAACATTTGAACATTTTTTAATTAGAACCGAAGATATCGTAAAACAATCCGATTAAAATATTCCGTGCAAGGACAGTAGGATATCACGTTTGAAGAAAAATAAAGGATGGACAGGCTTAAGTTACTTCTGATACTTGAATATCTTTCGTTTAAAGCAAAACTGAAGGAAATCGGTCGGATAGAAAGTCCACACTGACTTTAGTTCACATCAAGGAGATCAAAATGTTCAAATGTTTGTAAATCTATCGGACCAAACTGCATGGTCATTAGAAACCACTTAAACTAAGGCAAACTAACTTAAGGACAACACACACACCCATGCCCCGAGGAGGACTCGAACCTCCGACGGCGAGCAACCGCGAGCTCCGCACGAGGCGCCTTAGACCGCTCGGCTACTCCACCGCGGCAGCAAGGTCATCCGCATAAGAAATATACGCGTTTGAGTATAGAAAAAGGAAGGAGAGATTTATCTAAATTCTGGTACTTGATGACAAACTGTGGACGAATACGTTTCGTTTAAAGCGAAAATGAAGGAGATTGGCCGGGTAGCTTGGCCTGGCCGACTTACTATTTTTTTTCGTAGATTCTTTTTATATATAAGACTAGTTTAAACCAGCGGCTCCGCTAGCGTGTTGTTTGATAGATAGCTTATCTATCTTACACTAGTGTTCTATGAAACCAAATACAACACCTTCTTTAGAAACAAGTATTTTTAATCAACACTCAAATAAAAAATATAAAATTATGTGAAGTGCTTAATGATTTACAGTAACTAATACATACATTGTTCCTTACAGCCTGTGTTGCAATATCTCAACACGTATGGTGAGAGTAATGTCCAAATTCATTTTAATTTCATTTTAGGGCATTCTGGTAAACTACGTTATTTGTAGTATTGTACTTGATGTAATGCGCGAATCGTCAAATCGACTTTTTAAAGAGATGTATTAAAAGAAATTTCTTTTTTACTGCTTTATTTATTTATTCTTATATTTCCTTATTCGTATGCTTAGCCTTACAGAGAAAGAGCTGAAGACATTGTAGCACGCATAGAGCAAAGATATCTGTGGCATCACGTTACGCTGTATGTTACCTACTTGCTATATAGAGTCGCAAACGTCATCGCTGGCCTTCAGTCCGAATTTTTTTATAATTTGACGACTTTCAACCACCATATCTTCCACCCCCTTATAGCTATAGCCATGGAATTGCTATGGTGTACAATGGGAGACTTCACAGAACAATTACAGATCATTCGTTTGCGTTCTGTAGTTTTCCGTGCAGAGCGAAATATTAACACTGACACACAAGCGTAGAATTTTATATACACCGATAACTTTCCATTCCAATATACTCCACCCTTTTATCATTATCAACCCTCAAGCAACAATGTAACCAATAGAACCATTTCGCGTTATATTCTTCAAATTACTAAATATCTATCAGACTGCTATAAAAGCGTGCCTAAAACCTTCCTCAGGTATAAATTAGTAACTGTACAAATATTTAATTCTCTACGTCTTGTCGTTCGGACGTGATAAGCGTACACTGAACAGACATTCACATTAATAGAGAGAGAGAGAGAGAGAGAGAGAGAGAGAGAGAGAGAGAGAGAGAGAGAGGGAGGAAGGGAGGGAGAGAGAGAGATAAATAGCTATCCGATCGCCATAAAAACATTCCTAAAGCCTTCCCTGGATAGACATTAGTAACTGTACATATTTTTAGCTCTTCATGTCTTGTGGTTCAGACGTGATAAACGTACACGGAACAGACATTCACATTTATAAGGTAGGTGGGCCAAATAAGGCCACAGTCGCCAATAAGGCCACCCACCTTATTTCAGAAACTTCCGTTCAAATCCGTAGGATGGCAGTACCTACATGTCCGGAAACGGCGTCCTTGTAACAAATGATAAACAAGAAGCTCCATGCTTTTCGTCAATCAGTTGCAGAAGTGTATCTTTCTTTTTTTTTTTTTTTTTTTTTTTTTTTTTTTTTTTTTTTTTTGGTGGTTTTTCTTAAGGTACTGATGTAAGTTTTTGCTAAGCTCTGGAGTAATTAATTTTTGTGGCTGCTTTAAAAACTGGTGGTTCTTTTGAAGCATATTTTTTGTAGATTTGAAACCTTTGAGGTATTTTGAGATTAGCTTGTTAGAACTTACAGAAATATGCACGGGATGAGCAAAAACCTGTGTATAGACCAATAAGGCCACCTTGGCCATATTAGGGCCAGGGTGGCCTTACTTTGCTATCACACTTGTTTATCCCATCTTTACTGTCTTCCAAGCAACAAACCCCATGCCCATCAGCCAATGGTTAGGTCTGTGTTCAAAGACTTTGAGCCATTTTTGGTGTGGCCAAGAGCTTTGACACCAAGCAACGTTAACTGCTGGGTTCCGGAGCTCAGGAATCTACCCCTTTGACCCGAATAGAATTCCTCCTGAATTTTTTGCTCGCAGTGAAATCACCGAGAACGAAATGCCGGAGCTTACAAGGACCCTCAACGTGGAAGATTTCATGACAAGGCTAATGGGGGATGGTGACTCCATAGATGACGATGAAGTTGCTGCTGAACTGTCTGCGATGCAAGCTATGCCTTCAATAGAGCCTGGTGAATAGTTGATGGAGTGAAAGTGAACCAACCGACCTCACAAGACAAATGTTAAAGGCCTCGTAAAACACAACTCTCATCTCACCTTTCATCATCTGCCGGGAGATCCGTCACCGACATCTTATAAACCCCCTAAAATGAAGGACAGTCGCACCCAGAGAAGAAAAAGTTTAAATTACGTAGGGAACAATGTAACCCGAAGTTTATTCCAAGAGAAACCTCAAACATGGAGATAACGAAACACGACGACAAGATCTTTGAAGAAAAGTTTTCAAGCAGTCCCTAGCTCCTCAAAACCCGACGTGTCTTCTCTTTGGTATTGTTTTATTTGCACTGAGGACTTGGTAGCAGATATTAGAGCATTTCACTGTCCCTAATCCCTCCTATTCTAGATATGGCCTTGTTGGGGTACATGGGGTGGCGTTATTGGGGAACCCGTGTATCCCAATTTACGTTTTTTTAAATTTCAGTTTAGGACATACTTTTCTTAGTAGCTCAAGGGCTATTCCTAATAAAGTTATCGGCTGACTAATTTGGCGCTGAAAAATTGCCAAACCTTAAGGTGGCCTTATTTGGCGCACCTACCTTAGATATAGATTACACCAGAACCAAACATTGTACACATATCATGTCACATGTCATTTTGAAGAGACACCCCGAAACCTTTTTTCATGTATACCGTCACAGCGTAGTTTGGTAATTTGCCGATATTCAGTGCCAGTTCGGCGCTACACCGGCCAAGTAGCGGACCCAGTCGTTAGGCAACCCTCATGGCACAGTGGTGATGCGGGAAACATAGTCAGGAGGCTACAAAATGTCCAAGTAGGAATACCCAGTAGGAATACCCAGTCACCATCTTCTTGTCGAAGAAGAATGGCCGGTACAGTTTTAGACGTGAGGAGGCACACAAAAAATTTACCTTTTGGGAATGACGCTCAAATTCAATATATCCATGTATATACTTCGCAAATCACAAAATTTTCCGACGTCCGCTGCTCCTGTAAGATGGACAAACGATCTGCAACACATGAAAATTTGTGCCGGACCGGGACTCGAACCCGGGTCTCCCGCTTTTCGCGAGCGGTCGCTTTAACCACTCGGCCACCCGTACACGCTCCCCGGCCAGACCCAAACTTCCATGTGTTGCACTTGCCTACGTCCCTCATTTTGTGTCCCAGCCTCGTCGCCGCTTTTGTGTCTCGTTTCCGTCGTAGGTGTCGGTAGCCGAGAAGAAAGACCGACACAGGAATACAGGATGCACGCTTGTGCAGGTAGGAGGTGACCAGCCAGTGGGACAGCAGAAACTAGAAACACTAGAGTAAATTAGAACGAGATATGTATTTCATAGAGACTTAGTAATACTTAACTTTTACATAGCTCAGTACTGCAGAATGCTGATACATAGTTGAGCTAGAGGCCTGCCAAGTGCCTGTCCGATAGCCAAGTCTTCACTGGTGCCTATCTGATTCCGAAGTGTTAACTGGTTCCTATCTCAGTGAAGTGAACGATGTCGTTCAGTGGTGGCCACGAGCGGCGTTGTAGCAGAGGGCGCTCGTGGCTGACGTCGTAAGAACGCCGCGCCGTGCGTGCATGGCGGCGCGCGGCGAAAGTAGGTGTCGCGCACTTTGGACTTGTGCGACACCACACCTCACATGCAGATCGTTTGTCCAACTTACAGGAGGAGAAGACGTCGTAAAATTTAGCGATTTGTGAAGTATATACATGGATATATTTACCTCTGCTGCGGATCACCGCCGACATCTGTTCCCTTGGAACGGACATAATAGTCAAATTCAGTACATTCGTATCGCTGCATTGTACCCGAGAATCGACAATTATGCCTGCGCACTTGCCCATTAGTGTGAAAAGTGACTTCGTTGCTAAAAATCAAGCGATAAACAGTGCCATCTGCACCGTCATTCATTTGTTGCAACGCCGAACAAAACACAAAACGCTTGTCTTTGTCGTCGTCATTAAGCTTCTCCACTAGCTCCAGTGCGAATGGTTTCGTGGACAGATACGGTCGCACGACATTCCACACTGTCACTGCGCCATTTCGAGTTCAAAGGATGGACGACGCGCGGATTTCTTTGGATTTATAATGAATATCTCTGGTATGCGCTTCACATTCTCTTGACTCATACTAGGACGTCCGCTTCTCTTTGCCGGGCACCAAGCAACCCGTCGTAACGAATTTGTTGTCCCAGTGGTAAATCGTATAAATTAGCTGTTACTGTTACAAAGATTGATCTTTGTACGTAGAGCGATATTATGAAATTTAAATATTTGCTCTCTACATGAAATTAAAAATAGCATTTTCAGGACTGACTCTCCTAACGATATCAGTTCAGACGGAATATCAATACTCCAGGGGCCTTGATTTGGACACCTTATCGAAAAGACGTCACTCTCTCCCCAAAGTTTCCGATCAATGGGGAATCACAGCGACAGAAAATGAATTTCAGTAGCGTACAGAGTAGCTGATTTGGATGTTGTGTGGTCTTCATTGGGCAGATTGATTTGATGCAGCTCTCCACGCTACCCAGTCCTGTGCAACTCTCTTCATCTCCTCGTAAGAACCGCAACCCACAACATTTTGAATCTGCTTAACTGTATTCGTCCCTTGGTCTCCCTCTACGATTTTTACCCCACACACCTCCTTCTAATGCTAAGTTGACAATTACTTAATGTCTCAGAATGTGTCCCACCGGTCGATCCCTCTTAGTCAAGGTATGCCAGAGATTTCTTTTATACCAAATTCTGTTGAGCACCTCGTCATTAGTTCTACCCATCTAATCTTCATCATTCGTCTGTAGCACCACATTTCAAAATCGTGTATCGTCTTGTTGTATGAACTCCTTATCGTTCACGTATCACTCCCATACAATTCGACACTCAAGACAAATACTTTAAGAAAGGATTTCCCAACATTTCAATTAATTTTGCATGAAAACAAATTTTACTTCTTCAGAAACGCTTTTCTTCCCATAGCCATACGGCATTTTCCATCTTCGTTACTTCGGCCATCAGAAGTTATCTTACTACCCAAATAACAAAACTCATCTACTACTTTTATTCTCTCATTACCTAATCTAATTTCTTCAGCATCGATTGATTTTTTGACACTACCTTCCATTACCTTTGTTTTACTCTTTCAAGACACTGTCCATTCCATTCAATTGCTCTTCCAAATCTTTTACGGTCTCTGACAGAATTACTATGTAATCGGCAAATCGCAATGTTTTTATTTCTTCTCCCTGCATCTCCAAATTTCTCCTTCCATTCCTTCACTGCCTGCTCAATGTACAGATTAAACAACATCGGGGAAGGCTACAACCTTGTCTTACTCCCTTCCCAACTTCTGCATCCCTTTCTTGCCCTTCGACTCTAATAACCGCTGTCTGGTTTTTGTATAGGTTGTTCAAATGTTTGTAGAGCTTATGGGACTTAACTACGGGGTCATCAGTCCCTAAATTTACAAACTATTTATGAACTAACTAACACTAAGGACGGCACAAATATCCATGCCCGATGGGGGATTCGAACCTCCGACCGTAGTGGCCGTGCAGACCGAGACTGGAGCGGCTCAGTCCCCTCGGCCACCGCGGCCGGCTGTATAGGTTGAATATAACTCTTCGCCCCCTATATTTTACCCCTGCTACCTTCAGAATTTGGAATACTCGTCGACATTGTCAAAAGCTTTCTCCAAATCGACTAACGTACGTTTCCCTTTCCTTAGCCTACCTGCTAAGATAAGTCGTAATGTATTGCCTCCCGTGTTCCTACATTTCTCATAAATTCAAACTGATCTTCCCCAAGGTCGGAATAAACAAATTTTTCCATTCGTCCATTTGCGTCAATTGCTCTTCCATATCCTTTGCTGCTTGAGAGAATGACTATGTCATCGTAAACCGCAAAGTTTTTGTTTCTTCTCCTTGAACTTTAATTTCTTCAAATTACTCCTTCCTTTCTTTGACAGCTTGTTGAATGTACAGATTGAATAATATTGGGGGAAGGGTAAAACTCTGTCTAAATCCTTTCCCAACCAGTGCGTCCCTTTCGTACCTGTCCATTGTAATAACAGCTGTCTGGATTTTAGACAATTTTGCTTTTTCTATTTTACCTTCTCCTAAATCACAGTCGTTCACGGGAATCGCCATAACTTTCACCATACAGGGGCTCAGACGCACTTTCGATTTGCGCGGCGACCCATAATTACGTGATTCGTTGGACTGGCGTTTCAGTTTTTTTCAGTTTTGGCCCCTACGATGTATCCCGTGTCTCATTCAGTGTTACAATACGGCGAAAGAAAGCCACTCCTTCGCGTTCATTGTGCTCCAAATGCGTTTGAACTGTTTTGTAACGCATGAGAGAAAGTTGAAATAAGCAGTTCACATAATGTAGACGAAACAATTCCTCTAACTGAGATTTATCAAAGATGGCGTCCCACAAGGTTCGGTCTTAGGTCCCTTTCTGTTATTAATACATATTAATGACTTGCTGTTCTACACTCACGAAGATGATAAGCTAGTACTTATTGCTGATGATACAAGTATAGCTATCACACAGGAATTAACTGATGAAATTGTAAATTATATCTTTCAGAAAGTTATTAAATGGTTCTCTACAAATGGACTCTCATTAAACTTTGATAAAACCCAGTATATATAGTTTCATGCAGTAAATGGCATGACACCATTAATAAATTTAGACTTTGAATATAAATATGTTGCTAAGGCAGAATATTCAATATTTTTAGGGGTTTGCATTGATTAAGGACTGAATTGGAAGAAACATATTGAAGATATCCTGAAACGTTTGAGTTCAGCTACTTATATTATCAGAGTCATTGCAAAATTTGGTGATATACATCTCAGTAAATTAGCTTACTACGCCTATTTTCATTCATTGCTTTCATATGGGATCATATTCTGGGGGAATTGAACCTTGAGTAAAAAAGTATTTATTGCAGAAAAGCGTGTAATCAGAATAGTTGCTGGAGCCCACCAAACAGCATCCTTCAGAAATAGGTATCTTCACTGTAGCTTCACAATACATATATTCACTCATGAAATTTGTTATTAACAATCGGACCCAATTCAAAAGTAATAGCAGTGTGCATAGCTACAACACTAGGAGAAAGGGTGATATTCGTTATTCAACGTTAAATCTAACTTTGGCTCAGAAAGGGGTGAACTATGCTATCACAAAAGTCTTCGGTCACTTACCAAGTAGCATCAAAAGTCTGACAGATAAGCAACGAGTATTTAAAAAGAAATTAAAGGAATTTCTGAATGGCAACTCCTTCTACAATGTAGACGAATTTTTAGATAAAACTTAAAAAACTAAAATAAAAATAAAAAACAACAAAAAAGTAATAAAAAATCCTTTAAATAATGATTCTCAAGTGTAGACAACATTTACTTGACTGACACGTTCCACATCATTACGAAATGACGTATATATGATCTGTGGAACAAGTATTAATCTAATTTCATGCAGTTCTGCATGTCCGTCAATTCATGCGGAAATCATCGTGAAACAATTTTTCGCATGCCCAGGCGTTCCTTCAGCATACGAAGCATGGGCGAGCTCACCAATCGTCTGGCGTCGATCACTGTCCACTAACGCCGTAAAAGTACGCACTTCTTCTTCAGAGTCGCTAGGACGACTTGCCCGATGCATGTATGCCACAGTTTGTCGACCTTCGTTGAAGCCTCTATCCCAACGCGCCACTGTTCTGTACGTCAATGCCGATTCCCCGCAGGACTCTTCAAGACCTTGATGACACTGTCGTGCTGTACGACCTCTGGCACATTCGATCTACATCCAACGCCGTTCTTCGTGTTTTGAAACATAGTGAGACCGTCACGCTAGACCGCCAGCTCACAAGTGCCGCGGCGGAGCGGCCGAGCGAAATGAGGCGCTATGCTACGATGCGCGAGGCCGTCCCCCCTCGGTCATGGATGTTTGTGTCGTCTTTAGTATAAGATAGTTAATGTTTGTAAATTAGGGACTGATAAGCTTGACAAGCAATTGAAATAGAGTTGAATCGCTCAAAAGAGACTGTGTTTCGCTTGATTGTGCACACGCCGATGACGTGGGACGGGCGAGTCCATTTGCTCTGAGGTAAGGTAGGTTCATCTACATCTACATACATACTTCGCAATCCACCGCAAGGTGCGTGGCGGAGAGTACACTGTACCACTACTAGGCATTTCCTTTCCTATTCCACTCCGAGATAGGGAAATAAAAGGAGGCGGCAGCAAGATCGTACAACACTCAGCTTCAAATTCCGCTCCTCTGAATTTCCTCAACAGAAATTCACGAAAAGAGCGTCGTCTTTCCTCCAGCGATCCCCAATTGAGTTGCCGGAGCATTTCAATGACACTCGCGCATTGGTCGAACCTACCGGTAACAAACCTAGCTGCTCGCCTCTGAACTGCTTCTATGTCTGCCTTTAAACTGATCTGCTGCGGGTCCCAAACACTTCAGCAATACTCAAGACGTGGCTGTACAAGCTTTTTATACGCTGTCTCCTTTAGAGATGAAGTACATCTTCCCAAAATTCTCCCAATAAAAAGCCTTACTCACAACTGTCCTTACATCTTCGTTCTATTTCACATCGCGATGCAATGTTACGCCTAGACATTTGAACGACGCGACTGCATCAAGTAGCTCACTCGAACATTATGGGATTGTTTTTCCCACATACTCATCACTTTACATTTTTCTACATTGAGAGCTAGCTGCCATTCTTCACACGAACTAGAAATTTTGTCTACGTCATCATGTATGCTGTTACAGTCAATTAAAGACGACACCCTTCCATACACCCCAGCATCATCAGCAAAGAGCCACAAATTACAATTTAGTCTGTCCATCAGATCATTTATATAGCTAGAAAATAATAGCGGTCCTATCACACTCCCCTGGGGCACGCCTGTCAACAACGTGTGCTATCAGCGACAATAGTAGATTTCCTCACACAGTGTCTACACAGAAGTGTTGCCCCCCCCCCTTGATGTTTTTTTTTTTTTTTTTCATCTTGCGTACTAGGTGGAAAAATTTCTTCAGGACTGACTCTCCTAACGATATCATCAGTTTTTTTGTATCCCATCCTCGTCGCCACTTTTGTGTCCCACCCTCGTCGCCGCTTTTGTGTCTCGTTTCCATCGTAGGTGTCGGTGGCCGAGTAGAAAGACCGACACAGGAATAAAGGATGCACCCTTGTGCAGGTAGGAGGTGACCAGCCAGTGGGACAGTAGAAACTAGAAACACTAGAGTAAATTAGAACGATATATATATATATATATATATATATATATATATATATATATATATATATATATATATATCATAGAGACTTAGTAATACTTAACTTTTACATAGTTCAGTGTTGCAGAATGCTGATACATAGTTGATCTAGAGGCCTGCCTAGTGCCTGTCCGAAAGCCAAGTCTTCACTGGTGCCTATCGGATTCCGAAGAGTTAGCTGGTTCCTATCTCAGTCCCAAGTAAACGATTTCGTTCAGTGGTGGCCACGAGCGGAGTTGTAGCAGAGGGCGCTCGTGGCTGACGTCGTAAGAACGCCGCGCCGTGCGTGCATGGCGGCGCGCGGCGAAAGTAGGTGTCGCGCACTTTAGACCTGTGCGACACCACAAGTTGCGACGGAATGTCAATACTCCAGGTCCTTGATTTGGATACCGAAACGAAATGACGTCACTCTCGAAAATGAGCTGGGGAACGAAACGGTACGGCAGATACAGAACGGGGCTCCTGGCCCAGTTAGGCCAGACCGCCCCGGACAGCGCTGGTCAGCTGTCGGCGGTGAAGGCGAGCGCGACCAGCGACCAGAGAGCGCCGCTGCGTCCTTCCGCAACGCCCCGGCCTCGGGAGAGAGCGGCGACGAAAGCGTGACGTCACTGACCACGTAACCAGCCGCCTCGCTGTGGCCGCGATTCCCAGCTGAAACTTCCTGCAGGCCGCTGATGACGCACGTCTACTAAGGGCTGCCTCCCGCTACACGGCGTCCAGCGTTTTCCGCGTTTACGAGGCCGAGGCAGCAGGCGCTGACAGCAGCCAGTGAATAATCGACTAGTGTTCGCAAATCGATTCCGTATTTCTTGATTTCCAGAAGGATTTTGACACCGTGCCTCACAAACGGCTTTTAATCAAATTGCGTGCTTACAGTATACTAGCTTAAGCCCGCGGCTCCGCTGGCGTGTTGGTTGATTATGATAGACAAGCTATCTTTCAGTAGTGTACTATTTATCTATTCTTATATTTCCTTATTCGTATGCTTATCCTTACAGTGAAAGAGCTGAAGACATTGTAGCACGAATAGGCCAAAGACATGGTCTTGTGGCATCACGTTTCGCTGTATGTAACATCCTTGCTATAGAGTCGCAGACGTCATCGCTGGCTTTCAGTCCGAATTTTTTTTATAATTTGACGACTTTCAACCTCCATATCTTCCATCTCCTTATAGCTATCGGCATGGAACTGCTATGGCTTACAACGGGAGACTTCGGAAAACAATTACATACAGACCATTCGTTTGCGTTCTGTAGTTGTCGCTGCAGAGCGAAATACTAACACACACACACGTAGAATTTTATATACACCGATAACTTTCCATCCCAATATACCCTACCCTTTTATCATTATCATCCCTCAAGCAACAATGCAACCGACAAAACCATTTTCAAACAGTAAATATAATTTTCAAAGAGTAATTATTGTTCCGCATTTCGCGTTATATTCTTCAAATTATTAAATATCTATCAGATCGCTATAAAACCGTGCCTAAAACCTTCCTGAGGTATAAATTAGTGACTGTGCAAATATTTAAGTCTCTGCAACTTGTTCGGACGTGATAAGCGTACAGAGAACAGACATTCACATTATATATATAGATACTCGATCGCCATAAAACAGTGCCTAAAGCCTTCTCCGGGTAAACATTACTAACTGTACAAATTTTCAGCTCTTTATGTCTTGTGGTTCAGACGTGATAAGCGTACACAGAAGAGACATTTATAGATATACATCACCCCAAATTTGCGACTGGATAGGGGATTTCCTGTCAGAGAGGACACAGTTCGTAGTAATCGATGGTAAGGCATCGACTAAAACAGAGATGATATCGGGCGTTCCACAGAGTAGTGTTATTGGTCCTCTGCTGTTTCTTATTTACATAAACGATTTAGGGAAAAATCTAAGTAGCTCTCTTCGGTTGTTTGCAGATGACGCCGTCATTTACCGTCTAGTAAAAACGTCTGAAGATCAAAACCAACTGCAGAACGACCTAAAAAAGATATCACTATGGTGTAAAATTTGGCAGTTGACTCTAAATAATGAGAAGTGTGAAGTACGAGTACGAAAAGAAATCCGTTAAACTTTGTTTACAAGATAAATCAATCAAAAGTGAAGGCCGTAAACTCCACAAAATATCTAGAAATTACTATTACTTCAGACTTAAACTGTAAACAACACGTATATATTGTCGTGGAAAAGGCGAACCACAGACTGCGTTTTATTGGGAGAACTCTTAAAACATGCAACAGAACTACAAAAAAAAACTGCATGCATTACCCTTGTCCGTCCATTTTTGGAGTATTGCTGCCCAGTGTGGGATCCTTTAACATATGGGTTTGTCGGAGGACATCGAAAGAATCCAAAGAACAGCTCGTTTCGTATTGTCACGATACAGGGGAGACAGCGTTACGGAAACGATACAGGATCTGGGATGGGAATCATTACAACAACGGCACTTATCGCTGCAGCGTGGGCTACTTAAGAAACTCCAATCGCCAACATTCTCCTCCGAATCCGAAAGTAGATTGTTGACTCCCACTTACATAGGTAGAAATGATCATCAGACTAAAATATGAGAAATCAGAGCTCAAACGGGGACATTCAGGTATTCTTTCTTCCCGCGCGCTATTCGAGAATGGAATGGCAGATAAATAATATAATGGTGGTTCAATGAACCCTCTACGAGGCAGTTAAATGTGATTTGCAGAGTATCCCATGAAGATGCAGATGTAGACCGGCACGAGATCTGGTCCAACTGAGGCAGCAGATGGAAACTGCATGGCAGGCCTTACCGTAAGTCTTCATTCGTCACGATCGTCTTCATGAGAAAGTTGCTGCACAGTCTGGGGACTGCACTGACGTCCTTATGGTTCTGACTGCATGAAATGTTCAAATGTCTGTAGAACTTATGGGACTCAACTGCGAGGTCATCAGTCCCTAAACTTACAAACTACTTATGAACAAGCTTATACTAAGGACGGCACAAATATCCATGCCCGAGGGGGAATCTATTCCCCGACCGCAGCGGCCGTGCAGACCGTGACTGGCGCGCCGCAGACCGCTCGGCCTCCGCAGCTGGCTGACTGCAAGATCGTGTGTTGTGTACATCCTCTAGAATCTGTCAATAAAATTTCGCTCTGCTGGGTTGACGAATTCATGGTGTTCTTTTTTCATTTTCCGGGAGTGTAATTGATGAATTTGGGTAATTCTCATTTATTAAAAGAACATGGCTTATCTCTATTATGAGACAATTAAGCGTATCATACAATGTAAACTTTCACGGCCGGCGTTGTCTTCAGGTAAACTTGGGGCTAAGAGGCTGTGGTCGATGAGTAAAACTTCTTCCTGACGTTTCGTCTCCACCTGCGGGAGACATCATCTGAGGTCTGTGGTCAACCGGCTGAAATTATCTATAGATGTTAAATCGCTGACACCGATATGCGGTGGAAATGACGTGCACAGAACGAGTTTTAATTTCATTCAGTGGCTATAGGTCCGTCATGTGTGAAGCAAGTTGAAGTTCCGTCCGCCACATTTTTCTTAGCCAAAGGGCGTCATCTGCTGTGTCACTCGCCCTTTGAAGTTGCATTTTATGTACTTCAAATAGGTCGTAACACATTTATTTTTTCATAATAAAAAATAGCACTGGGGTGTTTTACGGCCCACTTTAAATTTGTAGTTTTATAAGTTTTTGTAAACATTTTGGACCAAAATAATAATCTATTTAATAAGAGTGTATAAAACCCTTTTAGGAAAAACAATTTAGGTAGTGGCGAGTTCCGAACCACTGACCTTCAGCGTCACAGTACAACGCGCTGCCCACTACGGCTAACAGTTAGGACTTACGTTCTTTAATCTCGTACTATTGATGGCCGTTGTTAACTGATGCTAAAATAGCATTTGTAGATTATCATTTATCGTATGAAGAACGACATGTTTCTGTTAATTCTTCAGTGCGCCATTGCTTTGAAAAGAAACATGTAAGTTACAATAAGAAAATCATCAAATACGCAACCCAAGATGGCGTATGCCAGAGAGAGTTCTGGGCGAGGAATGTCACGTGACATCTGTGAATTGCTGGTTTTCCTTAATTCGATACAGGGTGTCAAAACTCCGTTATTTTTGCAAATATCTCTCAAATGATATGAGATATGAAAAAAACATAAGGGAACAAAGTTGTCGAGAATTTTCCCCTCTACCAATTAGGTTATTCAATTTTCGTGTCAGATGAACGGTTCGTTTCCAATTACAATTATATTACAAACGGCTTTTTTTGTATTACTACCGTATTTTTGTCCGAAAATTTTGAAAAAGGGAGGTTCTGGTCTCTGTCGGCCTACAATTATATCTGTAAAATTTGGTGGTGATCGGTTGAACGCTTCGTCTTAAAAAGTGGGAACACGTTACGGACAGACAGACGGACAAACATCCCAAAATCGCCGTTATTTTTGCAAATATCTCTGAAACGATACGAGATATGAAAAAAAAAAACAAAGAGAGAAAAGTTGTAGAGAATTATCTCCTATACAAATTCGGTTATTCAATTTTCGTGTCAGATGAATGGTTAAGCCGTTATTTTCAATTAAATTTCGAGCTGTCAAAAGACGATCGCAATGGCCCACTTTTAGTGTTACTACCGTAACTCAAAGTGGGCTAAAGGAAAACATTAGATATCGCTAATTTATGTGCACACTGGCAAGCAACAAGCACCATCTTAGACGAAATGTGGCTAAACGTTCCGTTGCAGACAACATTGCAAGACGATTCGAAACAACGTTTCTACACACATGACAAGTTGTTACTCGCAAATGGGACGTAAATTAATGCCATTTTAAAAGGCGACACCTGCACAAAAATAAGTAAAAGTGATCTAACAACCGCGGAAATCATCTACAATTAGCCTCAAAAATCAATTCACTGCCAACGAGGATAATTGCGTAAATAGACATATTTACAAGTAATTAACGCAGGTAACGAGCGATGTATATCGTTCTGGCTTCAATTCCTGGGATGTTTAGGAAATTATCTGATAATTGAATAATAATGAAAATCCAGGGAAATTAAATAATTTATTCATTTCATGGTACTGCTTTCGATAAAGGTGCCCCTGGTTGTTTGATACATATACTTCTCTTCGAAATGAGCTGAACACACGTAATTGGCTGTAGTTGGAAACCAGTTCTCTCGCTTCATATTTACAACACATATTTTTGCAAGTTCCTTGTCTATTAACTTTATTAAGATTATATTTCGCACTGCAACTTCTCTTAATCTTTAATCATCGCGAAAAATGTGTGTGTCGTATTTCGGTTGTACTTACTTATAACATGAAATATTTGTTATTTTATCCCGATTAAGCTGAACAAACTGCAGGCATGTCTGCTCTATAAGTTGTCACACTAATATTCAGAAATACTGTATTTAACCCTTTATAGGGCAAAACTCTATCTTTAAAACAGAGAATTGAAATGTAGTTAGTTAAATTACTTATCTTACTCAAACACATGAAAAATATTTGAGATATGAAAATTGTTTTATTATTAATTAGTATAAATTTTTAAACTTGGCAAAATATTGACCACAAACCATGATATGGAACAGTTACTTTTGTGGTCGATAATTTAACCACTTCATGAAAATGAGGTATTTTATGACAACAGCAGTAAATAAGAAGAAATAAAATCTTTATTTGTCCTTTCTTTTATTTTGCATACTTACATAAAAATACATACAAAATATACATAGATGTGTCAAAGCATTGTCTGCACAAAGTTACACTGCAACTCATATAAGATAACTATTAAAATACATACAAAAGAGTCATACATAAAATCACAGATCACATTCGTTCAGTTCTTTAGTTCTGCTGGTGGAAGGGTCCAAAGCATTGCCTACACAAAGCTACATTGCAGGTAGTGCATGCCAACTTACTACGCTTAGGTTTGCTTGTTGTACTGCAAAATGAACACCTCCCTATGACCTAATATGTAAAAAAAGGATTGCTTTCATTATGATACTGCAATTACTGTACAAGCAAGAGGCAGCTGTAGTATCATAATAAATCGATTTAATTTTGTAAGTGTAAGGAGTTACCAAAACATTAGACGTAAGCACTGCACAGAAACTAGTACTTCTGCTTCCTGTGCTATATACAGCTCACTGCTAACAAGTCGTTCACCTTCCTTACAAACGTGAGATGCAGCTTCCTCAGAGCAGCATATAACATCTAAATAGAATACTAAATTTCAGAAACTGTTTGATAAAATTGTCAAGTAAATACTCAGATAACAGAATAACATAATATAACCAGTCCAGAAGTATTTGTTTAGAAGCGAAATATTACGCAAAATCGAGAAAAATTGAGGTTATCTACCTCTGCTGGCATCCACGAAACAAAATCGATTATTTCAGTAGGATTTGCACTAGACATGGTACTTCTGGAGGCAAATTACTCTCACCATATCTATATTATAACATAAAATCATAATAAATAAACTTCATTTTGAAAATGTGAAGACTTACCAGCAAAATTACGACATCGAAAACTTACGCCGCTTTGTGGTTACTTTATCAACCACAAACAATAACAAGTGCTGCCATCTGTTGATACAGCAATGTAAGCTCGTTGTGGTCGCTTTCTTAGCCAAAGATCATCCCCGCGCAGTAGCTGAATGCGATAGGTCTATGACAGGACGTGCGCTTATATCACAGGCGAAAAAATCTTTATCAGAGATACTACCTGTTGGCATTAGGCAAAGATCTAAAACGTTCATGCAGTATGGATGTAGAGATGTCAGCAGACGACGTTGTTCTGAGTATTTCGTATACACTTGAACACAGAAACTGTAATCGTGACATATTCAGAAACAAACTACCAAATATTGGTGACAAGTAAAGAATATCAGGCTGAGCACTCTCTCGGAAATCGCTATATATTCGAAACTAAGTAGCAAAATATTGGGGAAAAACTAGAAATATCAGCCTTTCCGTACCCTCGGAAATCACGAGATATTCGGAAATAAAAAGCCAAATCTTTCTGACTAGACAATAGTGTAGGCCTAAATGTCATTTATACTCGTTTCACTTACTGTAGCAGAAATTTTAACGTTCGCATAGTTTTGTCTCCAACAATATTCTCGAAAACCGCAACATATTTCGAACAAAGTCAAATATTTGTGAGAAGGAAGAACGCAAATGTCATTGCTGGTCGTACCTCTTGCACTCCGTTGTCCAGTCACACATAAGTCAGCAAATCCATGTTACTGACTCCTGAGACAGCACATAAGGTTATTGATAAACATAATACTTATGTGAATAAGAAAATCCCAAAAAGTGTTGTGGATAAATAACTTCTACAATGCGTTACAAACAATAAGATTAAAACAAAATTAATTTGGAGGAGCTTTGAACACTGCACCTCTTCCTTGGTAATCCAGCACTCTACCCATCAAGCAACAGTAACTCGAGACCATTTGGTCCTTCATGATTTGTATACTAGTTCCCACATGTTTGGTTCTCAATGTTAATATGATTTTAATTACATTTAGTTATAATAAATTGATCCAGATGTGATTTTGTAATTCATCTTCAATTCACTGTAGCCCTGAAACTGTTTACTGCGAGTTATAAAACCAAAACTGTGAGATATACGGCAAATCAAGATGGCGTCTGTGACATGGAAGGAACAAGTGAATATCGTTTTCACGTCACTTTCCAAAGTCGTCGTTCATTGGCTAACGTAACAGCGAATTTCATTGGAGGGAAAGAAATTTTTGCCTGGGATATAAGAACCCCTCTATGATAGGCATCAGTCAGCAGAGATTTTGAACCTTATATCGTGTGGTTAAAATATCGGCCACAAATCTATAAAGGGTTGAAATAGCAATAATGTGACAGACAAATAACGCTTCGAACACAAACAGGAGACACTCTTTCGCGATGTGTGACTAAGAAAAACATGGCAGCCGGTTAGTGTTGGTTGCCATAAGGTGCGCTGTAGCCATTCTATGAAATTTAAACTCGCTGCCTGCAGAAAATGGCAGTATGGGGAAGTTCAAAGGGATGTTCACAGTAGGAGACGAGGCTGGAAGCAGTGGCCTAGGACCAACCTATGACGCCGCTGCTAGCAAGAGGTCTGACATCTTCCGAGCTATGGATGAAGGGCAACAGGCGGATTGTGTTTTTCTCGACTTAAAAAAGGCGTTCGACGCGGTGCCACACTGCAGACTGCTAACGAAGATACGAGCTTATGGAATAGGTTCACAGATTTGTGACTGGCTGGAAGACTTCCTAAGTAATAGAACGCAGTACGTTGTTCTCGACGCCGAGTGTTCATCAGAGACGAGTGTATCATCAGGCGTGCCCCAGGGGAGTGTGATAGGGCCGCTATTATTTTCTATCTATATAAATGATCTGATGAACAGAGTAACTTGTAACTTGCGGCTGTTTGCTGATGATGCTATGGTGTAATTGACTGGAACAGGATGAATTAGACAAAATTTCTAGTTGTTGCGAAGAATGGCAGCTAGCTCTCAATGTAGAAAAATGTAATTTGATGCACATGAGTAAGAAAAACAATCCCATAATGTTCGAATACAGCATTAGTAGTGAGCTTCTTGATGCTGTCGTGTCGTTCAAATATCTAGGCGTAACATTGCAGAGCGATATGAAATGGAACGAACATGTAAGGACAGTTTTGTGTAAGGCGGACAGCCGACTTCGGTTTATTGGGAGAATTTTGGGAAGATGTACTTCACCTGTAAAGGAGACCGCGTCTAAAACGTTTGTACGACCACGTCTTGAGTATTGCTCAAGTATTTGGGACCCGCAGCAGATCGGTTTGAAGGAAGACATAGAGGCGGTTCAGAGGCGAGCAGCTAGATTTGTTACCGGTAGGTTCGACCAATGCGCGAGTGTCACGGAAATGCTCCGGCAACTCAATTGGGGATCGCTGGAAGAAAGACGACGTTCTTTTCGTGAATTTCTGTTGAGGAAATTTAGAGGGCCGCAATTTGAAGCTGAGTGTGGTACGATCTTGCTGCCGCCTACTTATATTTCGCGTAGTGATCACAAAGACAATATAAAAGAATATTCACAGAATATATGACATCAACTGTGATTGGGCAAAGCTGGAAATGTGTACCCAGCCGGGATTAGAACCCGGGTCTCCTGCTTTCTAGGCAGTTGCGCTGACCCCTACACCACTGGGGACACTGTGATCACCGACCCTGCAAGGACTACCTAAGCACGCCTCCCGTCAGATACAAATTCCCAGCTTCGCCCTGCGCACAGTACTCAAACTCGTAGTTATGAAACTAATTCCCGTAAGAGTAAGGGCTTCAAACTTGCCCACCCCTCCCCACTAACGATAGGATCATTGCCCGTCACCGGAATTATATATATACACGTGGCGTCTGTTGCGAAAGAACAGGCGTTAGCCGGCCGTGGTGGCCGAGGGGACTGAGGCGCTTCAGTCACGGTCTGCGCGGCCACTACGGTCGGGGGTTCGAATCCCCCCTCGGGCATGGATATTTGTGCCGTAGTAGTTCGTAAGTAGTTCATAAGTAGTTTGTAAGTTTAGGGACTGATGACCCCGTAGTTAAGTCCCATAAGCTTTACAAACAATTGAATTGAATTGAACAGGCGTCATTTCTGATCCTGCAGTTGTTATAATTTAATATTCACAGAATATGTGACATCAACTGCACCTTTCAGATGCGGTGATCACTGAGTCCCCAGTGGTGTAGGGGTCAGCGCAACTGCCTAGAAAACAGGAGACCCGGGTTCGAATCCCAGGCGGGTAGACATTTTCAGCTTTGCCCAATCGCAGTTGATGTCATATATTCTGAGAATATTAAATAATAAGAACTGCAGGATCAGAAGTGACGTCTGTTCTTTCGGAACAGACACCACATGTATAGAAGATAAAAGAAATTCGGGCTCGTACGGAGGCATATAGGCATTCTTTTTCTCCTCGTTCTATTAGGGAGTGGAATAGGAAAGGAAATGGCTAGTAGTGGTACAGTGTATCCTCCGCCACGCACCTTACGGTGGATTGCGGAGTATGTATGTAGAAGTCGGCACGTCGAATTCTGAGCGATAACGTCGCATATCCGAGCAACTGCGGTGAAGATTTGACACGGCTGCATTCCGATGCGTACAGAGCAGGACTGTCGCGAGGTTTACAGCCGGATAAAAGGCGAGGAGGTTGCGAAAGGCCTGGAGAGAAATTGTGGCCCAGGGCGGTGATCGGCAAACTACACGAGCCCGCTCACCTGTGCAGTGTGTGTGTGTGTGTGTGTGTGTGTGTGTGTGTGGCCTTTCCGCGAAATACCACGCGGGGCACGGCACACACCTAAGTCCGTGGCGCATGCGCGTAAGAGGCGTTACAACCGCGTCCACACATTGGTACCACCGCTGGTGCCATCACTGGCCAATATATTCGCGACAGCACCCGCACATTGGAGCCAACATTCCGTTAAATTCGTCAAGAGCCGACGTAAACACAGTGGCGGCTGGTGATAATGTGCTGCAGCACACTGTAAATATATTTCTAAAATTCTACATCTACATCTACATACATACTCCGCAATTCACCGTAAGGTGCGTGGCGGAGGGTACACTGTACCACTACTAGGCATTTCCTTTCCTATTCCACTCCCAAATTGAACGAGGAAAAAAAGAATGCCTATATGCCTCCGTACGAGCCCTAATTTCTCTTATCTTGTCTTTGTGATCTTTACGCGAAATGTAAGTAGGCGGCAGCAAGATCGTACTACACTCAGCTTCAAATTCCGGCCTTCTAAATTTACTTAACAGAAATTCACGAAAAGAACGTCGTCTTTCTTCCAGCGATCCCCAATTGAGTTGCCGGAGCATTTCCGAGACACTCGCGCATTGGTCGAACCTACCGGTAACAAATCTAGCTGCTCGCCTCTGAACCTCTTCAAACCGATCTGCTGCGGGTCCCAAATACTTGAGCAATACTCAAGACGTGGTCGTACAAGCGTTTTATACGCGGTCTCCTTTACAGGTGAAGTACATCTTCCCAAAATTCTCCCAATAAACCGACGTCGGCTGTCTGCCTTACTCACAACTGCCCTTACATGCTCGTTCCATTTCATATCGCTCTGCAATGTTACGCCTAGATATTTGAACGATGCGACAGCATCAAGAAGCTCACTATTAATGCTGTATTCGAACATTATGGGATTGTTTTTTCTACTCATGCGCATCACCTTACATTTTTCTACATTGAGAGCTAGCTGCCATTCTTCGCACCAACTAGAAATTTTGTCTAAGTCAACCTGTATGCTATTACAGTCAGTTACAGACGACACCCTCCCATACACCACAGCATCACCAGCAAACAGCCGCAAATTACAACTTACTCTGTCCATCAGATCATTTATATAGATAGAAAATAATAGCGGTCCTATCACACTCCCTTGGGGCATGCCATTTCTCTTCGAATGCAAGCGAGAAATCGCGGTAACAATATATCCTTTCTCTTGGATTACCAGCCAGATATCATAATAAAATTGTGCCAATTCCCTTCCAATGCGTATTAGAATGCTAGTAATAAGGATGAAGACGCATTTTGGAGCGCTCTCGCCGCGATAGCTGGAAACCAGCTCCGTGTGCTGAAGTGGGATTCAGCCGCGCTGGTACGTGCGCAGAGAGGCGGCGCAGTCGTCTGTTCGCTAGTGCGCATGCGCAGACGTGATGTCAGCCCTGGCGGCTCATGTGTGCTGAGACCGACTGCAGCACCAGATCAATATTTCTCTTCGCGCTGCGTATAACGGCTGCGGAAGAATATGACGAATATTGTGGCATACAGGGTCAGATAGCGCGCTGGCTCAGGCGTCTTGCGCGTTATCTCTCAAACCTACCTGTGTGAAGCTCGTATTCAAATACCTCTCAGTCTAAATTTTTAATTTCTGTAAATAAAATTAATATTTCTTTAAACGTTATATTTACTACCTGCGGTGAATACATGCAGTTGGCAACGCTGTTATAAATTACCCTGAAGGTCTTACTGTCATAATAAAGTATTAATTGATATTTAAAGGCAATCATACAAAGGTTGACGTGTTTGAGATAAAACTTCAATCACAAGCAACATTGGTAATGTTTAGCCAACATGCGAGTGAAACAGCGCTTTTCAGCCAAGCAGTTTCATTGGTCGCTTGTGTAGAATGCAGGTGACGTGGTGGGGAGATTGCTAGCTTCGTTATTTCCATTGCCAGTGACGCTTTGTGCGTTCGCTGTTCCGCGTGAAGTGCGTGATACGTACTCTGCGAGCAGCGTGGAGAATTCTGTCGATGCTCTGCTACAGAGGCCATTTTCCAGTAGACCTTTGGAAGAGAAACTGAAAGTAAAAGAGTTAGGTAGACCTACTCCAGTTTTAAATCTCAGTCAAAAAGCTATAGGAGATGGCAAGAAAAGTGAGTACACGAGGAAATTTAGAACGAAAGTGTATGAAAACAGTTGCATTTGCGGATGTGATATTCGCAATGCACTATTTTGCTTTCCATGTTTGTTGTTTGAGAACAGTGATGTGTGGAGTACAGGGGGAGTCAAAGACCTCGGACATCTTAATGCATTAATAAAAAAAACATAAAGGAAATCATAAACATATGAAAAAACATACTTGATCTTAGTTCATTAGGTAAAGCTAATATCACAACAATTTTAAGTCGTGCTTTTCATTTTAGTATATTTTGTTTCCTGTTTATTTTTGTAATATTGTAGCACACTGGTCAAATTTTGTACGAGCCGCCACTGCCTAAACATACGTGACGCATAAATCGCGGCCGATGCATTAACAGTTTTGAGTGTGAATTATTTCATTTTGTCATTGCAAACAACAAAAGGAAACATTGAAACACGTGCACTGATTGTGTGATCGTGTTCCATTCTGATCTATTCAGTAACCTAAAGTGTTTCGGTACCATTAATGTTATCTATCTGTGTGTTAACTATTTTATTCTTTTGGCCCACTTTAGGTTGCGGTAGTAACACTAAAAGTGGGCCTTTGCGATCGTCTTTCGGCAACTCGAAATTTAAATGAAAATAACGGGTTAACTATTCATCTGACAAGGAAACTGAATAATAGAATTTGTAGAGGAGAAAATTCTCTACAACTTTGCTCTGTTATATTTTTTCATATCTCGTAGCGTTTCAAAGATATTTGCAAAAATAACGGCGATTTTGGGATGTCTGTCTGTCTGTCAGTCCGTAACGTGTTCCCTGGTTTTAAGACGAACCGTTCAACCGATCAGCACCAAATTTTACAGACATGATTGTAGGCCACCAGAGCAGAAACTCCCTTTTTCAAATTTTTCGGGCAAAAAATACGGCAGTAATACGAAAAGAAGCCGTTTGTAATACAATAATAATTACAAACGAACTGTTCATCTGACACGAAAACTGAATAACCTAATTCGTAGAGGAGAAAATTGTCTACAACTTAGCTCCCTTATGTTTTTTAATATCTCGTATTGTTTGAGACATATTTGCAAAAATAACGGAGATTGAAACCCCCCCCCCCCCCCGCCCATTGAATTAACGAAAATCATCCGTTCGGAGATGTAACGTGACATTCCTCGCGTATTTGATGATTTTCTTATTATAACTTACACGTTGTCATTTCAAAGCAACGGCACACTGAGGAAGTAACACATACAGTAACGATAAATGATAATCTAATGTCTACAAATGCCATATTAACATCAGTTAACAACGGCCATCAATAGTATGAAATTAAAGAACTCGTCTTTTGATTTATAGCCGTAGCGTAGTGGGCAAGGTGCTGGACTGAGGCTCGAAAGGTCGGTGGTTCGAAACCCGCAACTACCTAAATTTTTTTTTCTAAAAGGGTTTCAGACACTCTTATTAATTAATTTATTATTATTTAGGTTATTATTTTGGTCCAAAATGTTTACAAAAACATATAAAACTACAAATCTAAAGTGAGCCGTAAAACACATCAGTGCGATTTTTTTATTAATGATCAATGCCCTATGTTTATACGTGTTTGCCCCATATCTATAGATGTTTCCACCCGTGTGATTGAACTTGTGTGTTCATGTGAATGTGAATGTGTGCTCTTAACATTGACTGACTTGGCTTACAGTCGCCGCCTCCCGTTCTAGGCCTCGTTCTGCTGTAGTTAAGAACGCATGGCTTCGTTTGCGCTGGCGTCTGCTGGCTGACCATAGACAAGCTTACTTGGCAAGGTGGCGAGGTGGCCATGTTCTTAGTGCCGTACCTAATCTTGGACGAAAGAGGTGACAGGAGAACTCTCCGGGAGCGGTTGTAGACGCAATTGTCTTGGCCAGGTAGCAAGGGTTCGTAAACACTAGTCTCTCAACGCACTCTACGTCGTTTTTAGCGCGCTCTACATCCGGTGTATGGCGGGAAGAGGATTTTCCATGGCCTTAGGGCTTCACTCTTCATTCTGGTTCTCACGATTGAGGAAATAAGTACTCCGAAGAAATATGCTGAGGGGAAGGCATGCTGTTAGGACTTTGCTTTATTTGTGATCAGGCATTCTTGGTTTTTCAGTGATAGTTCTTTTGAGAAATTATTTCGCTATGAGAGGCGACGTGTTTCTTAGTTTACAGAACTCGAGTAAATTCAGTGTCAATTTAGTATTTGCATTTTCATTCCAGTGATGATTGTGTGTCCGGTTTTTCTCAAGTTAGAATACATGTGTGTGGCCTTCAGCCTATATGTAACTTTAGTGTGTTTGAATTTTCTTCGTGTTTTTCACTAACGTTTTCACATTGTTTCTGTATCCACGAGTATGCTAAATATCTCTCAGATTATCTGATTTGATTATGTCTTTCCTGTCTTGTATGACCGATAGAACCACGTTCTTTCGTAATGGTCTTTACTTCGGATTTCAGCCATGCTTTTCTTAATACTAGCTTTCTTCTATACAAATTCTCGCATGTGCTTTACTCGCTTGTTTTAAATTAATTTATGTTTCTAATGCTATGAAATTCAGTTTGGTCGCATACCACGTGGTACTTAAGAATAGTGAGCCACTGCCTCCCAGAACATGAGTTCATTTAGTGCACAGTATATTTAAAAATTTGTGATCAAGACACCTACCATCTCGTCAAGACGCTGCCGACACTTCATTTCGCCGCTGCTTTCAAGTGTTCCCGGAGAGTGATGTACCGCTAAGCATTATGCACGTGTCTGTGAATGAAAGAATGTGCTTTCAGCTGTGTTTGCAAATTTCCTCCCACCTTCCCTCCATATTCATAAAGGGCAGAAACAATTTTATTGCAGGCAGTAACTTTATGATTTAATTCACTTTTGTACAAGGTGTGTGCCTAATTTGGTCTCCCCAACTTTATTTGCTTGTTATTTTACTGAATAGATTATGTTTTTATACTTTATGATTTCATGATTTCATTTCCGTCCCATGTTTAATTATCTACTCATTTATTTTTAAAGTTGATTTTGTGTTTGTTAAAACGTTGACTGCTCCCTTAAGTAGTGAGCAGTTAGATAAATTTCTGTGGCGCATGTACTGTGGCCACTCATAAAGTAATTTAAAGCAGCAGTTAGCATTTTAACATTCATTTGCGGATCTCAACTGCCTGATATCTTGCTTAGTTTAATAACAGGCTACTGTCAACTTATGTAAAAGATGATGGGTGTATCAAATTCAAATGTTCAAATGTTTGTATAGGTTATGGGACTTAATTACGGGGTCATCAGTCCCTAAACTTACAAACTACTTATGAACAAACTAATACTAAGGACGGCACAAATATCCATGCCCGAGGGGGGATTCGAACCCCCGATCGTAGTGGCCATGCAGACCGTGACTGGAGCGCCTCAGTCCCCTCGTCCACCGTGGCCGGCGATGGGGTGTATCACTTCCTACCGAACATTAATTACGAAATCAGTAAGTTTTCAAATATGTTACAAGTAATCGATACACATTATTAAAATTTAAACCTGCTACTTTAAATTACTGAATTTAAAATAAAAAAGAAAAATATATTTTGGAAGGATGCTTTACCTGCTAAAGTTCTTTTGGTATTCACGCTTCGATTTCTTGCTACAGGGGACATTTTAGAAGACTACTGTTCCTTTTTAAACTAACCATGTAATTGAATCATTGGTAGTGCTCGAAGTTTGCAAAGCAGTATGTGAAACTTCACAGGAAATGTTAGGTGATGTTACCTTTAAAAATTGCAGTCAGTAATTGAGTGCACCTAAAGTCTAAATAGTTTTAATTTAACAACTCACGCCTTAGTTTCGACGCGGCATTTCGATTTTTGTGTTTGCTTCCACAAATGAATCACTTTCCGATACAGTTCTGATATTTACAAACAGATTTTGAAACATTAAAATAAAAGGTGATGAAGAACAAACGAACAGTTTCGAGACGAGCAGACGACAAAGAATGAAACGTTGACTCCAATGTGTGGACGACGTACCGATATTGGGCCAAGTTCTTTTGATGTTTGGTCAAAATACTGACCAGCAACGGAGCCACATCAACGTTGGAGCCAGCTCTGGTTCCAACGCTATTTAACCGATCCATACATTGGACCAACACTGTTGGCGCCAACGTCGGTTCCAATGTGTGGACCCGGCCTCAGACGGGGCTGTTGGCTGGAACTGGCGTTGTCTCTGCGACACTCAGATTTTCCTGCTTATATACTTTAGCAATAAAAGACATGTTCCCAACATTTTTTTACGCGTTTCACCCTTGTGAGGTACCCTCAGAAAGTCTTAAAATATCATATCGTATGAGTAGAACTAAAACAATTACTACCCACAATCGTAAAACAGAGCAGCAGCGGATTCTGACGGATTTTGTCAACCATATCCTAGTGTAAGAAAATCAGGTGATGCTGAAGGAATTAGATTAGGTAACGAAGCAATAAAGGAGGTAGATGAGTTTTGTTACTTGGGCAGTGAAATAACAAATGATGGTTAGTGTACAGAGGATATAAAATGCAGAAGGGCAATGAGTAGAAAAGCGTTCTTAAAAAAGAGAAATTTGTTAACATCGAATATTGATTTAAGCCTAAGAAAGTCCTTTCTGAAGGCATTTGTATGGAGTGTTGCCTTGTATGGGAGTGAGACAAGGACGATAAACAGTGCGGAGGATTGAGGCTTTTGAAATGTGGTGCTACAGAAGAATGCTGAAGATTAGGTGGGTGGATCGCGTATCTAATGAAGAGGTACTGAACAGAATTGGGGAGAAAAGAAATTTCTGGCATACCTTGAGTAAAAGAAGGGATAGATTGGTAGGACACATTCTTAGACATCAAGGAATTGTGAATTTAACGTTGGAGGGAAGTGTGTGGGATAAAAACCGCAGAGGAAGACCAAGAGATGGATACAGTAAGCAGATTCAGACAGATGGAGGTTGCCGTTCGTATGTGGAGATGAAGAGGCTTGCTCAGGATAGGGTATTGTGGAGAGCTGCATCAAACCAGTCTCCTGACTGAAGACCACAACAACAACATCCTAGTTTTAATGATTTTGACGCTGCCAGATCGTGGCTAATAATAGTTTTACTTCTACTCACCCGATGTGATATTTTAAGATTTTCTGAGAATGCCCCACAAGGGTGCAACGTGTAAAAAATAAATAAAAAAGTTGCAACCACGACAGTCTTTTACTGCTAAACAATTTTATTGGTTGCTGTACCAGCCGGACCATAATGGAGTGGAGAGTATCTTTTTCCTTTGTTGTTACTTTAAAGCCCTCGTGGAACAGGCCGGCATTATTCTATTAACATTTGCGAATTCTGCCGACAAAAGCTGCATTTCTAAATGTGGTCGTTATTTGGTGACAAATGAAAATTTATGCCAGACCGAGATTCGAATCAGGGTCTCCCGCTTTTCGCAAGTGGTCGCCTTCACAAATACAGCTATTGTTGGAAGGATTCACAAATTGCAAATTTAGTATGATACAGGATGTCTTTTTCCAAAGCTGTTCCACGGAGGAAGACTGCACTGTAGTTCCTTCTTTAGATTGTCGTACAGATTTCAAAATTGATATCGAAATCAATGACAGAAGGATAGCAAAACACAGTCACTCAAAAGAGGAAAGGCCGCAGGACTTGATGGGATACCAGTTCGATTTTACACAGAGTCCGCGAAGGAACTCGCCCCCCTTGTTGCAGTGGTGTACCGTAGGTCTCTAGAAGAGCGAAGCGTTCCAAAAGATTGGTAACAGGTAACAGGTAACAGGTAACCCCGTTTTCAAGAAGGGACGTCGAAATGATGTGCAGAACCAGAGGCCTACATCTCTAACGTCGATCAGTTGTAGAATTTTGGAACACGTATTATGTTCAAGTATAATAACTTTTCTGGAGACTAGAAATCTGCTCTGTAGGAATCAGCATGGGTTTCGAAAAAGATCGCGTGAGATCCAGCTCGCGCTATTTGTCCACGAGACTCAGAGGGCCAAAGACACGGGTTCTCAGGTAGATGCTGCGTTTCTCGACTTCCGCAAGGCGTTTGATGCAGTTCCCCACAGTCGTTTAATGAACAAATTAAGAGCTTATGGTCTATCAAACCAGTTGTGTGATTGGATTGTGGAGTTCCTAGATAACAGAATGCAGCTTGTCATTCTCAATGGAGAGAAGTCTTCCGAAGTAAGAGTGATGTCAGGTGTGCCACAGGGGAGTGTCGTGGAACCGTTGCTATTCACACTATAAGTGACCTTGTGGATAACATTGGAACTTCAAAGAGGCTTTTTGCGGATGATGCTGTAGTATATAGAGAGGTTGTAACAATGGAAAATTGTATTGAAATGCAGTAGGATCTACATAGAATTGACACATGGTGCAAGGAATGGCAATGAATCTCAGTGTAGACACGTGTAATGTGCTACGAATACATAGAAAGAAAGATTATCATTTAGCTACACTTTAGAAGGTCAGCAACTGGAAGCAGTTCATTCCATAAATGATCTGGGAGTAGTCATTAGAACGGATTTAAAATGGAACGACCATATAAAATCAATCGTCGGTAAAGCAGATGACAGACTTAGATTCATTGGGAGAATTCTAAGGAAATGCAGTCCGAAAACAAAGGAAGTAGGTTACAGTACACTTGTCCGCCCACAGCTTGAATACTGCTCACCGGTGTGGGATCCGTACCAGGTGGGGTTGATAGAGGAAGTGGAGAAGATCCAACGGAGAGCAGCGCGCTTCGTTACAGGAGCATTTAGTAATCGTGAAAGCGTTACGGAGATGATCGCTAAACTCCAGTGGAAGACTCTGCAGGAGAGACGCACTGTCGCTCGGTACGGGCTTTTGTCGAAGTTTCGAGAACATACCTTTAACGAGGAGTCTAGCAGTATATTGCTCCCTCCTACGTATATCTCGCGAAGAGATCGTGGGGATAAAATCAGAGAGATTAGAGCCCACACAGAGGCATACCGACAATCTTTCTTTCTGTGAACAATACGAGACTGGAATAGGACGGAGACCAATAGTGGTACTCAAGGTACCCTCCGCCACACACCGTCAGGTGGCTTGCGGAGTATGGATGTAGATGTAGATGGAGTGTGGGAAACGGGAGGACGTTTTGTTCTGGAGGGACTGGACGTGTGTGGGAGAAATGGAAACCCAGACGCAATGTAATCTGCGACGATTGGAAATCAAATAGATGTAACTATTTATTCACAACCGATACAAAAGCGTTACATGTTTGCACCTGTTACTGTCCTTCAAAGTAGTCACTTGTGTATAGTCTGTTGCCAGCGTTGTGGAAGAAGAAGTATACCGTTAACAGATCCTGTTCTGTTGATGGTGCGAATGGAGCGGTCTACTGCCTGACGAATCTCTGGAACAGTTCTGAAGCGTATGCCACGAAGTGGTTCCTTCATCTTCGGAATCACATCACAGTCACAAAGACGTACGTCCAGGGAATATGGTGGACGGTTTATTACTTGCAAGACCTGTCGACCGGACAGAGCAGCCACAGCTTGCGCTGTATGCGTCTGTGCGTTGTCCTACAAAATGATGGGTAGGTTGCCGATTCCCAGAACGTCTCTTCAAGACCTTGATGACACTGTCGTGCTGTACGATGTTTGGAAAACATAGTGACACCGTTACGTTAGACCGCTCGCTCACAAGTGACTGCGTTTCCCTCGATTGTGTGTACGCTAGTGACGTGGGACGGGCGAGTCCACTTGCTCGGAGGTAAGGTAGGTACGTCGACAACGTGTGCTATCAGCGACAATAGTATATTCCATTACATAGTGTCTCTGCAGCACTGTTACTACTATTTAAAGTGTCTTGAACCAGTCGCCTTTTATGCAAAATGTTGTATCACATTTCTTCCATTACCGGTTTCGATATGCCTAGCATTATATCATGAACGGTTTTTTTATATTACAGATGGTCTGTAGTGGGATTTGTGCATCTGTTATAATTACAAGAAAACGTAACAAGTGAAGGTGGCGAGCATAACTGACATAAACGAAACAAGCAAACTATGTAGCGAGCATAATGACATAATAATATTGACTTACTGCTAGGCCTAAATGTTGCTACTTACAATTTGTGTTATCCATAAATCCATTGTCACAGTTGGTAGCATGCACACATTAATTGTGCTGCTATGCACTTCACACGTATTATACAGCATAACTTGTAGCATACACATATTTATTGTGCTGTTAAACACTTTTATACATGTTGTACTATACAGTTTCCACACGCTATACAAATGCAAACAAACCCAAGATCTTCGCCAAAGATGTTGCACAGATACATCACCCTTTGGTTGACACTTGCATTATTTGGTAATAGTTCGCAGATCCCTCGCCTCTTAATTCGTCCGCTCCTCTTCCGAAGACTGATGGGGAACAGCGAGAGGACGCGAGAGCGCGCAGAATCGCGTGATTCCCTTCTGCCAGTTACCGTCATTTCGCGCTGAGATGCAGCTCAGCTGTAGTTTCATACTTCACTGCCACAAGAAAACTGCTGCTCCTAGTCTGTAACAGTCAGCCACAGTGAGACTATCAATGATTAGAACAATGACAGCAAATACTTATGTTACAATTTTGAATTCTTGTATAACGACATGTTAAACTCTTAGATAATCTCTGCTAAAGCTTGATAATGGTAAATGACCGAAACCGGTAGCACTGAGAAAAAATAAACAGCTATGGTCAATATGGCGTTCTGCAATTATCTCAAAGCTGTTATGCCCCATCTGATCAACATTCTCCACAAGAAATATATTTTAAAAATAAAGTACTCTGTATGCAAAGTAGTTCAATACCATTGTATCACCCATTCGTGTAAATAACTGGTTTATTTGCCCAAGCATTTGATGTCATATTGCCCAAAAATACGGGTAATAGCAGAAGCCTTGGCAAGGCTGATTCATTATATAAAAAAGCTGTCATAAAAAAGCTCTTTTAGTAGCGGTAGCAAAAGCCAAATAGAGTAGGCAAACAAGGAGCGGACGAACTAGAAGGAGCGGACGAACTAGAAGGAGCCGACGAACTAGAAGGAGCGGACGAACTAGAAGGAGCCGACGAACTAGAAGGAGCCGACGAACTAGAAGGAGCCGACGAACTAGGGGCAGCGGACGAACTAGGAGCAGCGGACAAACTACGAGCAGCGGACGAACTAGGAGCAGCGGACGATTATGCCAAACGTATCTCGCTTGACAGTTCGCTGGATTCTTTTCTGAAGACCGACGGTAAATAGCGAGAGGGCGCGCAGCAGAATTAAAAATCACGTGTTTGCCTTCTGCTGATGAGTCATTTCGAGGTGAGCGTCTGCCTGCTAGATTACATAGTTCAGTGCTACAAAATTTATGCTTTGAAGTATACTGCACTCCGCAATATCTGACTAATAAATTCCATAATGCCAAGATCTAGAGGTAACTCTGATCTTAAACGGGAGAAATTATCCACCAACTGTTTCTTTTGGTTTCCGCGACATCGTTAGCGGCTCAAGCAGCAAGCGCATGAAGCAGCTAGGTGGGCCAACTTCCCCCTCCACCTGCACGCGCAGACCACGCCGCTCAGCCGTCACTGGGAGCGGACGAACTAAAAGAACGAACTAGTTCGCGGCAGAGCGCGAATTAAAGTGAGCGCTCCCGATCGCGAACTATTATGCACAAGTCTAGTTGGGTGTGCCTTCGTCCTCGGCGATGATTCTTTCCAGTATCGCCTTCCTGACCAAACCTTCACTGCGGAACTCTTGGCCCTCTACCAGGCCATACAGTACATCAGGCGACACGAGCTCTCTAATAGCTTTATCTGCTCAGATTATCTGACTGTTCTCCAGAGCCGTTGCGAGCTGTATGTGGTACACCCCTTGGTACACAGAATCCAAGTGTGCCTTCACTTCCTCATTGACTGTGGAACCAAAGTGGAGTTCCTGCCGGCCGTGGTGGCCGAGGGGACTTAGGCTCTCCAGTCACGGTCTGCATGGCCACTACGGTGGGGGGTTCGAATCCCCCTCGGGCATGGATATTTGTGCCGTCCTTAGTGTTAGCTAGTTCATAAGTAGTTTGTAAGTTTAGGGACTGATGACCCCATAGGTAAGTCCCATAGACTTTACAAACATTTGATCATTTTTTTTTGTTTTATTTCCTGTGGATCCTGGCTACGTCAGTGTGTCGGGGAACGAGAAGACGGATTCTGCTGCAAAGGATGCAGCGCCCCTATTCAGCCCACCTATTCAGTCCCCTCAGATGACCTCTGCGTCAGCGTCTCTGGGCAAGTGATATCGTTCTGGCGCTGCCATTGGTCCTATTCAAAATGTTCAAATGTTTGTACAGCTTATGGGACTTGACTCCGGGTTCATCAGTCCCTAAACTTACAAACTACTTATCAACTACCTTCTACTAAAGAACGGAGATATTCAGGTGTTCATTCTTCCCGCGCGCTATTCGAGAATGGAATGGGAGATAAATAGTATAATGGTGGTTCGATGAACCCTCTGGCAGGCACTTAACATGTGATTTGCAGAGTATCCCAGGTAGATGAAGATGCACATCGCGTTTCACTTTTTATCCGCCGGCCGCGGTAGCCGAGGGAACTGCGGCGCGCCAGTCACGGTCTGCACGGCCACTACGGACGGGGGTTCGAATCCCCCCTCGGGCATGGATATTTGTGCCGTCCTAGTTCGTAAGTAGTTCATAAGTAGTTTGTAAGTTTAGGGACTGATGACCCCACAGTTAAGTCCCATAAGCTCTACAAACATTTAAACATTTTTCACGGGATTCGAACCCCCGACCGTAGTAGCCGTGCAGACTGTCACTGGCGCGCCGCAGAACAAACTTCAGGATATTAAACCTCTTCCTATTGTTTCGCTGACCTGCTCTGCTCCTCTTCGTTGCAAATAGGCCATTTTCGCCCGGCTGCGCATAGGACACTGTCGTTTCAGCCACCGCCACTTACTAAGTGGTGTCCCTGCTCCTACTTGTGGTAACTAAAGCTCAAAATGTCTGTAAATCTATCGGACTCAACTACGTAGTCATCAGTCCGTAGCTTACAAACTACTTAACCTAAGGACAACACATACACCCATGCCCGAGGGGGATTCGAACCCCCGACCGCGAAAAGCCGCGCTACCATAACACGGCACTCCAGTACGCACGGCTAATCCACCACGGCTTGTGGTAACTGTTTCCAACAACTGACTATACTTTCCAAAATGACAACCCAAGATCGCACATTAATAATTTATTAAATGACGACCGGTTTCGGTGCGCTGTGTCACCATCATCTGGTCACATATGTGTTATAATCTGGTCATCTGACAAAAATATAAAAGACATGCAAGAGCCAACGTAAAAATATAAAAAAATATCATACATTTGGAGTAAAGACGTACTTATCCTACCTTGTTAAAAAAATTTGGTATAAAATAACAAGTGCAACATTGCACTTAGTCACTATACCAAAATAAATAAATAAATAAAACATATGTGACCAGATGATGGTGACACAGTGCACCGAAACCTGTCGTCATTTAATAAATTATAAATGTGCGATGTTCGCTTGTCATTTTGAATAATATTAAACGATTAGATCCCCTCCAGACCCGACTATGTCACTTAATCTTAACTGACTATATGCCATCTTCTGGTAGAATGCCCATTTTTTAATTCTACGACACAGTCTGTGTTTCAGATCCGAGTTGCCCGATGTCTTAGCAGCTGATATCTGATCTGCAGAACATATCCTGTATTCAAATATTATGAATTATCTCGAACAGAACGATCTATTGACCCAAGGTCAACACGGATTTACAAAATATCGTTCATGCGAAACACAGCTAGCTCTTTATTCACACGAAGTGATGGGTGCGAAAGAGTTCGCAAATTGATTCCGCATTTCTTGATTTCCAGAAGGTTTTTGACACCGTACCTCACAAACGGCTTAGAGTATATGGCCCCAAATTTGCGACCGGATTGGGATTTCCTGTTAGAAAGCACGCACTTCGTAGTAATCGATGCTAAGGCATCGACTAAAACAGAAGTGATATCGGACATTCCACAGGGTAGTGTTATTGGTCCTCTGGTGTTCCTTATTTACATAATCGATTTAGAGAAAAATCTAAGTAGCTCACTTAGGTTGTTTGCAGATAACGCCGTCATTTACCGTCTAGTAAAATCATCTGAAGATCAAATCCAACTGCAAAACGATCTAAATATCACTATGGTGTAAAAATTGGCTATTGACTATAAATAATGACAAGTGTGAAGTCGTCCACATGAGCACGAAAAGAAATCCGTTAAAATTCGTTTACAAGATAAATCAATCAAAAGTGAAGACCGTAAACTCCACAAAATACCTAGGAATTACTATTACATCAGACTTAAATTGGAAAGAACACGTAGATAATATCGTGGGAAAGGCGAACCAGAGACTGCATTTTATTGGCAGAACCTTTAAAACATGCAACAGAACTACATAAGAAACTGCATACACTACGCTTGTCCGTCCATTTTTGGAGTATTGCAGCCCAGTGTGGGATCCTTATCAGGTGGGTTTGACGGAGGGCATCGAAAGAGTCCAAAGAACAGCTCGTTTCGTATTGTCACGATACAGGGGAGACAGCGTTACGGAAACGATACAGGATCTGGGATAGGAATCATTACAACAACGGCTTTTATCGCTGCGGCGTGGGCTACTTACGAAACTCCAATCGCCAACATTCTCCTCCGAATGTGAAAATATATTGTTGACTCCCACTTAGATAGGTAGAAATGATCATCAGAATAAAATACGAGAAATCAGAGCTCGAACGGAAAGATTTAGGCGTCCTTTCTTCCCACACACCTATTCGAGAATTGAATGGGAGATAAATAGTATAATGGTGGTTCGATGAACCCTCTGCCAGGCACTTTAATGTGACTTGCAGAGTATCCCATGTAGATGTAGATATAGATCGTGTTTCGCTTTTTATCCGTCGTAGCAATATGGTGAAGAAAGCCATGTTCCTGCAGTTTTTACCTACTCCTGTTGGAAAGTTGACTGATTGCAAAGAGCCTTCTCCTGTTATTTCCGTTTGCATCGACTTGGGCACTTATGACTCCAGTAGTTTTGCGTCCTAAAACCATTAAAAGTTGTCTATTAACGCAATTTTGCATCTAGAAGTGAGAAACATTGTTTATGGTCTTTCAACCAGACATTAAAAATTACGTATTTCAAAGATTTTCGGATTTCTACCAGTAAGGGGGTGAAATAATCTGTGAAAGATTTTTTGCTGAAATAAATTGAACTATGTAATTCATCTCAATTGGTTGACTGAACTACTTAAAGTGAACTATGTAGCTCATTTGAAGTAATTCATTGAACCAGTTCAGTAAGATGAACTATTACGAGCCGGCCGCGGTGGCCGCGGGGACTGAGGCACTTCAGTCACGGTCTGCACGGCCACTACGGTCGGGGGTTTGAATCCCCCCTCGGGCATGGATATTTGTGCCGTCCTTAGAATAAGGTAGTTGATAAGTAGTTTGTGAGTTTAGGGACTGATAACCCCATAGTTAAGTCCCATAAGCTTAACAAACATCTGAACATTTGAACTATTCCGAAATGAACGATTCCGTAGAAGAAACTACTTTTCCCATCTCTAGTAGACTTGTGGATAATAGTTCGCGATCGGGAGCGCTCACTTTAATTCGCGCTCTGCCGCGAACTAGTTCGCTCTTTTAGTTCGTCCGCTCCCAGTGACGGCTGAGCGGCGTGGTCTGCGCATGCAGGTGGAGGGAGAAGTTCCCCCACCTAGCTGCTTCATGCGCTTGCTGCTTGAGCTGCTAACGATGTCACGGAAACCAAAAGAAACAGTTTGTGGATAATTTCTCGCGTTTATGTTTAGAGTTATCTCTACATCTTGACATTATGGCATTTATTAGTCAGATATTGCAGAGTGCAGAACACATCAAAACAGAAATTTTGTAGCACTGAACTATGTAATCTAGCAGGCAGACGCTCACCTCGAAATGGCTCTCACCAGCAGAAGGCAAACACGTGATTTTTAATTCTGCTGCGCGCCCTCTCGCTATTACCAGTTGACCTTCGGAAAAGAATCCAACGAACTAAGAAATTAGATACGTTTGGTATAATAGTTCGCGACCGGTAACTCACGTTTCAGTTCGCGACCGATCGCGCATATTTTAGTTCGCGACCGATCGCGCATATTTTAGTTCGCGACCGATCGCGCATATCTTCGCGACCGATCGCGTATATCTTAGTTCGCGACCGGTAGCTCCCCTTTTAGTTCGCAGCTCGGCCTCGGAGTAGGTCGCTCTTTTTAGTTCGTCCGCTCTTTTTGGCTTTTGCTACCGCTACTAAAAGAGCTCTTTCTTTTGTTATGACAGCTTTTTTCTATAATGATCAGTGTTGCCCAATGGTGTGCTATTACCCGTATTTTAGACATCAAATAGACATATAAACCAGTTATTTACACGAATGGGTGATACAAAGATATTCAACAACCGTGCATACAGATTACTTGTAGTATTTTATTTTTAAAATGGATTCCTTTATTTATTTAATAGGTCATTGAAGGAACATTACCTACAAATCACGCGATGCTGCGCGCTCTCGCGTCCTCCCGCTATTCCCCGTCAGTCTTCGGAAAAGGAACGGACGAACTAAGAGGCGAGGAATCTGCGAACTAGTTCGCGTAGTTCGCCTGTTCGCGAACTAGTTCGGTCGCGAACTACACAACACTAATCCCTTGCATATAGCGTGGACGACATTGGTGCCACTTGACAAGAACGCCAGGATTGTAGGTGACCCGCACAACAGGTCGGGTGAGCGGGTAGCATTGAGCAGTGGGCAGATATGCTGATCGTTTTCTACGAGAGTGTAGCACTGGGCCACACGAATGTTCAAATGTTTGTTAAGCTTATGGGACTTAACTACGGGGTCATCAGTCCCTAAAGTTACTCATGAACTACCTTATACTAAGGACGGCACAAATATCCATGCCCGAGGGGGGGATTCGAACCCCCGACAGTAGTGGCCGTGCATATCGTGACTGGAGCGCCTCAGTCCCCTCGGCCACCGCGGCCGGCCCCACACGAATGGATAAGCAGAACATTGCTCGGCCACCAGAATAGAAGGCCCTCGCTGCCTTCACGAATGGTGCTGACACTCGATTCAGTCGGAGACTCAGTCAACGTTTTTGAGATACTCACCTTGTGGGTGTTGCAATTGGGTATTTTCCTGTGTTAAAAATGTGGATCGAATTGTTGTTATTCTGTGTGACTACAACATTCAAATAGCATTTTCGCTCATTATTCTTACTGAACATCTGTTATTTTTACGTAATTATAAACCATTAAATTTCACGATTAGGTCCCGTCATCCAAAACGCTCTGTTATTTGGCTGAAAGGCTGGTGACGTCACAGACTACTGGGACGCGGCAACTAGAAGACGGAGCTGTATCGTGTTTAGTGTTTCCTTAATTTCTCAGCGTAAACATTAGTTTTTTTCAATAACAAGAATTATATAATTTCAACGCTGTATATTCATCATTCCTATTAGTTAAACTATAAGCTTATTTCGACTTAAAAGTCATCTTCAGGTGTTACACCTGCAATACATAAGTTTTCATAACATTTAGTACTATGCTGCATACTTGTTTTATACATAGGGAAAAGAAACGATACATACCACATTCTGTTACGCTGTAAATTTCGATATTATTGTGACGTGATTTCATTCTTTCTTCTCTTATATAATATTAATATCACGTAAATTATAATATTGTGTTGTCATGCAAGATGTTTATGAAGTTAAGGATTTTGACATTGATTTGACAGCTCTCCACAGATGTAGTATGTTTACATTATTTGCACAGATATATATATATATATATATATATATATATATATATATATATATATATATATATCGTTTAGCAAATTAGTTGTGTTCTTAATTGCATGTATGCATACATTCATTTCTTCAAGAATATTCATAGATATATATTCTCTGGGCAAATAATGTAAACATACTACATCTCTGGAGAGATCAATGTTAAAATCCTTAACTTCATAAACATCTTGCATGACAACACAATATTATAAGTTACGTGATATATATATTTATACAGGGTGTTTCACTAAGTGTGTTTGCTTCTGTGACGGGAAATTTTAATGCGGTAGGTCAACTCAAGAAATGTTACACTTTCTGCGGAGCTATGAACATAGTTTATTGTATCAGTTTACAATGAGTTACAGCACAATGATATAATTTTTTAAATGGAACAATAGTTTTTTATATCGTGTATTGGATTCGTTGAAACCAGCTGCGTCCAAATCCATTCAAACTACATTCCTATCACTGTTAGTTTGGGAGCTACAACCCTTCAAAGTTTAGGGGGCGAAGGCTACGACAGCGTAGCTGACTGGCTGGTGGTCATGAGACAGTGGGCCGTGCCCCAGGGGATAGCCACTCGGCCAGTCAGCTACGCTATCGCAGCCTCCGCCCCCGGAACTTTGTAGGGTTGTAGCTCCCAAACTAACAGTGATTGGAATGTAGTTTAAATTGATTTGGACGCAGCTGGTTTAAACGAATCCAATGCACGATAGAAAAAAACTATTATTCCATTTAAAAAATTATATCTTTGTGGTGTAACTCTTTGGAAAATGATACAATAAACTATGTTCATAGTTCCGCAGAAAGTGTAACCTTTTTTGTGTTGACCTACCGCATTAAAATTTCCCGTCATCTATTATTTGATAAGTTACAGAGGCAAACACACTTAGTGAAACACTATATAAAAGAAATCACGTCACAATAATATCGAAATGTACAGTACAACGGAATGTGGTATGTATGATTTCTTTTGCCTATGAATAAAACAAGTATGCTGCATAGTATTAAATGTTATGAAAACTTAGGTATTGCAGGCGTAACATCTGAAGATGACTTTTAAGTCGAAATAAGCTTATAGTGTAACTAATACGAATTATGAATATTCAATGTTGAAATTATATAATTCTTATTTCTTTAAATGTCGATGTACGACGTCACTAACACTGTGAGCTCTGCAGATAACGAGTTTGTTTTTTTAATGATGTAAACGCCTTTTCAGCTTTCATGCCACAATGGAAAAGAATTATGTGAAGGCTGACAGCGGAAACTTCCCTGGAAATGATGTATTTATGGTATCTTCATTCTTCACAAGGTAAATGTTTGTGTGCCAGAAATAAGAAACGTGAAAAGTGCATTGTAAGCAACGCATACTTACATTTTAAAGCTAATTATTACTAGGAATTTTTTATGATGTTGGAAAAAAGTACCCTACTTGTTGGTGTCAGCAGACGTACTCTGAAGTCACATATTACCCATTAAAGGGTAAAATTTTACCTTCTATCCAGGCGGCCTCGAGTGATTGTGTTGCCAACAGCAACAACACGATAGAAAATCTTTGCACAGTTGTTCGGACCACATAAAATGACTCGATTGGTTTCTCGTGCAGACCATGAAGTAAATAAATGATGTTGTTCCTGATCTATGATTGACAGATTCTTGTATGCACCCTTGTCCGTTCAGTAAAAGTAATTGCCCTCGTAAAGCCAAGGTTTCGTGACAAAATATTTGCGTTATCGCGCGATTGGCTAGCGGCAACGTTACATGATTCTCGCTATTCAGCATCTGTTGCCAACATTACCACAGGAGGCCGCCGGGATGTTTGATAAACAGTAAAGCTCACAGCTAAGGGACGTGAAGAACAGCAAAATGTCTTGCGTGTATTTAAACAATATCTCTAAATAAACGCATTATTGGGTAACACTTTTAATCGTAGTTTACTTGAATATTACGAAAGTTTAAAGGCTAAATGAATAGGCTCATTAAAGACGTCTCCCATATAAGTATTTTACGATAGAGTATGTTGTAAAGTGACGAGAAGGCCGTTGTCGATGTATAAAACGATTACCCATTATTGAAACGGTTGTTAGCATAAGGTCTGCTGGCGATAAAAGTGCACTTACTCGAGATGAATAATCAGTGCTATATTTTATAGTGGGCTAAAACAATATTCATGTTGTAATTTCACCAAATATATTAGGAAACGGCTTTAATTACACATAAATATTATGAAGTTTTACGTTTACGTCGGCTCATTAGCCTGCACATAATACTACTTTACACCTTTGCAGTAAAGAGAATGATACTTAAAGTGAACTAATGGAATAATATTAAGTGTTTACTTACATCAAAATTATTCTCACAGTGGCCGCTATTTCATCTGGACCTCTTCGTGCGAGTGTCATCCATATTTTGCGCATCTTCTAACCGTTTTGAACTTACAAAAAATAATTTTTCTCTTGTCTTTGTAGATCTATTACTAAACAATATTTGTAGGTCATTTTACGAACGTGAATGCCCGAAAAATATTACACTTTTTCTATATCTTACGAGAGCAGCAGCAGCATCATGTTTTCTGACGTCACAGGCATCACGTGACTCAAAGTAGCGTTTTAGCGGGCTTTCAAATTATTTGGATTTCATTTCGTTTTTATATTTAAAGTACTGAAATTTACGAGGTAAAAAAGATGTTCGGAGCATAATATGACATAATTAACAATTTAAAACGATTTCCAAATAACAGTTAAATACAGAATTCGTCGAATTTCCGTGCTTACTAAGATACACCTTTTGGTAGTTATTCACTGTAGCGTGTGGGAGGGGAAAAGACATAACGAATATCACGTTCAAATTAAATTACGTAATGTTCTGTGCTGATTAAGTATGCGTTGTAATATGTATGTAGGATTATAGTTAAAAGGCATTGTACGCCACTGGAGAGCGTCCAACAGTTTATATAAAACACTTCATTCAGCCAGGATCGCTAAAAATTTTATTTTCGTCCCTTAACCGGTTTCGGTGAGCTCAGTCACCATCTTCAGGAAGTCCAGTACAATCACTGCAACAAGTTACACAATGTCTACAAACTGCAAAGTTATTGTGGTACACAAATAAAATGACAGTTAACAAAACATGTACATTAACTTAGCGTCATATGTAAAAATAGAAACATAACCTTCTGACGCACGTAACATCTTGTTAAAGTTTTTCATCACAGGGTGGTTCGTCATAATGAAGAAAATGTGGTCTTGGCCCAAGCAAACAGGAGACTGAACAGGAAAACATTGCACAACAGAGTTGCTACAGGTTGCCGCTAGGTGGCAGTGGTGTCAAAACAAAACAATATGGATGCAAATTCAACTTCAAAGAAACATAGTACTGTAAAGTTACGAAATCATATATATAAGAGATAAAGTTTCTCATACCATGTGAAGACAACTAAATCACTGTGGAAGTAGCCTACTGTCTACATAGAGTACAAATACATAACTATAAATGTAGATAAAGTAATATGTACACAGATCCAAATTCAGAAAAGCGTCCTATAGTTTATATATGTAAAAGTTAAGATAATAATCCTCATATTATGAGAAATGAAGTCAGTCGTTGCATAAATAGCTTAAGGTCTACATAGAGCAGGACAAAAGTTATATTTACAGATTAAAATCCAAGATCATTAATAATAAAAATGACATACAACTGCATTTAAAGTTAAGTATAGGGTTCTATGTTCCAAGTCAATTGAAGATTTTAAAACTTTTCCCTTCAGTTAAATAAGTGACACAAAGTCTACATTAACAGTAAATGGTGAACCATATACAGATTATATATTCCTGTAAGCATTAGCTGACAGATCGAAGCTTCAGTGGCTTACTTTCTTTGTTTTCTTCAGTTGGAGGTATTCTTCAGTGTCTTTCTTTTCTTGAGCTGTAGCTATTCTCCACAGATCGCCTTGTTTTAGTTTAACTGTATTAATTAAGAGGAACCCTCTAATAGGCTCCTCCGACAATTTCACAGCATCAATCTTCGTCTCTTACTCTGCAGGTGGAAATCACACAGAACAGAGCATTGCGAGACGAGACCCAAATAAGACACTCGTCTCTTTTTATCTTATATTTTGATACACTTTCAACTTAAGCAATATAAATTGTATGTACAATATGTCTGTCACACACAAGCCACGATCTTTCATTGTTCTTCTACCTCTACATCTACATCTACACGGGATACTCTGCAAATCACATTTAAGTGCCTGGCAGAGGGTTCATCGAACCACCGTTGTACTATTTATCTCCCATTCCATTCTCGAATAGCGCGCGGGAAGAAAGAACACCTGAATCTCTCTGTACGAGCTCTGATTTCTCTTATTTTATTCCGATGATCATTTCTACCTATGTAAGTGGGAGTCAACAATATATTTTCGCATTCGGAGGAGAATGTTGGCGATTGGAGTTTCGCAAGTAACCCACGCCTCAGCGATAAGCGCCGTTGTTCTAATGATTCCCATCCCAGATCCTGTATCATTTCCGTAACGCTGTCTCCCCTGTATCGTGACAATACAAAACGAGCTGCCCTTCTTTGGACTCTCTCGATGTCCACCGTCAAACCCACCTGATAAGGATCCCACACTGGGCTGCAATACTCCAAAAATGGACGGACAAGCGCAGTGTATGCAGTTTCTTTAGTAGTTCTGTTGCATCTTTTAAGGGTTCGGCCAATAAAACGCAGTCTCTGGTTCCCCTTTTCCACGACATTATCTACGTGTTCTTTCCAGTTTAAGTCTGAAGTAATAATAATGTCTAGGTATTTTGTGGAGTTTAGGGCCTTCACTTTTGATTGATTTATCTTGTAATCAAAGTTTAAAGTATTTCTTTTCGTACTGTTTATTTAGACTCAATTGCCAATTTTTACACCATACTGATATCTTATTCAGATCGTTCTGCAGTTGGTTTTGATCTTCAGATGACTTTATTAGACGGTAAATGACGGCGTCATCTGCAAACAACCTAAGAGAGCTACTTAGATTTCCCCCTAAATTGTTTATGTAAATAAGGAACAGCAGAGGACCGATAACACTACCCTGTGGAACGCCCGATATCACCTCGGTTTTAGTCGATGCCTTACCATCAATTACTAAGAACTGTGTCCTCTCTGACAGCAAATCGGCTATCTAATCGGAAATTTGGGCCGATATACCATAACCACGCAATTTGATTAAAAGCCGTTTGTGAGGTACGGTGTCAAAAGCCTTCTGGAAATCGTGAAATACGGAATCGATTTGCGAACTCTTGTCGAAAGGACCCATCACTTTGTGTGAATAAAGAGCTAGTTGTGTTTCGCATGAACGATATTTTCTAAATCCAATTAATTTTTTTTAAACCTAACGCTTGTTTCACAGAAGTTCTTACTTGCTTTTACGTACTCTGTGCACAATCACGCCTTGGGCTGCGCACCTCTATCACACTGATCCACTGCAGGACAAAACTGCCGCTCAGATTCGCTTTTCTGTTCCTTTCGCTAATAGCATTTATCTTCTGTCAGAAAGCTGTTTTGTATGTAACGACAAGCGAGTCGTTACATCTCAAGTAGCGACGTAATGCTGCTATTATTTAGTTGTAAAATATAAACTTTCACGGCCGGAATGGTCAAAATTAGTAAATATATCCGGGCTATTATGCCGTGGTTTTGTGGATTTGTTATGGAAACCAAACGTTTCGTCCCCGACTGCGGAGGACATTTTCAAGGGGAACCGTAGCACTTCTGGATGTCCGATGCACACCCTGGCTCGCTACTGACTGAAGCCAAACTCCGTTTACGAGGGCTCGCGCGCAGAGGTGTGACGTCAGATGTTTTTGACATGCGCGCGCAATTCGTCGTTGCCGATTGCCGCCGTCCGTTAATATCGTCCCATGGTGGAAGACTGTTACATTTCTTCTTCAAAACCGGAATCCAGATATCATTTATTTTCATGCCCTCCTCCATCCTATTGAAATTATTGGGATGTTTTACAATTTCTATAGCCTCTCTGTACAGCCTTTCGTGGTATCCATTTCTGGCTGCTAAAACCTGAGTCTTATAAAATTGAATAAGGTGGTCCCCTGGACGAAAAACATGTTCAGCAACAGCTGATCTGTCAATCTCTCCCCTTCTACAGTTCCCCTTGTGCTCATCTAGTCGTTTTTGACTGTTCTTTGTGTGGTAACCACGTACACGTCTCCACAGCTACACGGAATCCTATAAATTCCTGCATTTTCCAGCGGTTTACGAGCATCCTTTGCCGATTTCAGGTGATACTGTATCTTGCGAGTAGATCTGTAAATAACGCCAACATTCCGTTTCGTCAAAATTTTACCGATGCGGTGGGTGACGTCCTTAATAAAAGGCAGGAAGACTTTGGGTTTCTCAGGAACCCTTTCATCGTTTTCATCTCTACGTGTCGGTCTCAAAGCTCTCCTTATCTCTGTAATCGAATAGCCATTCTTAAGTAAAGCGTTACTCAGATGTTTCAATTCCGCTTCGAGTAATTCCGGTTCGCAGATGTTCCTTGCTCTTTCCGCCAACGTCTTTATAATGCCCTGCTTTTTCTGTGGGTGGTGGTTTGAATCCCGGTCCATAAGAAATCCACTAGACCACGGCATAACAGACCGGTGATTTTTAGTAATTTTTCATGGTGTAAGTTCCTGTAGTCGTGTCCTAGTTCATGAACCACGGGCAACGTATGGGTGGCCAAGTAAGTGGTCCTGACAGTTGGGATACCAGTTACCTTGGAATAAGGTTGGGCATCTCGGACATATTCTGAGTCGTGGCCACCTTTGTGCTCATACGGCAGAGACTACCAAATCCACCGGTTAGTCCCTCAACCGTTAGGGGTAAAACCCAGTGGGGCCCTGGGCAAGTAAGGCTAGCAACCTGCTTCCCAGGTACTTCAATATCATGCTGGCAACAATCAGAGCAAAATGCCTCTGACCTTTGGAGGTGATGGAGTCCCACCTCTAATTGACAGACCAGCGACTCCTCAGATACGACTTGGCAAACGATCTGGGATGAGATGGGGAGCTATTAATATCAACGGGGATTACCATGGGAAGAAGGTAGAGCTGGGGAAGGCTTCAAGTAAGATGGGGTTAGATGGGGGTTAGCTGTTAGTGACGTTAGAGAAAGGGAGAGAAAGAGGACGAAGTCGGAGAATACAAGGTCTACCTGTCAGGAGTCAAAATAGGAAGAGCACAGTGGGGTGTAGGATTTTACATCAGGAAAGCAATCGAGCCCAGCATAATTGCAATAAGGTATGTAAGTGAACGACTGATGTGATAGATTTGGCCATCTCCAGCAAGAAAATTAGGATTGTGGCAGTGTATTCACCCTATGAAGGGAGAGGTCAAAGTGATATGGACAGATTTTACAACGCACTTAGTGATGTAGTTGTTAGAGTGAAGGATAAGGATAGTGTTTTACTCATGGGTGATTTCCACGCCAGGTTAGGAAATCGAACAGAAGGTTATGAAAAGGTTATGGGTAAGTTTGGAGAGTATATGGAGTCCAACAGGAACGGAAAATACCTCTTGGATTTCTTTTCCAATATGGGCTTAGTTATCACAAACCCCTTCTTTAAGCATAAGGACATTCACCGCTATACTTGAAAAGGAAGGGGAACCAGATCTGTCATTGACTATATAATAACAGACCAGGTATTCAGGAAGACAGTCAAGGACACACGTGTTTTCAGGGGTTCTCTGATGATACTGATCATTATTTAATCTGCAGTGAAATTGGTTTTGTGAGTCCAAAGAACCGAAAGTCAGGTTCATGTGTAGAAGGATAAGAGTGAAGAAGCTTCAAGACAAGGAAATTAGGCACAAATACATAACAATGATCTCGGAAAGGTAACAGTTAGTTGAATGTAATTATTTACAGTCACTGGAAGAGGAATGGTCAAGGTACAGGGACACACTACTGGAAGCAGCTAGAGAATGTCTTGGGACCGTAGTGTGTAAAGGCAGGAAGAAGCAGATAGCTTGGTGGAATGACACAGTCAAGGCAGCCAGTAAAAAGAAAAAGAAGTCATTTGAAAAATGGCTCCATACCAGAAATGAGACAGACAGAGAAAGTTACGTTGGAGAAAGAAACAAAGCCAAACGGATAATTGCAGACACCAAGAAGAAATCGTGGGAAGCTAGAAACTCTGGTTCAAGCAGCGGGAAAACCATTTTGGAGCATAATTAGCAATCTTCGAAAGGGAGGGAAGAAGGAATTAACAAGTGTTTTGGACAGTTCAGGAAAGCTGCTAGTCAATCCTGTGGATGCCTTGAGCAGATGGAGGGAATATTTTGAAGAATTGCTCAATGTAGGTGAAACTTTCAATGATGTGTCAGATTTTCATGTAGAATAGGGACGACGATGGAAACAGGTTCTTACTTGAGGAAGCGGAGAAACTGATCAGTAGATTACAGTGCAATAAAGCGACTGGGGTGGATGAAATTAAGCCGGAAATCGTCAAATACAGTGGAATATCAGGTCTCAAATGGTTACACAGGATAATTGAAAAGGCGTGGGAATTGGGACTGGTTCCGTCAGACTGGACGAAAGCGGTAATCACGCCAATTTTCAAACATGGAAACAGAAAAGATTGTAACAACTATCGGGGTATCTCTTTAATTAGCGTTGTAGGCAAAATATTCTCAGGTATTGTTGAAAGGAGAGTGCGAGTATTAATTGAGAACAAGTTAGACGAAAATCGGTGTGGGTTTAGGCCTCTTAGAGGCTGTCAGGACCAGATCTTTAGCCTACGGCAGGTAATGGAAAAGTGCTATGGGTGGAACAGAGAATTGTATCTAGGTTTCATAGATATGGAAAAGGCTTATGACCGTGTTCCTAGGAGGAGGTACTGTCAGTTCTTCAAGATTATGGTATACGAGGCAAACTTTTGCAGGCAATTGAAGGGCTTTACGTAGACTGTCAGGCAGCAGTTAGAGTAGATGGCAAATTAAGCTCATGGTTCAGGGTAGCTTCAGGGGTAAGACAAGGTTGTAACCTGTCACCACTGTTGTTCATACTATTCATGGATCATATGTTGAAAACAGTACACTGGCAGGGCGGGATTAAAGTAAGTGAAAACAAAATAAGCAGTCTTGCACATGCGGATTACTTAGTTGTAATGGCCGATTCGATTGAAAGGTTGCAAACTAATATTTCAGAGCTCGATCAGAGGTGCAAGGATTATGATATGAAGATCAGCATCTCCAAAACGAAAGTAATGTCAGTGGGAAAGAGATTTAAGCAGATTGACTTCCAAATAGGAGGAACAAAGAGCAGGTAGACAGTTTCAAGTACCTGAGATGTGTTTTCTCAAAGGATGGCAACATAGCGAAAGAACTCGAATCGAGGTGCAACAAAGCTAATGCAGTCAGTGCTCAGCTAAGATCTACTCTCTTCTGCAAGAAGGAAGTAAGTACCAAGACTAAGTTAGCAGTGCACCGCTCTTTCGACCAACTATGTTGTATGGGAGTGAAAGTTGGGTGGATACAGGTTACCTTATGAAAATAGCAAGAATGACTGCAGGTACTAATAGATGGGAACAGTAGCAGGAGGGTGTCCATAATGAGGAAATCAAAGAAAAACTGGGAATGAACACCATATATGAAGCAGTTAGAGCGAACAGACTGAGATGGTGGGGTCATGTTACACGCATGGGAGAAGCAAGGTTACCTAACTCATGAGCTCGGCAGCGGAGAGTAAGAGGAATCGAGGTAGACCAAGAAGAAAGTAGTTAGATTCGGTGCAGAATGAGTTTGAAGTAAAAGGCATACGAGGCATCAATGTTAGCATTGAATAGGGGATCATGGAGGAATTTTATTAGATGTACTTTGCTCCAGACTGAACGCTGAAAGGCATAATCAGTCTCTAATGATGATGATGATGTTGATTATTTAGTTACACCAGTAAGCATTATATATATTCCTGCTTTGTGTCAAGAAAATGCTGAAAGAATCTCTCTCTCTCTCTCTCTCTCTCTCTCTCTCTCTCTCTCTCTCTCTCTCTCCGAGTTTAAGTATTATCGTTTAGTCTACATAGACATTGTCTCATTACACAGTCATCTATTATGCCACGATTACAACCACTGACAATAAACGGGCGCTGATGAGATTGCAGTTGAGCGCCCTAAAACATGAAATGTTCAAATGTTTGTTAAGCTTATGGGACTTAACTACGGGGTCATCAGTCCCTAAACTTACAAACTACTTATCAACTACCTTATACTAAGGACGGCACAAATATCCATGTCCCAAGGGGGGATTCGAACCCCCGACCGTAGTGGCCGTGCAGACCGTGACTGGAGCGCCTCAGTCCCCTCGGCCACCGCGGCCGGCCCTAAAAGGTCAATCATCACCATCATCTGGCAATAAAGTACGGTAAAAAGTCCTCTAACTTCAACGTAGATGAACAATGAACTACAGTTATCTTACTGTCCTTCGAAATAGTCACCGCCCATAAGTATGCATCGCTGAGCTGTGCAATACATGTCCTGGAAATGACATAAAAGTTTTCTGGGTATTGTACCGCGTCATGATGTAAGGCTATTACTTAAATAACCGACGTTTCGGGTATACCCAGATGAAGGCCACTGTAACGTTGGCCGAAACGTCGGTTATTTAAGTAATAGCCTTACATCATGACGCGGTACCATACCAAGAAAACTTTTATGTCATCTGACTCTGGCCGCGGAAGCCTACGTAATTATGTCCTGGAAACTTCGCACGTTTCATTGGATATCAGGAATATTTTAAGAAAAACGTTATAATCCCCATTCAAAAGAAAGCAGGCGCAGACAGGTGTGAAAATTACAGAACCATCAGTTTCATAAGTCATGGTTGCAAAATATTAACACGAATTATATACAGAAGGATGGAAAAGCTGGTAGAGGCCGACCTCGGGGAAGATCAGTTTGGGTTCAGGAGAAATCTAGGGACACGGGAGGCAATACTCACTTTACAGCTTATCCTAGACGATACATGAAAAGGCAAACCTACGTATCTAGATTTTGTAGATTTGTAGAAGGCTTTTGACAATGCTGATTGGAATAAACTCTTTCAACTTCCGAAGCAAGCAGGGGTAAAATATAGGTAGCGTAAGGTTATTTACAACTTGTACAAAAACCAGACACCTGTTGTCAGAGTTGAAGGGCACGAAAGGGATGCAGTGGTTGGGAAGGCAGTAAGACAGGGTTGCAGCCCTTCTCCAATGTTTTTCAATTCGTACATTGAGCAAGCTATAAAGGAAATCAAGGAGAAATTTGGAGAAGGAATTAAAGTTCAGAGTGAAAAATTAAAAACATTGCGTTTTGCCGACGACATAGTAATTCTGTCAGAGACAGCAAAGGACCTGGAAGAGCAGTTGAACGGAATGGACAGTGTGCTGAAAGGTGCATATAAGATGAACATTAACAAGAGCAAAACTAGGGTAATGGGGTGCAGTGTAAGAAAATCAGGTGATTCTGAAGGAATTAGATTGGGAAACGAAGCAATAAAGGAGGTAGATGAGTTTTGTTACTTGGGCAGTAAAATAACAAATGATGGTCGCAGTACAGAGGATATAAAATGCAGAAAGGCAATGGATGGAAAAGCATTCTTAACAAAGAGAAATTTGTTAACCTCAAATATTGATTTAAGGCTAAGGAAGTCCTTTCTGAAGGCATTTGTGTGGAGTGTTGCCTTGTACGGGAGTGAAACATGGACGATAAACAGTGCGGACAGGAAGAGGGTAGAGGCTTCTGAATTGTGGTGCTACAGAAGAATGCTGAAGATTAGGTGGGTGAATTTAACGTTGGAGGGAAGTGTGTGGAGTAAAAATCGCAGAGGGGACCAAGAGACATATATAGTAAGCAAATTCAAATGGATGTGGGTTGCCGTACTATGAGGAGATGAAAAGGCTTGCTCAGGGCAGCGTAGGTGGAGAACTGCATCAAACCAGTGTGCAGACTAAAGACCACAACAACAATAACAATGAATGTATGTTTACCTCTATGAATATATGAATATATGTTTAACAAGCACAGACACTGCTGCTATCATACATCAAAATCGTTATGGGTGTTTCAAAAATTGAGACATATAAACGCTTAAAGTTGGTTATCAAACACTTCATTATGTCATTTCTATCCTGTATTATAATGGGAAAAATGCCTAAAATTCTGCCATTGTTTGTGACTAAAAACGCAAAATCACGAAGATGACCATATAACAAACGCCATGAAAATATTACACATAATATCAAAAGGTTATCATATGAACATTCTGGAAGTGATTGTAATATATTAAAATTCGAGGACATGCCATGAGGAAATTTTAAATGAACAAAGAGAGCAAAATTCAAGAAACTTATCAAAATAACTTTATTAAAATTTTAGTTACGAGATAAATGCGGAGATATACGTTACAGTACCATACCAATACATGACACTGCTATGGCACAGATTCTACAATGAAAAGAAAAAAAAATTGTAACCAGACAGCATCGCTGGAGGATCAGTCATGGCGAGCCGCAGTGGTCGAGCGGTCTGCGGCGCGCCAGTCACAGTCTGATTAGTTTAGAATGTGACATTTTATTTGTATTCCTTGTGAATGTGGAAAACCAGCGTTTCGAAGGCAGTGGATTATTAATATTTTTTCAGTACGAGTTAATAACAGCAAATAGAAGAGCCTGTGTTTAACTTTGATGAAATTTTAGTAACGGCAACAGACTATACCCCGCGTACAAGAACCTTATTGATTTTTGATGAACTATTTAAAGGAATTATTCCTACAAATTTTAATTTATGTTGTGGTGCGCGACACTTCGTACGAAGTCTAGAAAATTTACACTGTTAGCTTATGACAGTTGGTGTGTTGCTAGGGAACTGTAAATAACTAATCAACAACATCCTAGCAACTGATATAACTTTTTCTAGTGTCAGAATAATTTCGTGATTAGAGACTAAAGAGTAACATGAATAACAATATTGAACATCGCAGTTATCCTGTCGCCGTTGCGCCACAAGACATCGGCAGAAGACGGCCCATCGTTTCAAATGAGCGCCCCACGACGAGCACGGTCGCAGTGCAACCGATCTCATCACCCCAACGTACAGACTTCGGACAACAATTGGCGACATTCAAATCAGTTTTTTTCTTCGGCCAAATCGACAGACATTCTCACACATCCATTGTGAGAAACTGATAGGTGTAGTGAACCAAAGAAAGCAAGAAAGAGATTTCATTTCTTTGGGCACTGCAGCGTTGTGTATGTCTTTTAAGGACATATTGATAATACGAGTGACACCAAAATGCTGATGTAGGCAACAGATTATAACGTTTCATGGGCCACCTGGACTTCATTTCAATATTAATTTATTTATTCTGCATAATTAATCTCTTGTATGTGTTACGATTATTCTGTGTTTAATTCATGCAAATTATTATGTATCGATATTAGAGCTATCTTATGTAAAGAAAGTATAATGTTAACAAGTGCATTATTATCAGTACATTTACGCTCATATGTTTTACTATATAAGAAGGAGCAGCAGTCTCCATTCTTTCTCTTCTTGGTCTAGCATTGGTAGGTTTCGGACACAACAGCGCATTGCTTTTTGTTTAATTTATCATAATCATAAATTCTTTTCGTGCACAAAATGAATGTAAGAAATAATTGTAAGTGTATGTTCAGTATCTCGAAAATATAAACCGCTAATTTCATTTAAAGAAAATTAGGAATATTGAGGTAGCTTTTTAAATTTATATATATATAAATTTAAAAAGCTACCTCAATATATATATATATATATATATATATATTTAAAAAGCTACCTCAATATTCCTAATTTTCTTTAAATGAAATTAGCGGTTTATATTTTCGAGATACTGAACATACACTTACAATTATTTCTTACATTCATTTTGTGCACGAAAAGAATTTATGATTATGATAAATTAAACAAAAATTTATATATATATATATATATATATATATATATATATATATATATATATATATATAAAGCTACCTCAATATTCCTAATGGTACAATATATTAATAGTGTGTGCAATTTTTTGTACAGATTACCATCGGCCGCCATTTTCTTGCAGTGTGCGAAATTAAGTTTTGGAACGATGCACAATACTTAATGATAATCTTAGAAGCTTTTGGTCCGCACCAAACGTCCCTGAGATATACGCCAGTTTATCAAAATTTAACTATTTTGAATTTTAGCTAGCCATGATATATTGGTGTTTTACGAGTGCGTTCCAACAGTTAATTTCGGTGCAATGTATACGTGGTGAGCCAGTCTTCTATTTAACCAGACAGGATTTTAGGCAGGTTGCTAACATTAAATATTTTCGTGCCATTTATCATACTCATTAAGTTGCAGAAATTTTTTTTACAGGCACAAACTTTTTTATTTTATTTTTGTAACAGTGATTTGCAACCCGGCCATTAATTGGATATATTTCTCCTGCCGTAATTTTAGCGCCATACTTTTCGTATCAAAATTTAAAATCAATTTCAAACTTCATTTGCTTTGGTTCTAAACTTTATTTTCGTGGAACATTATTTTCTCAGGCGCTACTTTTTATCATTTTTAAGTATAATTATTATCATTATCGCAATTATTTACCAACCCTAATTAAATTATAAGGGAGGAATATTTCAAGATGTCATTTATTGGTTTGACATCTACATATACGTGGATACTCTGCAAGATACTTTTAAATGCATAGTGGAAGTTTCATCGGACCACTTTGATATTTCTCTGTAATTCCATTCTCTAATAGTTGGCGGGATTAAGGAAAACACCTAAATATCTCTGTTTTCGATCTGATTTCTCTGATCGTGATGATAATATCTCCCTATGTACGTGGGCGGTAACAATATATGTTCGCATTCAGAAGAGAAAGGTGGCGAAAGAAGTTTCGCAAATCGATCTCGCCTTGCTTTTAATGATTTCGACCTCATCTCGTGCATTATTGCCGTGACACTCTCCCTCCTACATCGCTATAATACAAAACGTGGTGGATACGCAGTGCGCAGCAATGCTCCAAACTAGGACGCACAAGTGTAGGTAGGCAGTTTCTTCATTAAATTGATGCTACTTACAATTTTGCCGTATTTTTTCGTTACATATTTCTGTTGTTGTTGTTATGGTCTTCAGTCCGGAGACTGGTTTGATGCAGCTCTCCACCCTACTCTATCCTGAGCAAGCCTTTTCATCTCCTCATAAGAACGGCAACCCACATCTACTTGAATCTGCTTACTATACGCGTCTCTTGGTCTCCCTCTGCGATTTTTACCCCACACACTTCCCTCCAGTGCTAAATTTACGATTCCTCGATGTCTAAGAATGTGTCCTACCAAGCGATCCCTTCTTTTAGTCAGGGTATGCCAAAAATTCCTTTTCTCTCCAATTCTGTTCAGTACCTCTTCATTAGTTATGCAATCTACCCATCTAATCTTCAGCATTCTTCTGTAGCACCACATTTCAAAAGCCTCTATTCTCTTCCTGTCCGCACTGCTTATCGTCCATGTTTCACTCCCGTACAAGGCAACACTCCACACAAATGCCTTCAGAAAAGACTTCTTTACCCTTAAATTAATATTCGATGTTAGCAAATTTCTCTTTTTCAAAAATGCTTTTCTTCCCATTGCCATTCTGCATTTTATATCCGTTGTACTGCGACCATCGCATGTTATTTTACTACCCAAGTAACAAAACTCATCTACCACCTTCATTGTTTCGTTATCTAACCTAATTCCTTCAGCATCGCCCGATTTTCTAAGACCGCATTCCATTATTTTTGTTTTGCTCTTGTTAATGTTCATTTTATACGCTCTCTTCAGCACACTGTCCATTCCATTCAACTGCTCTTCCAGGTCCTTTGCTGTCTCTGACAGAATTACAATGTCATCAGCAAAACGCAATGTTTTTATTTCTTCACCCTGAACTTTAATCCCTATTCCAAATTTTTCCTTGCTTTTCTTCACCGCCTGCTCGATGTACAAATTGAATAACATCGGAGAAAGGCTACAACCCTGTCTTACTCCCTTCCCAACTGATGCTTCCCTTTCATGCCCTTCGAGTCTAATAACTGCGGTCTGGCTTTTGTACAAGTTGTAAATAACTCTCCTTTCCCTGAATTTTACCCCTGCTGACTTCAGAATTTGAAAGAGTGTATTCCAGTCAACATTGTCAAATGCTCAAATGCATATTTCTATTGGATTTTATTTAAATAGCTGCATATAACTACAGGCTGGTTATTCCTTCGATATTATTAATACAATGTAACGTTTGTCAGATTATGGATTTATTAGCTCTTGTTCTAATATTTGTCATTGACAGGACTGAAATGCGGGGTCATCAGTCCCTAAACTTACAAACTACTTATGAACTACCTTATACTAAAGACGACATAAACATACTTGCCAGAGGGGGGGATTCGAACCGCCGAAAGGCAAAAGGTCCGAGGTTCGAGACCCGGTTCCGGCACACAATTTTAATCTGCCAGGAAGTTTGATAATCAGTAGTGATTCCATCAGAATTAAATTGTTTTCTGAAATAAGTCGAGATTCTTCACAAGAATCAAATTTTGTCTTGCTATAAAATATTCATCATAAATGCAAGATATCTTTCAACATTAACAAATATTTATTCTTCTTCATTTTAATACAGCGCCAGTTTAGCAAGAAACGTGAACATGGACAACTAGCTTGGACTGAATCTCAAACAAGACTTAACTATAATCTAATATTATTTTCTTTTCTTCTTTGAAACGATTGAAGCGCGGCAATAGAGAAGGCGCAGCAGCAATCGTAGCCCCGTAGTTGTCGCGTCGGTTAAATTTTAATAGCGGCCGTCTGCTGTAATGTTGGCTGCGGCGGCGACGACGCTGCCCTTGTTGATTGCGGCCCCTCGATCGTACATGTAACATACAGAAAATAAAACATTTTAAGAATCATATTATAAAAAATAACAATATTTACATCAGCATTAAAATGCATACATATTTTCCTTCATTTTCATTTATAACATCAAAAGAGGGCTGACATAGGAAAATGTAGTACGACTATCTTGTCCGACTACATTCCCCACCCACAAGCACTGTTTTGAAGGCTTCATTCATTTTAATATTCAGGCTTTAGTTCATTCTTTTATTGGGTTCAAAAATGTTCAAATGTTTGTTAAGCTTATGGGACTTAACTACGGGGTCATCAGTCCCTAAACTTACAAACTACTTATGAACTACTTACGCACTAGGACGGCACAAATATCCATGCCCGAGGGGGGATTCGAACCCCCGACCGTAGTGGCCGTGCTGACCGTGACTGGAGCGCCTCAGTCACCTCGGCCACCGCGGCCGGCTTTTATTGGGTATTTCATGGTTTAATTGCCAGGGTTAATCCAACCAATAGTTATAAAGTTCAGTCTATGATGCAAGTTCTGTTTGTTTATGTAGTAATAAATATTCTTATTCTTTTTGTAGTTCATGAGAATTATTTTCCTCGGCTAGGTATTAACACACACACACATACAGGATGTTTCACTAAGTGTGTTTGCCTCTGTAACTTATAAAATAATAGGTGACGAGAAATTTTAATGCGGTAGGTCAACACAAGAAAAGTCACACTTTCTGCGGAGCTGTGATCATAGTTTATTGTATCATTTTCCAAAGAGTTACACCACAAAGATATCATTTTTTAAATGGAACAATAGTTTTTTTCTATCGTGTTTTGGATTCGTTATACCAGTTGCGTCCAAATCAATTTAAAGTACATTCCTATCAGTGTTAGTTTGGGAGCTACAACCCTTCAAAGTTTAGGGGGCGGAGGCTACGACAACGTAGCTGACTGGCTGGTGGTCATGAGACAGTGGGCCGTGCCCCAGGGGATAGCCACTCGGCCAGTCAGCTACGCTATCGCAGCCTCCGCCCTCGGAACTTTGAAGGGTTGTAGCTCCCAAACTAACACTGATAGGAATGTAGTTTAAATTGATTTGGACGCAGCTGGTTTAAACGAATCCAATACACGATAGAAAAAACTATTGTACCATTTTAAAAAAATTATATCTTTGTGGTGTAACTCTTTGGAAAATGATACAATAAACTATGTTCATAGCTCCGCAGAAAGTGTAACATTTCTTGTGTTGACCTATAGCATTAAAGTTTCCCATCTCCTATTATTTACAGAGGCAAACACGCTTAGTGAAACACCCTGTATATATATTATTGTGTTTTACTTCCGTTCGAGTGATATTGTCTACCTCAGTGGGCACCAGCTACAAGAGGCCAACATCCATTTAACATTGTAAAATAGTTTCAAATTGGGTTAATATATTACTGTGGCATTCACGGCTAATAATGTCTGTAGCATGTACTACTCTCGTTTAATAACAGCATCGTATTTATACTCTTTATATACTTCTTAGAGGCTATTAGGGGAAAAACATCGCTTAACGGACAGCTCCACATCATTATCCCACTACAGTCGGTCATCGGCAGAACCGCTGTAACGCAGCCTAAGGGCGAAACGTGGCATTAAGGATTAATAAACTGTTCTTCTACCAAGACGGTGTTTATCCCTTTTCATATGTTGATGTTCTGTGGCTAATACTAGTCGGCGCGGGAGTTAGGTCAGAGCGTCTATACAAGCGGCCGGTGCGCAGCGGTACATGGAGAACTATATTCGCTCTCTTGACTCGGCGGAGGGAAATAGGTCCGTGACAGGTGGCGTTTGTTCCGCCTCTTCAGTTGCTGACATCCTGGCCGACGCCTGGTAACTATGCATACCTGTGCTACTTAACCGTCCGAAGGGTTGCCTATACATCAGGCGTCTTTTAGCTTTGACGAAAGATGTAATATGTTACGTGATTGCACCCGTCTCCGATTATATTTGTAATTGTGTCGAGTCGCAGATCAAGTTATAGTATATCAATACATTTCTTTGATATCATAGTTATACCGGAAATCAAAAAGATCAAAAAGAAATGTGTAAATATAAAAACTTAATAAATCACCGAATAACTTAGATAGAAAGGTAAAAATTTAAACACATGCTTGGAATGACATGGGGTTTTATTAGAAAAAAAAAAAACAGAAGTATTGCTAGATGAGTGAAAGATCTCTTGCGCGCGTCGTTTGGTGGTGATCGTGTGCTCAGCCGCCACTTTCGTCATGCTTGACCTCAGTCCGTGCGATTATTGGCTTTGGGGTTACCTGCAGTCGCAAGTGTATCGTGATCGACCGGAACTCCTGTCGAGGAACTCCTACAAAAGTTAAACAATTACCTCACAAGCGGCTCCTTATGAAATTGCGTGATTATGGAATATCTCCACAATTGTGCGGTTGGATTCACGATTTCCTATCAGAAAGGACACAGTTCGTTGTAATTGACGGTAGTAGAACAGAAGTGATATCTGGCGTTCCCCAGGGAAGCGTTATAGGGCCCCTACCCTTCCTCGTGTTTATTAACGATTTAGGAGACAATCTGAATAGCTCCCTTAGACTGTTCGCGGATGATACTGTCGTTTATCGATTAGTGAAGTCAACAGAGGATCAAAAGTAACTGCAAAGCGATTTAGACAAAATTTTTGCATGGTGCGAAAATTGGCAATTGACACTAAATAAAGAAAAGTGTGAAGTAATACACATGACCACTAAAAGAAATCCGATGAACTTCAATTACGCGATAAATCAGTCAAACCTTAAGGTCGTAGATTCTTCCAAGTACCGAGGAGTTACAATTACGAACAACTTTCACTGGAGAGAACACACAGAAAATATTGTAGGGAAGGCGAACTAAAGGTTACGTTTCATGAGCAGAACGCTTCGAAGATGCACCAGCTCCACCAAAGAGACTGCCTACATCACACTTGTGCGTCCTCTCCTGGAGTACTGTTGCCCCTTGTGGGACCCTCACCAGGTGGGACTGACGGAAGACATTGAGAAGGTTCAGAGAAGGGCAGCTCGTTTTGTTTTATCACGTTACGGGGGGGAAAGCGTCACGGAAATGTTGCACGAATTGGGGTGGAAATCATTAAAAGAAAGACGTTATTCATTGCGGCGTGATCTGTTTGCGAAGTTTCAATCACCGACTTTTAGTTCTGAATGTGAAAATATTTTCCTAGCACCCACCTACTTAGGGAGACATGACCATCCCAATAAAATAAGAGAAATCAGATCGAAAACGGAATGATTTATATGTTCTTTCTTCCCGCGCGCTATTAGAGAATGGAACGGTAGAGAAAAGTTATGAAAGTAGTTAATGAACCATCTGCCAGGCACTTGAATGTAATTTGCGGAGTATCTATGTAGATGTAGATTAAGCTAATTTATTTTTTCTTTATTGATTCTTTTCATTTTTTCTTAAGATTTTCGTGTGCAAAGAACTAATTACAAATTTTCTATTATCATTCTTGTGTAACAGTAATGTATTGACTTGTTCCTTGAGCATGGAGTCTCACTCCTCAATTCGGTCATATGGAACAGAAAAAAAACTATAAATAAAAATAAATAAATAAACAGGCATGCTGAAAGACAACATCCGACGCCAATGCCTCAACATAATTCCGGACATGCTTTGCAGTGCTGTTCACAACATTATTCCTCGACGACAGCTATTGTTGAGAAATGATGCTGAACATATTGAGCATTTTCTGTAAAGAACATCATCTTTGCTTTGTCTTAATTTTTTTATGCTAATTACTGCTTTTCTGATCAGAAGAAGCGCCATCTGTCGGACATTTTTTGGATTTTTTATTTTATTTATTTACTTACTTTTAATATTTTTATTTTATTTTTTTTATTTTATTTTATTTATTTTTTGTTCTAATGAAACCCCTTGTTATTCCAAGCACGTGTATCAATATTTACCTCTCTATCTACATTATTCCGAGATTTATTAAGTTTTCAAATTTATACTGACTTTTTGATAATCCAGCATAACGTGATATAACTACATTTTGACATAAACGTAATCTGTACTAAATAGTTTTCTACCTAACAACATTCTCATACATCGTGACAATCAAGGGTAACTTGTAATATCAAAAAAGTGTTGGTACCTCAAATATCATGATTTACTGCTGGATAAGGGGTTAAATCTTACTTACTGAAGCGGCGGTGTATTGTGCTAGGCCTAATGTTGAAACAAAATGTACGCTTTATTAGAATAAGTAATTTTGATGACTGGGCAAGAGTTCATACAAGAACCTGTCAAACACACAGTAGAAATAGCATTAATTATTTATTTTATGGTCAACACAAAAGAATACTCCTTTCGTTTTATGTGACGCAGTTTTGAAAATGCATTTAACGAATGTTGCCAGCATCAGTACACTACGCCGTAGAATTGAGCAATATAGCTCAATTCCAGTTACCTATACCAGCTCCCCGTATTTTCTACAGCTGTACGTTTGGTATAGTTAACTGGAACTGACGTATACCGCTCAATTCTAGTTACCGATATCTGTTCTTATTCTGTTACGGAATAGCTGGTATCGGTAACTGAAATTGACCTATAAATGTGAGATATGTTTACTGATACGAACTCTTCAATAATAATAATAACAGTAATAATAATAGTATTTTTATTATTACTGTTATTATTTATATTGAAGAGTTCGTATCAGTAAACATATCTGACATTCATAGATCAATTCCAGTAACCGATATCAACTATACCGTAAGAGAATAAGAAGAATTGGTATTTCTGCGGGTATCGTTCGAATAAGTGATTCCTAGAATATTTTTATTTTGATTGCGTAATATTTTCGTTCTTTTCATACTACCTATAATCACAATATTTTCGGCATTTCTTACATGTTTCAGTTTAGTTTGTCTCTGACATTAACGCGATAATCCCGTTAGATTTGATGAATATCGTTGAACATTTTCCATGTTCAGCATTTTATAATATTCTGATTCTTCGAAGCGTCATCATCTACTTATCCTTAAATGTATCCTTTGGTTTTTATAAGTAGTATTACGTAATATTATTTCATAAATGTTTCATTTTCACATTTCTCTCTTTTGCATTCATTATTCAGTTCCATTTCGTTGTAAATTATTTAAACATGCCTACAGTTCAATGTGATAAATTTTTTCACATGCTTTATAGAGACTAATAATATTTTAGTCATCTATTTTCCGAAGAATGTCTTCCTTTCTTTGTACGTTCATAATAATAAAGGACACACAGTCAAGAAGTTCAATTGTATCTAAGCGTTTTGATGATCGAAACTTTCAATCTCTATTACTTTTTATTACGATAACACTTGCTGTTCGCTTCCGTAAACAAGGCAATCTAGAGATAGCTTATGATATAAACAAACTGTCAATCCCTCAGTTGTAGTTATATCTTTGGTTAACGGAATGTAACCACTACAAATACTGTCTTTTTCACTGTTAATACTTCTGATGGGTTATTGTAATACCAGTAAATACAGTCTTACACACAAAACAATTAAATACTGACGTAATATTGAAGACTGAAACATTTACACAACTGGAATGAATCAATTTTTAACACCATTATTTTTCGATTCTTTTCTCTGGTGTCTATTTTCTATATATACTTTGTCGGTAATCCACACCAATATAGCACACACCACTCTGCTTCAACAAATTGGTTATTTGTAGTATAATTTACAATCGTAATGAACTTATAGCTTTCGCCACACTAACTCCAGTGATATATCATTTATTATTATTATTATTATTAACATCCGCCCCACAGACAACACTCCAGCCCACCTCCTACCGGACAGGCGCGAACTAAATGTCAAAATTTCAAGACAGGCCTCATCGCGAATTAAACTACTAACAAGGAAATATACTGCTCAATACCACTACAAAAAGCTGAATGTTTCGTTCACCTGTCGAAACGACCCGATACGGCTCTAAGGCAGCTATGTCACTACACTATGTTTCGACAGACCACGTTAAAACCATTATCAGTACATCTCATATCCCCCAAATGGCCTGAACCATCACCGGATAAAAATCGACACCGTCATCCCAGGCATAGTAATTTCAAATAAATTCTAGTGTCATCGTTTAAGTCATATTACCTGATTGCTACACCTAGAAGATGACGTGCTACAGACGCGAAATTTAATCGACAGGAAGAAGAAGCCGTGATATGCAAATGATTAGCTGTTCAGAGCATTCACACAAGATTGGCGCCGGTGGCGACAGCTACAACGTGCTGACATGAGAAAAGTTTCCATCCGATTTCTCGTACACAAACAGCAGTTGATCGGCCTTGCCTGGTGAAACGTTGTTGTGATGTCTCGTGTAACGAGGAGAAAAGTGTACCATCACGTTTACGACTTTGATAATGGTCGGATCGTAGCCTTTCGCGATTGTGGTTTATCGTATCGCGACGTTGCTGCTCGCGTTGGTCGCGATGCAATGACTGTTAACAGAATATGGAAACGGTGGTTTCATGAGGGCAATACGGAACGCCGTGCTGGATCCCAACGGCCTCGTATCACAAGCAGTCGAGATGACAGGTATCTTATAGGTATGATTGTAACGGATCGTGCAGCCACGTCTCGATCCCTGAGTCAACAGGTGGGAACGTTTGCAAGACAACAACCATCTGCACGAACAGTTAGACGACGTTTGCAGCAGCATGGACTATAAGCTCGGAGACAATGGCTGCGGTTGCCCTTGACGCTGCATGACAGACAGGAGCACCTGCGATGGTGTACGCAACGACGAATCTGGGTGCACGAATGGCAAAACGACATTTTTTCGGATGAATCCAGATTCTGTTTACAGCATCATGATTGTCGCATCCGTGTGGTGAAGGGTTGCCTAGAAAACAGGAGACCCAGGTTCGAATCCCAGGTGGGTACACATATTCAGCTTTCCCCATTAGCAGTTGATGTCATATATTCTGTGAATATGAATAAAAAAGTCATTGTTGTTCCGGATTGAGTTTAAAACGAAGTGCTTGCCTTGGTCTCGAACACAGTACCTTCGACAGCGCAGCGCGATGCCGCTAACCACACGGCTACTCTTAATACAAGGACAATAGTGACTTCATTATTATTCATGATAGCATCTTCTGAGAACTTTTGCAGTTGATACGTCTTTAATTTATGGCTATATGATATTTTACCAAATATGACGAGTTTCTGATGAATCTTGAAGGCACCAAAAATAAATATGAAGGGCGGATGTTGCCTTCATGGAGGATATGCGCATGGTCGAAGCAAGGTGCGTGGTAGCTCCATTGCCTTTGCTTCGGGACCATTCATACGTAACCGCCAGAGCTCGAGTAGCCAGGAGCTGGCATCTCTACCAGCTCCAGCGCCAATGTTAAAAGCGGCGTTTCCCCTCGTCAGTCCCTGCCGCAGGAGCGCCCATATGCTGCCTCCAGGGGGTTCAGCAGAGAATCTGAACCTCAGCCGCGCATGCGTATTAGACTTGCGCATAATAGTTCGCGATCGGGAGTGCTAACTTTAGTTCGCGGCCCTGCCGCAACTAGTTCGTTCTTTTAGTTCGTCCGATCCCAGGGACGGCTGAGCGGCGTAGTCTGCGCATGCAGGTGGAGGGAGAAGTTCCCCCACCTAGCTGCTCCATGCGCTTGCTGCGTGAGCCGCTAACGATATCACGCAGACCAAAAGGAACAGTCTGTGGATAATTTCTCGTGTTTAAGTTTAGAGTTATCTCTATATCTTGGCATTATGGAATTTTTAGTCAGATATTGCAGAGTGCAGAGCAGAAATTTTGTAGCACTGAACTATGTAATCTAGCAGGCAGACGCTAACCTCGAAATAGCTCTCATCAGCAGAAGGCAAACACGTGATTTTTAATTCTGTTCGCGACCATAGCGCATATTTTCGTTCGCGACCTATCGCGCATATTTTAGTTCGCGACCGGTGCCTCTCCTTTCAGTTCCCAGCTCGGCCGCGAAGTACATCGCTCTTTTTAGTTCGTCCGCTCGTTTTGGCTTTTGCTACCGCTACTAATACTACTGCTGAGCTGCATCTCAGTTCAAAATGACGGCAACTGGCAAGAGGAAATCACTGTGATTCTGCGGGCTCTCGCATCCTCTCGCTGTTACCCGTCAGTCTCCGGGAAAGGAGCGGACGAACTAAGAGACGAGGATCTGCGAACTAGTTCGCGTAGTTCGCCTGTGGGAGCGCTCTTCCGCATTAGTTCGTTCGCGAACTACACAACACTATTGAGTATTGCAACGCTGCAGTCACTGCCACCTATATACTGCTAACGAAGATACGAGCTTATGGAATAGGTTCACAGATTTGTGACTGGCTAGAAGACTTCCTAAGTAATGGAACACAGTACGTTGTTCTCGACGGCGGGTGTTCATCAGAGACAAGTGTATCGTCAGGCGTACCCCAGCGGAGTGTGATAGGACCACTATTATTTTCTATGTATATAAATGATCTGATGGACAGAGTAACTTGTAATTTGCGGCTGTTTGCTGATGATGCTGTGGTGTATGAAAGGGTGTCGTCTTTAACTGACTGTAATAGCATACAGTATGACTTAGACAAAATTTCTAGTTGGTGCGAAGATTGGCAGCTAGTTCTCAATGTGGAAAAATGTAAGGTGATGCGCATGAGTAGAAAAAACAATCCCATAATGTTCGAATACAGCATTAATAGTGAGCTTCTTGATGCTGTCGCGTCGTTCAAATATCTAGGCGTAACATTGCAGAGCGATATGAAATGGAACGAACATGTAAGGACAGTTGTGAGTAAGGCGGACAGCCGATTTCGGTTTATTGGGAGAATTTTGGGAAGATGTACTTCACCTGTAAAGGAGACCGCGTATAAAACGCTTGTTCTTCTGTAACCAAAGGTGGACGCCCACTTCGTTCTTCATCGTGCACATCACTACGCTTGCCTTCTCACCATCAAATCACTCATCGCATTTGGTCCGTAAACATCTCAAATTTGCCCATAAATTTCACTCGGTTTCACTTTCCTCGCATTCAGAAACCGAATCACCGACCTGATTTCACAGGCGGCGGGATTTTCAATCAACGCCGACATTTCAAACGAGCACAACAAAGCGTACGTAACTGACAGCGATCTCCAAATGGCGCACGTTCTTCTCCTTGATACACGTCGTCTACGGCGCATGTGCGAATCTGCAATAGCAGCGCTGCGGCGGAGATAAATTGAACCGGAACTTATTTTCTGGACGCGCCTTGTATTTCACTCCCTTACGGACGGAGTATGGAAAAATCGCTTCTTAAATGACGCCTACAGAGTAAGATGAACACCCTCCACAAATTTCAAGTTTCTATCTTCAGTGGTTTGGGCTACATCTACATCTACATCTACATACATACTCCGCAATTCACCGTAAGGTGCGTGGCGGAGGGTACACTGTACCACTACTAGGCATTTCCTGTCCTATTCCACTCCCAAAATGAACGAGGAAAAAAAGAATCCCTATATGCCTTCGTATGAGCCCTAATTTCTCTTATCTTGTCTTTCTGATCTTTACGCGAAATGTAAACAGGAGTAGGACTGATAATGAATAAGAAGATAGGAATGCGGGTAAACTACTATGACCAGCACAGTGATCGCATTATCATTGTCAAGATAGATACGAAGCCAACACCGACAACAGTAGTACAGGTTTATATGCCAACTAGCTCTGCCGATCATGAGGAAATCGAAGAAATATATGAGGACCTAAAGGATATTATTCAGACAATTAAGGGAGAGGAAAACTTAATTGTGATGGGAGACTGGAATTCGGTAGTAGGACAAGGAAGGGAAGGGAAGATAGTAGGTGAATATGGTCTCGGCAAAAGAAATGAAAGAGGAAGCCGCCTGGTAGAATTTTGCACAGAACATAATTTAGTTATAACAAACACCTGGTTTAAGAATCACAAAAGAAGGTTGTTTACGTGGAAGAGACCAGGAGACACTGGGAGATACCAGATAGATTTTATAATGGTGAAACATAGATTTCGGAACCAGGTTTTACAGTGTAAGACATACCCAGGGGCAGATATAGACTCTGACCATAACTTGTTGGTTATGAACTGTAGGCTGAAACTGAAGAAACTACAAAAAGGTAGGAAAAATAAGGAGATGGGATCTGGATAAATTGAAGGAACCTGAAGTTCTTAAGAATTTCAGAGGGCAACAATTGACAGAAACAGGGGAAAATAAAACAGTTGAGGAGGAATGGGTAAAATTGAGAGATGAAATAGTGAATGTAGCAGAGGACAGAATAGGTAGGAAGGCAAGACCTTCAAAAAATCCTTGGATATCACAGGAGATACTAAATTTAATCGATGAAAGGAGAAAATATAAAAATGCAGTAAATGAAACAGGCAAAATGGAGTACAGACGACTAAGAAATGAGATTGACAGGAACTGCAAAATGGCAAGCAGGAGTGGCTAGAAGGCAAATGCAACGATATAGAAGAACGTAAAAATAGGAGAAAAATAGATACAGCCTACACGAAAATAAAAGAAACATTTGGAGATAAACAGCTCTATGAATATCAAGGACACTGATGGAAAACCAGTTCTCAGCAAAGAAGGGAAAGCTGAAAGGTGGAAAGAGTATATAGAGGGACTCTACAAAGGAAATGAACTTCGAGACAATATGGTAGGAAGGGAAGAAGATGTAGATGAAGATGGAGATACTGAACTGAGAGAAAAATTTGACAGAGCTCTGAAATACCTAAGTGGAAACAAGGCCCCTGGAGTAGATGATATTCCCTCAGAGCTACTGAAGGCTCTGGGAGAACCAGCCATGACAAACCTGTTTCACCTAATGTGTAAGATGTATGAGACAGGCGAAGTACCCTCAGACTTTAGGAAAAATGTTATAATCCCCATTCCGAAGAAAGCAGGTGCAGACAGGTGTGAAAACTACAGAACCATCAGTTTAATAAGTCTTGGTTGCAAAATATTAACACGAATTATTTACAGAAGGATGGAAAAGCTGGTAGAAGCCGACCTCAGGGAAGATCAGTTTGGGTTCAGGAGAAATCTAGGAACACGGGAGGCAATACTCACTTTACGGCTTATCCTAGAAGATAGATTAAGAAAAGGCAAACCTACATTTCTAGCTTTTGTAGATTTGGAGAAGGCTTTTGACAATGTTGATTGGAATAAACTGTTTCAAGTTCTGAAGCAAGCAGGAGTAAAATATAGGGAGCGTAAGGTTATTTACAACTTGTACAAAAACCAGACAGCGGTTGTGAGAGTTGAAGGGCATGAAAGGGATGCAGTGGTTGGGAAGGGAGTGAGACAGGGTTGTAGCCTTTCTCCAATGTTATTCAATTTGTACATTGAACAAGCTATAAAGGAAAGCAAGGAGAAATTTGGTGAAGGAATAAAAGTTAAGGGGGAAGAATTAAAAACATTGCGTTTTGCCGACGACATAGTAATTCTGTCAGATACAGCAAAGGACCTGGAAGAGCAATTGAACGGAATGGACAGTGTGCTGAAAGGTGCATATAAGATGAACATTAACGAGAGCAAAACTAGGGTAATGGAGTGTAGTGTAAGAAAATCAGGTGATGCTGAAGGAATTAGATTGGGAAACAAAGCAATAAAGGAGGTAGATGAGTTTTGTTACTTCGGCAGTAAAATAACAATTGATGGTCGCTGTACAGAAGATATAAAATGCAGAATCGCAATGGGTAGAAAAGCGTTCTTGAAAAAGAAAAATTTGTTAACATCGAATATTGATTTAAGCCTAAGGAAGTCCTTTCTGAAGGCATTTGTATGGAGTGTTGCCTTGTATGGGAGTAAAACATGGACGATAAACAGTGCAGACAGGAAGCGGATTGAGGCTTTTGAAATATGGTGCTACAGAAGAATGCTGAAGATTAGGTGGGTGGATCGCGTAACTAATGAGGAGGTACGGAACAGAAGTGGGGAGAAAAGAAATTTCTGGCATACCTTGACTAAATGAAGGGATAGATTGGTAGGACACATTCTTAGACATCAAGGAATTGTGAATTTAGCGTTGGAGGGAAGTGTATGGTGTAAAAATCGCAGAGGAAGACCAAGAGATGGATACAGTAAGCAGATTCAGACAGATGTAGGTTGCCGTTCTTATGTGGAGATGAAGAGACTTGCTCAGGATAGGGTATTGTGGAGAGCTGCATCAAACCAGTCTTCGGACTGAAGACCACAACAACAACAACAACAACAAGTAGGCGGCAGCACGATCGTACTACACTCAGCTTCAAATTCCGGCCGTTTAAATTTACTTAACAGAAATTAACGAAAAGAACGTTGTCTTTCTTCCAGCGATACCCAATAGAGTTGCCGGAGCATTTCCGTGACATTCGCGCACTGGTCGAACCTACCGGTAACAAATCTAGCTGGTCGTCTCTGAACCGCCTCTATGTCTTCTTTTAAACTGATCTGCTGTGGGCCCCAAACACTTGAGCAATACTCAAAACGTGGTCGTACAAGCATTTTATACGCGGTCTCCTTTACAGGTGAAGTACATCTTCCCAAAATTCTCCCAATAAACCGGCGGTCCGACTTACAACTGTCCTTACATGCTTGTTCCATTTCATATCGCTCTGAAATGTTATGTTTAGATATATCAAATTAATGCTGTATTCGAACATTATGGGATTGTTTTTTCTACTCATGTGCATCACCTTACATTTTTCTACATGGAGAGCTAGCTGCCATTCTTCGAACCAACTAGAAATTTTGTCTAAGTCATCCTGTATGCTATTACAGTCAGTTAAAGACGACACCGACCCATACACCACAGCATCATCAGGAAACAGCCGCAAATTACAACTTACTCTGTCCATCAGATCATTTATATAGACAGAAAATAATAGCGGTCCTATCGCACTCCCCTGGGGCACGCCTGACGATACACTCGTCTCTGATGAACACTCGCCGTCGACAACAATGTACTGCGTTCTATTACTTAGGAAGTCTTCCAGCCAGTCACAAATCTGTGAACCTATTCCATAAGCTCGTATCTTCGATAGCAGTCTGAACCGCGTCGAATGCCTTTTTGAAGTCAAGAAAAACACAATCCGCCTGTTGCCCTTCATCCATGGCTCGCAAGATGTCATGTGAGAAAAGGGCAAGCTGGGTTTCAATGAACGATTTTCCTAAACCCGTGCTGATTCACGGAAAGAAGCTTTTCCGTTTCAAGGAAATTTACTATATTCGAACTGAGAATATGCTCCAAAATTCTACATGAAACTGATGTCAACGATATTGGCCTGTAATTGTGTGGGACAGTTCTCTTTCCTTTCTTATAAACGGGAGTCACCTGCGCTTTTTTTCTAGTCACTAGGAACTTTGCGCTGAATTAAAGATTCGCGATAAATGTGAGCAAAGTAGGGAGCCAACGCTAGGCGATGATGAATCAGTGAGTCAGTCAATCGGGACACTTCCTTTTATATATAGAAGAAGAAGATATTGATTGTGAATGACGCAAACTTTCAAAAACCATATGGGATGCCAGTGAGAGAACTGTGGGGCTGCGATGTCGGCGCCTTTGTGTACGCTGTCTCCCCGCTCTCCCAGGCTGTGAGCGACCAGCGACGCTTCCGCTGTTGGGCAAGCACCAACATGCATGCATGCACTGCTCGTCCGCCCTCGCCGACGTAACTGGTTTGGTCCGGATACGGCAGGTGTCGACAGCTGCAGGTGTGCGTGCATAACATCGCAGAAACTGCTGCGCGGGTGAGCCAAATAGCTTGTAAAAAATAACTAGACTCCCTAAAGGACTGCTGTCGCCGGATAATTTGAACCTTCGCCCGGCCGCCATGGTAGTGGCAAGCATCAGATAAAATCAAATGTTCAAATGTTTGTTGAACTTATGGGACTTAACTATGGGGTCATTAGTCCCTAAGCTTACAAACTACTTATGAACTAGCTAAGACTAAGGGCGGCACAAATATCCATGCCCGAGGGGGGATTCGAACCCCCGACCGTATTGGCCGTGCAGACCGTGACTGGAGCGCCTCTGTCCCCTCGGCCACCGCGGCCGGCAAGCGTTAGATAAATACGAGTGTTGTTAGCAGGTAAATCGTGTATTAAATAGCTACTATTGTATATATATTTTTGAAGAATTACAGCGTTCAAATGAATGAAATAAATCGTAATTAACGATGAATGAAATAAATCACAATTTGCGATGTTATGGCATCACTGTATAAGGTTTAGATGGAATACCAAACTATTTTATTCTATAATGCTCGCAGCCTCAATACTGTATTCCCGCATCAGAACAGACCATGAGGTATCAAGACACAATTAATTGTCGTCAGGAGCGCAGCCTCGGCTTATGTTCTTGGCAGATTTTGGAAACCAGAGCTTTTAGGTTAATGAGAAGCCAACTTAAGAATTAAGACTCAATACGATGATGCAAGAACGAGAAAATCACGGCAACTTTGCGATGGCAGACATTTCTGAGAAGACCAACATCGAAGCTGCCGGTATGACGATTTCGATTCAACTTGCACCTACGACTCAACGAAAGAGAGAGAGAGAGAGAAAGAGAAAAAACACAAGAAGCAGCACTGTTATTTTTATTTCTCATCGGAAAAGGAATTTTTGTTTATAATTATCAAAAGAAGAAGTACTGTTATTTTTTATATCTCATTGAAGAAGGATATTTTGTTTATTGGAAAAAAAACACCATGGTAGTGGCAAGCGTCCGATAAATATGAGTGTTGTTAGTAGGTAAATCGTGCATTAAATAGCTACTATTGTATTTATATTTTTGACGAATTACAGCGTTCAAATGAATGAAATAAATCGCAATTTGCGATGTTGTGTCATCACTGTATTAGGTTTAGATGGAATACCAAACTATTTTATTCTATAATGCTCGCAGCCACAATACTGTATTCCCGCATCAGGGAGCACAGACCATGAGGAATCGAGATACAATTAATTGTCGTGACGAGCCCACCCTCGGCTTGTGTACAATTATATATATATGAATTACAGCTGTGGTATAGGAAAGAGACAGCATGGCGAATGGAGATTTGTGTGTGGCGGGAGACGTGCAGGGAAGAGTCCTCTGCAGTCGGGCTGGTCACTGTGTCCTCGGTGGCGGAGTGGTCAACGCGTCTGGCTAGTAAGCAGGAGATCACGGGTTCGAATCCCCGCCGGGCACAAATTTTCATTCGCCACATTTTGGTATTATATCTAAACCTAATATAGTGATGCCATAACATCGCAAATTGCGATTTATTTCATAAATAGCTACTGCGGGATATATACACAATTGGTAGTCACGTCTGTATTGTTCGACTGTCGCAGTGTACATGAAGCACCATGGTGAAGAGCTGCTCAGCGTTTAACTGCATAAATCAATTTAAGAAAGGAATAAAAAGATCGAATACTGTCTTCCCATTTATATTTCTCAGGACTTCAAGTAGCCCTACTACTTTTGGTCACAGATATTTACTCTTCCTTGACAGACTGACATAAAAGAAGATAGAAAACACGAGTGTTTCAACTAGCCGGATCTTTGTGCTTGACTATAGGAAAGCCTTTGACTGTGCCGCGGTGGAGTAGCCGAGCGGTCTAAAGCGTCTCGCTGCGAAGCGCGCGGTTGCTCGCCGTGGAGGTTCGAGTCCTCCCTGGGGCATGGGTGTGTGTGTTTGTCCGTAGGTTAGTTTACCTAGGTTTAAGTAGTTTGTAAGCTACGGATTGATGACCACGCAGTTTGGTCCGATAGATTTACAGACATTTGAATATTTGATTTGACTGTGTTGTGTGGGAAAAGTTGAGGCAAGTACTTGCAGAGATCGGTGTCCCTCCCCTCTTGACAGCATTGGACAAAAATCTGTACAATGGTCACTCGGTAGTTGTAAAGACAAGTGCTGGCACGTCTGATTCCTTCAGAGTTTCAAAAGGTATGAGACAGGGTTATGTTCTATCTCCACAACTGTAGAACATCTATGCAGAACACGTCATTAGGAAAGCTCTTGATGGTTGGACCAAAGGCATCTCAATTGACGGACGAACTGTCAACAACCTCCGTTTTGCTGATGACACTGTACTTTTAGCCAACAGCGAAGATGAACTTGCTGAGCTACTAACTGGAATAAAAGACATTAGTCTAGCATATGGACTAGACATCAACCTCAGAAAGTCCAAACTCATGTTAATTGATCGAGAACAACAGATCCAGCTCACAGGTCAATTAAAGGAACTGGAAGTCGTGCAGTCCTTCACCTATCTTGGGTCAACCATCTGCAGCACAGGAGTTGTGAAGAGGAGATAAGAAGACGAATGAGGCTAGCACGAGTGGCTATGAAGAAGCTCACGAAGATCTGGCAGAGCAAAGCAATAATAAATAGCGCAAAGATCCGGCTAGTTGAAACACTCGTGTTTTCTGCCTTCTTTTATGGCTGTGAATCATGGACACTCAAGGCCAGAGACAAACAACGCATTGATGCGTTTGAGCTTTGGTGCTGGCGTAGGATGCTACGCATAAAATGGACCGAAAGAAGAACAAATGTGTCTATAATTGAACAACTGAATATCTCCAGACTCCTTTCTTCTCGAGTCGACGAAAAAATTCTCCAGTTCTTTGGTCATATTGTGAGAAGGGACGGAGAAAACCTAGAAAAAATAATCTTACAAGGGAAGATCGAGGGCACAAGACCAAGAGGAAGAGCAGCGAGCAGATGGATAGACCAAATCAAGAAGATCTCCGGTCTCCCTCTTCAGCAGGCACTGAGAGAAGCTGACAACCGACCAGGATGGAGACGCTTGGTTCATGGGGTCACGACGCTCAGCAATGACCAAAACGACTTATGGTGATGAACAGACTGTTAGTCAAGACAATATAGGATTGAATGCAATAAATAACATGCTTTTACAATACTGGTAGTTCTTAAAAAGGAGCAACTTTAGGCAGTACTGGAGGACAGGAAGTTCAATTAATTTCGTTTTATGATTGTGTAAAATAACTATTGGGGGGCACGAAATTAGTTTCCTTGCTGCGGTTAGAATTGTTGTTTATAAAATTAATATTAGCAACTTGTAACGCAGGATTTAAAGGTAATCTACTTAACAACTGAAAGGGGTTTGCAGAACTGTGTATAGTTCCATATATGAATGACACATAGCCACATTGGATGAACTTTGTGAAGTTGAACCCTATGACAATAGTTGTTCACTTTTGAGCAGTTCACGCTACTGTATTTGGCTTACAGCATTAAAAATGCTAATATTCTTGCTAGATATCCTAATGCTGTGCGCCTCGGTTGCACAGTGGCAGAGTGCCAGCCTACAAATCCAAAGGTCATGGGTTCGATCCCCGCCAGGTCCTAGGATTTTTATCCGTCACTTTTCCACTTCTTTCACCTCTAGCAGTATTGGTCATGGGAAAAATACCGAGTAGCACCGTGGTTCGGAACCTACGTTAAACTGTAGGTCCCCCTATAACTGGCTAGGTAAGGAGGAAGGCAACGCATACCAACTCCAAACAGGACAATGCCCAGTAAAAGCACTGCGGTGTTCAAACCAATCTTCGGACTGAATGTTAGATGCATTAGTTAAGAAAAAGTTATGGCATACTTCATGTTCTTCAAAGATTTTGGTAGTGGCTGGTTGCTGTATTCACAAGGTAAGAAGCTATTTTTCAGTTATGTATCTGATGGCATATTTCACTTTCACAGCCGATTTTTAACATTAACTGTTTCAGGTAGCCCTGTTTGAGTTTTTGATGCTATGAAATATCTCAATATTGGAGAATACAGAACTAAAGCAAAGGCGTACAGTGTGAAAATATTCCGAGATTAATGTTTGTACAAAAATTTCACAAACGTAGAATATACTGAGAAAGTCAAAAAATCGTGTATGACGATAAATTCCGTTCATATGCTGCACTTAGAACGCTAAAAATCTACATTTTGTAGTTCGGTTTCGTTAGGAAGAGGAAACTCTGTTGGTCAATTTCTAAATCGTATGTGTAATAAATTTACACACAACCGATAGTTGCTGTATATTCAAGGAGTCTGAAGCTGTTCTATAGTTATATATTTCAATTAGGCATAGTTTTCGCGACTTAACTCAAATGAATACTCTCTCTAATCAAAAGAATCTTACGCACATTTAAAGTTGTGGCGGAAGTTTGCCACCACAATGGCCGCCGAGGCGCTCTTCAATTTGTCCGCTGTTCGCAGTCGGCCGCTTACGCGATTGTCGACACGAGAAATTGTCTCCGGCCAATGAGAACTCGCTAGCTGTCAGCCAGTCAGCTACGCCATAATACCGACAAACATATGCCAGCAGACGACGATGTTCTGAGTAAGCTGTATACATTTGCAAAAGAAACTAAAGTTATCCTCTTAGGATCACTGTTAACCACAAACCCTATAATCGTGACATAGTCACAAATAAAATTGCCAAATATTGGTTACAAGTAAGGAATATCAATGAAACCACACTCTCGAAAATCTCCACGTATTTGAACCTAAGCAGCAAAATACCGGGGACAAACAAGCAATATTACGAGATATTAGAAAATAAACAGCCAAATGTTTCTGATTAGCAAATAGTGTGAACGTCACTGATACTTATTTCATTTAAGCCTACCAGCAATTTAAGCGTTTCCCATACGTTTGTCGCTTACCATTTTCTCGGAAATCGTAACATGTTTGGAACAAAGGTCAAATAACTTTTACATAGCTCAGTACTGCAGAATGCTGATACATAGTTGAGCTAGAGGCCTGCCTAGTGCCTATCCGATAGCCAAGTCTTCACTGGTGCCTATCTGATTCCGAAGTGTTAACTGGTTCCTATCTCAGTCCCAAGTGAACGATGTCGTTCAGTGTTGGCCACAAGCGGAGTTGCAGCAGAGGGCGTTCGTGGCTGACGTCGTAAGAACACCGCGCCGTGCGTGCATGGCGACGCGCGGCGAAAGTAGGTGGCGCGCACTTTAGACTTGTGCGACACCACACCGAGTACTGTGTAATATACTACTGTTATATGAATAAGAAAATCCCACAATATGTTATGAATAATATGAATAACTACAATGTGATACAAACAATAAAAGTAAAAACTGCTACAGCAGTTACATTCCACAGTTGTCTATAGTAGGCCTTAGTAGGTATTTTTATTGTTAATGTGTGTTTTTATTTACATTTAGTTGTAACAAATTGATCTGGATACGATTTTGTTATACGTCTTTGATGCGCTGTTAGCCTGAAACACCTTACTGTGAGTTATAAATCTAAAACTGCGAGATATACGGCAAATCAAGATGTTTTCTGTTGACATGGAAAGAACAAGTGCAAATCTCTTAGGTTAGGTATAGGTTACACTAGAAATATTTTTATAGTACGTGAGGGCGCGTAGCGTCCGAATCTGCGGTTAAGAAACACACAGCATCACATTGGCCGGAGACAATTTCTGCGTGCCGAAATAACGATTCGTTTGTTCTATTGCTACAAAGATCGATAGCGACCGGACGTTGCCACAGTCGAGTTTGTTTTCGAGTTGTGACTGTGACGTCAGCAGGACGATTGCCTAGAGTGTCACTAAGCTCAGCCCTCCTGCGCGGCTACCTCAGAAGAAAAACTCACCATCGCAACCCCCTCAGATTTAGTACTACGTTGACTCAGTGGGTAGACCGTCGAAAAACTTAAAAACATCTCAAATCAGGAAGAAAGTATATGGAACTGAGGAAAAAGAAATTGCATGTTGTTGTTGTGATCTTACAGTCTGCAGACTGGTTTGATGCACCTCTGCACCCTACTCTAACCTGAGCAATCCTTTCATCTCCTCATAAGAACGGCAACCCACAACATTATATAAATACGCTAACACGAAAAGTGTGGTACAGATTACTAATTTATTCGTACATGAAGGCCAATGAAAGTTACACAATTCGAAAGATTGTTTGTCGTACATTTCACGAATGTAAATATTATGTGTGCATTTAGCCATTAAAAGTGGTAAAAGGAAGTAGAATTTTTCTTATCTACAGCTTGGATCAAGTTCTACATTCTCCAGCAATCAGCTCACTTATTGGCTATTCGCCTGGACCAAAGACGCTGTAATGCAGCGCATCTGCAGTATTAAAATAAGTGAATATCGAAACATGGAGTGCTCCCAACTCACTTTCTTGCTGCATTGCTTCATTGCTTCATTCAAATGTTCAAATGTTTGTACAACTTATAGGACTTAACTACGGAGTCATCAGTCCCTAAAATGCTTCATTTTCGCAGTGATTAAGAGTGGTTAAAGGAAATGGATGTTTTCATATGAATGCCGATATAAAGGATAGAAAGGATAGTGCGCCGGGAGAGGCATCTAGCGGTGCTCGGGTGGAACTACGAACTCGAGAATGCCGATATAAATGATGATGCGCCGGGAGAGGCATGTAGCGGTGCACGGGTGGAACTACAAAGGCGACATGTTGTCAGCTCTGGAATTCTGAATATCGCAGTATCGAAATAACATTATTTCTTGACGTTGTATAAATATACGAACACCGAAATTGTAGTTCCATTTCAAGTATTAGGCTAATGAAAGTTATGTATTTCGAAAATGGCATGAGAAGTATATACTTCCGTTTTTATTTGTTATTATTGTGTCAGGCATTTATCTTAACACGTAAAAGATACCGTTTCACACCTCCCAGTACCGGTTAAATTTTACCAAATATCCCAGCGGCCTCCTATGATAATGTTGGCAACAAATGCTGTATAGTGAGAATCCTCTAAGTTTTCATTTTAGCCAATCGCTTGACAACGCTTATGTTTTCTCGTGGAATGATCGCTTTACGAGGGCAATTATTTTTACTGAGCGGACGAGGGTATATACAAGAACCTGTCAACCATAAATCAGGAATCGAGTCATTCTATGTGGCTCGAACAAATGGGCAAAGATTTTCTATCGTGTTGTTAATGTTGTCAACATAATCACGCGAGGCCGCCGACATGATACGTAAAATTTTACCCCCAGTGACCATTGTAAACACAATTGGTCGATTTTCGACCAAAGGCAATATTAGTATATTTAAATCTGCTTACTATATTCATCTCCCTCTGAAATTTCCCCTCAACACACTTCCCTCCGTTGTTAAATTCTTGATTCCCTGATATTTAAGAATGTGTCCTACCAATCGATCCTTTCTTTTAGCCAAGGTATGCCAGAAAGTCCTTTTCTTCCCAATTCTGTTCAGTACCTCCTCATTCATTCCGTGATCCACCTACCTAATCTTCAGCATTCTTTTGTAGTACCACATTTCAAAATCCTCTATCTTCTTCCTGTACACACTATTTATCGTCCACGTTTCACTCCCCTACAAGACAACACTCTACACAAATACCTTCAGAAAAGACTTCCTTACTCTTAAATTAATACTTCATGTTAGTAAATCCCACTTTTTCGAAAACGCTTTTTTTCGCATTGACTTTCTGCATTTACACCCTCTGTGCTACAACCATCAGAAGTTTTTTTCCTGCCAAAGTATCTCAACACATCTACCAACTTCATTCTTTCGTTCCCTTCCTTCAGAATTGCCTTAGACCGCATTCCATTACCCTGGCTTTGCTCTTGTTAATGTTCATCTTATATCCTCCTTTCAACACATCGATTCCATTCAACTGCTCTTCCAGGTCCTTTGATGTCTCGAACAGAATAAAAATGTCATCGCTTTTGTTTCTTCTCCCTGAACTTCAATTCCCTTTCCACATTTCTCTTTGCATTCCTTCACAGCTTACTCAATGTACTAATTGAATATAACATCGGGGAAAGGCTAAAACCCTGCCTTACTCCGTCCAACCACAGCTTGCGTTCCATGCTCTTTGACTATAATAACCACTGGTTTTTGTGCTAGTTGTATGTAACCTTTCGTTCTCTATAGTTCACCCCTGTTGACTTCAGAATTTGGAAGAGCGTGATATAATCAGCATTGTCAATAACTTTTTCCAAATGTACACAAGCTAGAAATGTAGGTTTTCCTTTCCTTAGTCTACTTTCTAAGATACACTGCAAGGTGAGTATTGCCTTCCGTGTTCCTACATTTCTCCTAAATCCGAATTGATCTTCCCTGAGGTCAGCTTCTACTATATTTTCCATTCATCTTGTGTTAAGATGTTGTAACCTAGACGTATTAAACTGATGGTTCTTTAATTTCCACATCTTTCCGTGCCTGGTTTCTCTGTAATGGGGATTATCACATTTTTCTTAAGCTCGGAAGGTATTTGCCTGTCTCATACATCATACATCTCCAGGTGAAATACTTTTGCTATGGCTGACTCTCCCAGAGACTACAGCAGCTCTGGGGGAATATTGTCTGGTCCACAGGACTTGTTTAGAGTTAGGTCATTCAGTGCTCTGTAAAATGCTTCTCTCTGCATAGTTCATCTTCACCTACCTCCTTTTCCCTTCCTACAATATCGTCTCGAAATTCATTTCCTTTGTAGAACGCCTCTATATATTCTTTCCACCTTGCAGATTTCATTTTTTACTCAGAGCCGGTTTTCCACCAGAGTTCTTGATATTCATACAGCTGATTTTCTTGTATCCAAATGTCTCTTTTATTTCCTGCAGATGGTATCTATCTTCCCTGTAGTTATACATTCTTCTACAGACTTGCATTTGCTCTCTAGCCACTCCTGCTTAGCTATTTTGCACTTCCTGTGAATTTCATTTGTTACTCGTCAGTACTCCATTTTGCCTGTTTCATTTACTGCACTTTTATATCTTCACCTTTCATAAATCAAATTCAGTATTTCCTGCGATGTCCAAGAACATTTTGTAGTTCTTGCCTTTCAACCTATTTGGTCCTCTGTTGCTTTGACTATTTTACCTCTCAAAGCTACCCATTCCTCTTCTACTGTGTTATTTCTATCATATGATACGCTCAAGAACTTCGTTCCTCCAGTTTATCCTTGTCACATCTCTTTATTTTCCTGCCTTTCTGCAGTTTCTTCAGTTTCAATCTACAGTTCATAACCAATACGATGTGATCAGAGTATATATCTGCCCCTGGATATGCCTCAAATTTTAAAACCTGGTTCCAGAATCTGTCTTACCATTGTAAAATCGATCTGGTACCTTCTGGTGTCATCTGTTCTCTTCCATGTGGACAACCTTCTTACAAGATTCTTAAACCAAGTGCATGTTACGATTAAATTATTTCCATACAAAATTCTACCTGGAAACTTTCTCTTTCATTACGTTTCCCCATTCCATTTAACCTACTATTTGTTCTTCCCTTCCTTTTCCTACTACCTAATTCCAGTTCTCTGTTATAAATAAGTTTTCCTTTCCCGTAACTGTCTGAATTATTTCCATTAACACCTCATATCCTCATCTTTGGCAGAGCTAGTGGGCATATAAACTTTTAAAACTGTACAAACTTGTTGGCTTCGTATCTATCTTGAGAACGATAATGCAATCATTGCGCTGCTCATAGTAGCTCACTCGTATTTCTATTTTCTTATTCATTACGAGTCCTACGCCTGTAATACCTCCAATTGATTTTGTATTTATAATCCTGCACTCACCTGACCAGAAATCTTGTTCCACTTTACACCAAACTTCACTAATACCCACTATATATAACTTCAACCTGTCCATTCCCCTTTCTAAATTTTGTAACCTCTAAATTTTGGGATCTAACATTCGACGCTCCAATCAGTAGAATTCCAGTATTATCTTTCCTAGTGACGACTTCGTCCTGAGTATTCCCTGCCCGGAGGTCCGAATAGGGACTATTTCACCCGATTTAGGCGTTCATACGAATGTGAATGTCGTTAATCGTAAAGAAATGATGACAGCATAACAGTTTGTCACTCAATAGTTTCTCAATCACCCAGCTTTCCTTCTGTTCTGTCAAAACATACGTTTGTAACATTTTTGAACTTAGTCACTTATACACCATAAAATCTTTGTCCAATCAAATACGATAATGTTCTGAAATTTCGAAGAGTGAAATACATTATGAGTGAGTGCTTGGACGAACTTATATTACACCTGTTCATTTGTCTGGCCTGCACTCACTGTTCATTACATTTACTTGATTTCGAACCTTTATTAAACTTTTTCTCGCTGGCAACCATAGTAAAATGATGAAAGGAAAACATGTTTCTCGCTTACTACTTTTGCGCTGTTTATGGAGTAAAACTACGGCTCTCGGTATGACGTTACAATTTATAATTTGAACACTAGAAATTGTAGCGACAGGAAACTTTACAGACAGTAGACACACATACAGTTGAATGTACCCCCTAAATTGTATCACAGCACGACACGTATTTCATGAGATATGAGCACATTAACAGTATCGTTACGCTGTTCATGGACTAAAACTACGGGATTCGGTTTGACGTTACAATTTATAATTTCTTCACTACAAATTGTAGCCGCAGAAAATTTTACAGAGAGTATATACGCATATAGTTGAGTGTACCTATAAAATTGTATCACAGAACGACACGTAGTTTATGAGATATGAGGACGTAAACTGTAACGTTCATGGAAAATCGCCACATCACGCACTAAGTTTTAATCTATTACTTCTTTACTACTAATAGTATTCCCAAGAGATTTTACAGACATACAGCCCTTATACAAATGGATATATACTTGAAAAATGGCAGGAATAAATAAATAAATACCCGGGCTACGCCGGATTTTCAGCTAGTAATCTGATAAATAAAACATCTTTCTAGAAGAAAGTCAGACAGCGAAGGGATAGGAGATTAACTCAAGGTTGCAATAAATAAATATCCAGTCAACACATGGTTTTCAGTTAGTGTTAATTTCTAATTCAAATGTTCAAATGTTTGTAGAGCTTATGGGACTTAACTACGGGGTCATCGGTCCCTAAACGTACAAACTAGCTTATACTAAAGACGGCACAAATATCCATGCCCGATGTAGTGTAATTGCTTGCCTGACTATTTAGGTTTGAAAAATTGGCTATTTTACTATTTTACTATTTTAAAATAATAATCAGTGACTAAGCCTTCAATTTAGACGAAATGGTAAATTAAAAAAATGAAATGGCCAAACATTTAATAGTTGCAGAGAAAGCAACCTACAGAATTCGACGAATAGTTACCTTAAACAGCGCTGTAGTTGATCTCGTTGATAAGCTGTAGTGAGATTGGTTGTAATCCGCGTAACTATCCGCCGACATTGGATGGGGGTTTGGAATATTAAGATTCAATCCCCCAGTAGCGTAATTGTGAATGAAGGTAATTTAATGAATGAAAATTAAGAATTGATACAGATTAATGGCTAATCAGACTTCGAACTGTTCATTACATAAAAGTTATTGCAGGTTCTAAGCCAATAAATATTGCAAAATATTTAATTACAGTCAAAGATACTATGGCAAGCTACACGAGATACGTAATTTTAACATGTTTAATTACCGAACCATCCAAAGTCGTAATAATTAGTTATACCTGAAAACAGCATGATCACTAACTGGAGGGACTGGAAAAATAAATAACTGAACAACTGACTGAAATTAACTTTAAATGAGGGGATTTATTGATTTGAACAGAAAGCATATACTGCATACCTGAGTATCCATTTCATATCTGAAGATTTTGTACAATCAGTTAAGAACAATAATCAATAGTTAATAATGTTGGTTTCAGCATACTGTAGCGGCAGATCTTATCAGTGCAATTCAGACAACAGAACAATCAGAACAGAGCAGACAATAGAACAGAGAGCGAGTACATTGGGATTATTACTTTTATAGTAATAGTCAGAGATTTTAATTACTTACAGTGATATTATAATTAGAGTTTCTTTGTATATCTTTTACGTAGCCTATCGATTTCATGGAAGAGAAAATGAATAGAATATTTATCCTAATTGCATTTCATCTGATTTAATATTTCAAATGACTTTAAAGTATTTATGGGGCTTTTGCTATATGGTAATATTAAACCGAGGGGGGGGGGGATTCGAACCTCCGACCGTAGTGGTAGTGCGGACTGTGACTGGAGCGCCGCAGAGCGCTGGCCACCGCGGCCGGCTGTTAATTTCAAAACAAGCACATTGTAGCCGGCAGGTCAGCATCACGCAGTGTGTGCATGTGTCTGGGAGTAGCTGGGCTGTTAGCATCTGCCGCATAGTTAGGCGTGGGCCGCCGGAGGTCGCCCGGTCGTCCATCTTTACGTCAGCTGACTGCCACTGTCAAGGCACCAACCATCACCTGCCCCAGCTCCTCACCTGCGCATGACGTCACTGCAGTCACCACACCTATATCTATAAATGTGAATGCCTGTTCGGTGTACGTTTATCACGTCTCAACCACAAGACATAAAGAACTAAAAATTTGTACAGTTACTAATGTCTACCCGGGGAAGGTTTTAGGCATGGTTTTATGGCGATCAGATAACTATACACAGGATGTTTCACCAAGTGTGTTTGCCTCTGTAACTTACAAAATAATAGCTGACGGGAAATTTTAATGCGGTAGGTCAACACAAGAAATGTTATACTTTCTGCGGAGCTATGAACATGGTTTATTTTATCATTTTCCAAAGAGTTACAGCACAAAGCTACAATTTTTTTAAATGGAACAATAGTTTTTTTCTATCGTGCATTGGATTCGTTGAAACCAGTTGCGTCCAAATCAATTTAAACAACATTCCTATCACTGTTAGTTTGGGAGCTACAACCCTTCAAAGTTTCGGGGGGCGGAGGCTACGACAGCGTAGCTCACTGGCTGGTGGCCATGAGGCAGTGGGCCGTGCCCCAGGGGATAGCCACTCGGCCAGTCAGCTACGCTATCGCAGCCTTCGCCTCCGGAAATTTGTAGGGGTGTAGCTCCCAAACTAACAGTGATAAGAATGTAGTTTAAATTGATATGGACGCAGCTGTTTTAAGCGAATCCAATACACGATAGAAAAAACTATTGTTACATTTAAAAAATTATATCTTTGTCGTGTAACTGTTTGCAAAATGATACAATAAACTATGTTCATAGCTCTGCAGAAAGTGTAACATTTCTTATGTTGACCTACCGCATTAAAATTTCCCGTCACCTGTTATTTTATAAGTTACAGAGGCAAACACACTTAGTGAAACACCCTGTATGCTTATCACGTCCGAACGATAAGACACACAGACTTAAATATTTGTACAGTTGCTAATTTATACGTGAGGAAGGTTTTAGGTACGGTTATATAGCGATCTGATAGATATTTAGTTATTTGAAGAATATAACGCGAAATGCGGAACAATAATTACTCTTCGAAAATTATATTTACTCTTTCAAAATTTATTGGTATCATTTATGCTTGAGGGTTGCTAATGATAAAAGGGTGGAGTATATTTGTATGGAAAGTTATCGTTGTATATGAAATTCTACGTGAGTGTGTGTGTTAATATTTCGCACTGCAGCGAGAAGTACAGAACGCAAACGAATGGTCTGTGTGTAATTGTTGTCCGAAGTCTCCCATTGTACACCATCGCAGTTCCATGCCGATAGCTATAAGGGGGTGGAAAATATGGTGGTTGAAAGTCGTTAACTTCTAAAAAAAAATTCGAACTGAAGACCAGCGATGACGTTTGTGACTTTATAGCAAGAAGGTTACATACAGCGAAACGTGATGCCACAGCCCATATCTTTGGTCTATGCATGCTACAATGTCTTCAGCTCTTTCTCTGTAAGGAAAAGCATACGAATAAGGAAATATAAGAATAAATAAAAATAAATTTCTCGTAAAAAAATCGATTTGACGTTTCGCGCATTACATCAAGTGATCGATCTGTGATATTACTACAATCATTATTGTTGAATTTCGTGATTGGATTCATCGAAACGAGTGCAGTGTTACGTGTGATTTGATCTCATAGCACACTACTGAAAGATGGCTTACCTATCACAATCAACCAACAATCGAGCAGAGCCGCGGGTTTAAGCTAGTACCCTCTAAAGTCAAAAACAAATGTCACTGTTCCGGGTTAAAACAAATAACCCATTTCTGTTCTGCTGGTTTATTATTCACTGGAAACTACATTCGTCCACGGGTAAGATCAGCAACAGATGGCTGTTGTCTCCGGTTAAAAGTACGTCGAGACAGGAAGCTGAATGCAACTCAACAGCAAGACACACTCCAGGTAGCAACACGATGCGCAATATCAACACAAACAGTCCGATATAACCTTCGGGAATGAAGGCTCTACGCACGGACGTCTGTGTGTCCGATCAAAACCAAGACACCGTTTAGTCCGCACAAACCTGGCGGAGGAACATCAGGATTGGGTTTCGTAACGAATGTGATATGTGTGTTGTTTGGTGTGGGATAGGGGGACAAAACTACTGAGGTTATCAGTCTCCCGGTGGGGAGTCGTATCGAATGGCGCCGTGTTATGTTGACAGATGAGTCTAGGTTTTGTGTTCAGCCACACAATCGTCGTTTTCTCGTTTGGAGAGAACGTGGAACCGGAAAAATCCTGATGATGTGTAGGGAACATCACCATATCATGGTGGTTGACGAATGTTGTGGGCAGGAGTCATTACAGGCGGTTGTACGGATCTCTAAATCGTTCAGAATGGCGCTCTTACTAATCAGACGTTTAGAAATGAGATACTTCCAACTTTTGTACCGCCATACATTGGTTCTAACAAAATGTCAGTTTGGTTTTCAAAAAAGCTTTTCGACTGACAATGCTATATATACCTTCACTGATGAAATATTAAATGCTTCGAATAACCGGACATCACCAGTTGGAATTTTTGGTGATCTCTCAAAGGCTTTTGATTGTGTAAATCATGGGATTCTTCTAGATAAGCTTAAGTATTGTGGTATGAGTGGGGCAGTGCACAAATGGTTTAAATCATACTTAACTGGAAGAGTGCAAAAAGTTGAAAGAAGCAGTTCACTTGATATAGATAAAACAAATAATTCCTCAAACTCGCAAGTTATAAAAAATGGGGTCCCACAAGGTTCGGTCTTGAGTCCTTTGCTGTTCGTAATGTATATTAATGACTTGTCATTCTACATTCACGAATATTCTAAGCTAGTAAAAGTATAGCTATCACACCTGACAAACAGGAATCTTCCAGAAAGTTATTAAGTGGTTCTCTACAAATGGACTCTCATTAAACTTTGATAAAACCCGGTATATACAGCAGGGTCGGCGCAAGCCCAAGTGCCGCCCCGTGCGAGCTGCTAAATTGCCCCCCCCCCCCCTCCCCCCACAAATCGGATCTTTTTTTTTTTTTTTTTTTTTTTCTTTTTACAAAAAGTTTGTGAAATTTTATTGACAACAAATCTGTAGTAAAAGTCAGCAATCAACAAGACGTAATCAAAATTAAATCTACACTTCTCTGTTGTTTTCTTCATAAATAACAGTCATATTACCTTCTTACAATAGAGAGGATTTTCTGCAGCGACCCTGTCTGTATGCCTCAATCGAAAGCGCAATTCCTGCTCTGTTCCACTCCACTGATGCAAGACGTATCACTGCAACTAAGCAAGCAATTTCAGTAAGGACGCAGCTATTTCTACACATAAACATGAAAACCACACAAAGAATCCACTTCTGCGCATGCGCACCCAATGGCTACTAGCAAATTTAGAACCTGTCTAAAAGCGTACTAGCTAGTACGAAACGCCGTCTGCCCTCACGAAATGCTAGTAGTTGCGCGTTTACGTCGCTAGATGTCGCGCAACGTGATCTGTTCATTACTAGCGCGATCGTCGTGTAAACTGGGCTTAAGAGACTCATGGCCTCGGCGGCGGAGGATAAGAGGAGTAGGTAGACCAAGGAGATTAGATTAGATTAGATTAGTTTTTCGTTCCGTAGATCCATGTTGAGGAGATCCTCATGGATGTGGAACATGTGAAGAAACTAAATTTACAAGTTTAACAATAGATAATAGTAATAATATAAATACATATACATACATTCCTTAAGGGTTTTTTAGCTTATAATATAATAATACTAATATAGTATGAGTACATGCATCATTTGGTACAATTTAGAAATTCACTAATGGAGTAGAAGGAGTTGGCCACTAGAAAGTCTTTGAGGTTCCTCTTAAACTGATCTTTATTTGTAGCTAAATTATTGAAAATGTGTGTTCCCGAGTAGTGGACCCCTTTTTGAACTAAAGTAAGTGCTTTTAAGTCCTTGTGTAGATCATTTTTATTCCTAGTATTGTATGTATGAACTGAGCTGTTTGTTAGGAAAAGGGTATATTATTTATGACAAATTTCATTAAGGAATACTGAGAGGCAGTAGTTACTATACCCAGTTATTTGAAGAGGCTTCTACAGGACGTCCGTGAATTTACTCCACAAATAATACGTATTACACGCTTTTGGCCTCTGAAGAGTTTTGACTGACTTGAAGAGTTACCCCAAAATATTATACCATATGACATTAGGGAATGAAAGTAAGCAAAGTATGCTAGCTTTGTTGGTTTTATGTCTCCTATGTCTGATAACACTCGTATTGAAAATATAGATTTGTTGAGTCGTTGCTGTAGTTCTGTGGTGCGCTCCTCCCAACTAAATTTATTATCAAGCTGTAATCCCAGGAATTTAATACTGTCAACCTCTTCTATCTGCTCTTCTTAGCCGGCCGCGGTGGCCGAAGGGACTGAGGCGCTCCAGTCACGGTCTGCACGGCCACTCCGGTCGGGGGTTCGAATTCCCCCTTGGGGCTGGATACTTGTGCCGTCCTTAGTACCGTCAGAACGGGTGAAGACGATCAGGTGGGGGGAAGTCGATCGGCAATACAGCATTATAATTTACACTACTTACGCCTGGCAGTACATCCGGGAACTTCATGCTACACATACTTGTTGGATGCCAATGAGTTTCAGAGTAGTGTTTACCTGTAGAATTTTCTCTCTGAGTATTCGTTCATCGGGATTGTGGGACATAAACAAATGCATTTTGATGGCCTGTGAACGAAACAAGACTAAACCTGTCACAATACAACCTTATAGTTATATACTTTTGCTGTTTTTGGACTGTTAGTCGGTAAGTGGACTCATTGTCATTTGATTTATGTATTTGCAAAAGCAGAAGTTTGTTGTATGGACGAGTAGTGATCTAAAAATTGAATTGTCGTATTTTGTGGGGTGAAGTCGATCATGCCACGAACATACGTGAAGAAGCTGGGAAGAGAGGGAAAAAGGAACTACAATCCAGTATATCTGGAAAATGCCGTTCAGGAAGTGAAGAAAGGGAAGTTGAGTATTCGCAAAGCATCTTAGTGTTACGGTGCGCTATACAACGTTAAATGATTGGGTGTAGGGCAAACTTAGATATAAATTAGTGTGCAGCCTGTTCTTAGTTCAGTAGACGAAGAATGTTTAGTTCATGGATTGATCAAGTGTATTTCCAGATGTTCATGATGTACAAAAGACTCCCTTTACACAAATTGTAACAAAAATGAAGCCTAAGGGCATTGATCGTGGACGCTACAGTTTCCCAGATGATGACATGTCAAACATTGAGTGAAAACTCTTTATGATGCAAGATAATTTTATGTGCAGTGGTTATTTTTTAAGGAAAATACAATGTTCTAACCATAAAAGTCTATTTGTTAATTTCAATAGATGTTTGGACCCTGAGAAAGACCTACTATTTTAAAACTTCATATAAACATAGCTTACCATACCTAGGGAGATATTTGAATGTAAAAGACGATCGGTTTCACCCCATTGCCTGGGTGAAGCCGTGGGGTGAAGCCGATCAACCTTTAAATTAAAAGAATTTCAAAAGCACAATAGGCTATTTCTATATTCAACATTAGGTATAATGTCGAAATCCTAAGGATTACACGTAATATTTTTGAAACGAATTCTTCCAGAGGTTCCCTCGAAAACAACAGAAATACTGAATTTTGTGATCGACTTCACCCCTTCTGACGGCATTACTTAGTTCATAAGTAGTTTGTAAGTTTAGGGACTGATGACCCCGTAGTTAAGTCCAATAAGCTATACAAACATTCGAAACATTTTTTTCCTCTTCTTAGATTCGGTACAGAATGATTTTGAAGTAAAAGGCATAACATCAGACGAGGCATCAATATTAGAACTGAATAGGAGATCATGGAGGAATTTTATTAGAGGTACTATGCTCCAGACTGAACGCTGAAAGGCATAATGAGTCTCTGACGAGGATGATGGTGAGCTTGATATGAGATCAGTCTCTGCCTTGTGCTAAGGTTACGTGCTTGTACATCGGCGCTTAGCACGGGGCTCTGGAGCGTGGTCACGTGACTCTAGTGATGGGACGACCGACTGTTTTTAACAACCGATTAGTCAATCCGTTGTTTTTTCATTCAGTCTGTTTTTTTCAGTCGAATGAAACAACCGAATGAAAATAGTCTCTGTGGCCGTATGAATGTTTTCACTCACTGGCGGGGTTTGAGTGGTTTCAGTCAATGCGAAACAATCGAATGAAACCAGTCTCTGTCGGTTGCAGCCGCTATATGAATGTTTTCACTCATTCAGTGGGTTTGAGTGGTTTCAGTCGATGCGCGACCACCGAATGAAACAAGTCTCTGTCTTTTATATGAATGTTCTTGGTATTGAGTGGTTTCACTTGATGCGATACAACCGACTTGGAAAAAAGTCTTTGTCGGTTTCTGCAGTAATATGGATGTTTTTATTAATTCGTCGACTTTGTGTGACTATTTGTATACTCCTTCAGCCTTTTAGGGTAAAAATGAACTGTGATTCAGCATGAAACATTCTTAAAGACAAATCTTAAAAATATAGCAGTGTGTCCGTGTGTGTTTCTATTGCATGTAAATCGGCAGTTTTTTTTTTTTTTTTTTTTTCAATCTTGATGAAATTTTGCACACTTGACCTTCGAAGTAAGAGAAACGTCGCTGTCTACATCAAATGTAATTCGGTGCATGGCGGAGGGTACTTTACATACTAACTTCGACAAAAAAAAAAAAAAAAAAAAAAAAAAAAAAAAAAAAAAACACAATTTGGCTGCGATCTTGAAATTTTGCACACTTGACCTTTAAAACAAGGCGAAGGTAACTGTGTACAATAAATTTCGTAGGTGCATGGCGGAGGGGACTTTACCTACTAACTTCGACAAATTCCTTTTGTATTCGAATTTTAATTATATATTTCACTCTTCACCTTCAAAGAAAGAGAATGGTCACCGTCTACATCTACTTTAAATCGATGCATGAGAGAAGGTATTCCAGAATTCGACGCCAATATAGAGTTTCTACATCTACATCTACATACATACTCTGCAATTCACCGTAAGGTGCGTGGTGGAGGGTACACTGTACCACTACTAGGCATTTCCTTTCCTATTCCACTCCCAAATTGAACGAGGAAAAAAAGAATGCCTATATGCCTCCCTACGAGCCCTAATTTCTCTTATCTTGTCTTTGTGATCTTTACGCGAAATATAAGTAGGCGGCAGCAAGATCGTCTACACTCAGCTTCAAATTCCGGCCCTCTAAATTTACTTAACAGAAATTCACGAAAAGAACGTCGTCTTTCCTCCAGCGATCCCCAATTGAGTTGCCGGAGCATTTCCGTGACACTCGCGCATTGGTCGAACCTAACGGTAACAAATCTAGCTGCTCGTCTCTGAACCTCCTCTATGTCTTCCTTTAAACTGATCTGCTGCGGGTCCCAAACACTTGAGCAATATTCAAGACGTGGTCGCACAAGCATTTTATACGCGGTCTCCTTTACAGGTGAAGTACATCTTCCCAAAATTCTCCCAATAAACCGAAGTCGGCTGTCCGCCCTACTCACAACTGTCCTTACATGCTCGTTCCATTTCATATCGCTCTGCAATGTTACGCCTAGATATTTGAACGACGCGACAGCATCAAGAAGCTCACTACTAATGCTGTATTCGAACATTATGGGATTTTTTTTTCTACTCATGCGCATCACCTTACATTTTTCCACATTGAGAGCTAGCTGCCAATCTTCGCACCAACTAGAAATTTTGTCTAAGTCATCCTGTATGCTATTACAGTCAGTTACAGATGACACCTTCCCAAATGTTCAAATGTTTGTAAAGCTTATGCTTCGGCAATCTCATCGTGATGTGCAGGTGAGTTGTAGAAAACATCATTGTCCATTGCACTTCTGCAGAACTTAGATAAATTTAAGTTTTCCCTGGATAAACAAAGCAGAAGTAGTGTTGCAACATCGCGTACAGGAACAATATATGATGTGATACAGTTCTGTCAACGGCAAGATGCGGATTGTAGAGGGTTGGAGGCACATTTCCTTTTCCTGATTTCAAAAAGAAGACATTCTTTACGCCAAGGCTACAAAGACCTATTGAAATCACCGAATGGTCGATATCTTCTCCCACCACCGTCACGTAAGTCATTTGCCGGGGCTAAGTTATGGGCTGTTGTAATAATTAGTGTATCAGCACCCTCCGCAGCTTCCCGTGAATCAATTTTTGCAACATGAAATTTTTCCACTTTTGCAACATGAAATTTTTCCACTGATGTACATATGAACCGTCCTTGTTTTTCTAATTTGCAAAGAAACTCTCAAAAAAATGTTCAAATGTTTGTACAGCTTATGGGACTTAACTACGGGGTCATCAGTCCCTAAACTTACAAACTACTTATGAACTACTTACGAACTAGGACGGCACAAATATCCATGCCCGAGGGGGGATTCGAACCCCCGACCGTAGTGGCCGTGCTGACCGTGACTGGAGCGCCTCTGTCACCTCGGACACCTTCCCATACACCACAGCATCATCAGCAAACAGCCGTAAATTACAACTTACTCTGTCCATCAGATCATTTATATAGATAGAAAATAATAGCGGTTCTATCACACTCCCCTGGGGCACGCCTGACGATACACTAGTCTCTGATGAACACTCGCCGTCGAGAACAACGTACTGCGTTCTGTTACTTAGGAAGTCTTCCAGCCAGTCACAAATCTGTGAACCTATTCCATAAGCTCGTATCTTCGATAGCAGTCTGAACCGCGTCGAACGCCTTTTTGAAGCCGAGAAAAACAATCCGCCTGTTGCCCTTCATCCATGGCTCGCAAGATGTCATGTGAGAAAAGGGCAACCTGAGTTTCACATGAAGGATGTTTCCTAAACCCATGCTGATTCATGGAAAGAAGCTTTTCCGTTTCAAGGAAATTTACTATATTCGAACTGAGAATATGCTCCAAAATTCTACATGAAACTGAAGTCAACGATATTGGCCTGTAATTGTGTGGGTCAGTTCTCTTTCCTTTCTTATAAACGGAAGTCACCTGCGCTAATTTCCAATCAGTAGGAACTTTGCGCTGAATTAAAGATTCGCTAAAATGCAAGCTAAGTAAGGGGCCAACGCCGCCGAATAGTGTTTGTAAAACCGAACTGGTATTCCATCCGGACCAGCAGACTTTTTCGTATGTAGCTCTCTCAGCTGCTTCTTTACACCGGAAATACCTATTTCTATGTCCCCCATTTCGGAATTTGTACGTTGATCAAATGATGGTACATTCGTGCGGTCCTCCTGCGTGAAAGATTTCTTAAAGGTTAAATTTAGAACTTCAGCTTTCCGTTTGCTTTCTTCTATTACTGCCCCGGAATGATCAACGAGTGACTGGACAGTGGGCTTTGACCCACTTATCGATTTTACATAGGACCAGAATTTTTTCGGGTACTCGGAAAGATCTTTTGCTAAGGTATGGCTGTGATAATTATTGTTTGCTTCGCGCATCGATCTTTTTAAAGACGCACGAATCTCTAGACTACTAACTTTTGCCTGTCATCATTTGCTTGTTCTTTTTTGAATCGAGAGTGCAAGAGTCCTTGCTTTCTCAGCAGCTTTCTAACATTTTTATTATACCACGGTGGATTTTTCCATCCTTAATCGTCTTTACTGGCACATATTTCTCTAACCCTTTATTAATAATACACTTAAATGTAGTCCACAATTCCTCTACATCCATAGTCCCGGAATTAAACGATGTCCATTCATTTTCTAAGTGCGATCGTAACATTTGCTTATCGGCTCTTCCCAACAAAAACACGATCTTGATGAAATTTTGCACACTTGACTTTCAAAACAAGTGGGCGCTAAGATTTTGTATGGTACATGGCGCAGGGATGGAATAAACGTCCACACCGGTGTCTCTGGAACTGCTGCCAAACTGCGTGGCGGGCAGCGGATCTGGCTGGAACTGGAGAGGCCCACGCACCTGGAGATTTCCAGTCGGCCGGCTGGAGAACTTCCGCCAACGCCTGATCAGCGTGGGTGGCGGCGAGCGGAGGGCTTTCTTCACTTTCCAGCAGCATTCGATTCCTAATAGTGTGGCCAACCCAACCCAATGACGGACAAGACAGACAAAATGGTCACATCCGCATTTCAGCTGTAATTTTAACCCTTAACGACCCATGAGGGGTCTCACTGACCAGAAGCGCTTATTGTTGGTCAGTTGTTAATAGACAGGGGTGGGGAAGGATAATACAGCGTTGTGTAATCGTTGCTTCACACACCTTCTGTGTTTTCCATTGTCAGTAGACACGATACAGTGAGTGAGAGCAATATTATTACATCTTTTTCATGTGGTAGCGGTCTCACAGACCGCACCTGGGCCTTTGCGTTATGGAATTCAGCACCGAGTTCTTCATCTACATCTACATAGATACTCTGCAAATCACATTCAAGTGCCTGGCAGAGGGTTCATTAACCATTTTCATAACTTTTCTCTACCGTTCCATTCACTAATAGCGCGCGGGAAGAAAGAACACCTAAATCGTTCCGTTTTCGATCTGATTTCTCTTATTTTATTGGGATGGTCATGTCTCCCTAACTAGGTGGGTGCTAGAAAAATATTTTCACATTCAGAAGTAAAAGTCGGTGATTCAAACTTCGCAAACAGATCACGCCGCAATGAATAACGTCTTCCTTTTAATGATTTCCACCCCAATTCGTGCAACATTTCCGTGACGCTTCCCCCCCCCTCCCCCGTAACGTGATAAAACAAAACGAGCTGCCCTTCTCTGAACCTTCTCAATGTCTTCCGTCAGTCCCACCTGGTGAGGGTCCCACAAGGGGCAACAGTACTCCAGGAGAGGACGCACAAGTGTGATGTAGGCAGTCTCTTTGGTGGAGCTGGTGCATCTTCGAAGCGTTCTGCCGATGAAACATAACCTTTGGTTCGCCTTCCCCACAATATTTTATATGTTTTCTCTTCAGTCAGTCTTGTTCGCAATTGTAACTCTTAGGTATTTGGTAGAATCTACGACCTTAAGGTTTGATTGATTTATCACGTAATTGAAGTTCAGCGGATTTCTTTTAGTGGTCATGTGTATTACTTCACACTTTTCTTTATTTAGTGTCAATTGCCAATTTTCGCACCAAGTAGAAATTTTGTCTAAATCGCTTTGCAGTTGCTTTTGATCCTCTGTTGACTTCACTAACCGATAAACGACAGCATCATCCGCGAACAGTCTAAGGGAGCTATTCAAATTGTCTCCTAAATCGTTTACAAACACGAGGAAGAGTAGGTGCCTATAACGCTTCCCTGTGGAACGCCAGATATCACTTCTGCTTTACTCGATGACTTACCGTCAATTACAACGAACTGTGTCCTTCCTGATAGGAAATCGTGAATCCAATCGCACAATTGGGGAGATATTCCATAAGCAGGCAATTTCATAAGAAGCCGCTTGTGGGGTACAGTGTCAAAAGCCTTCCTGAAATCCAGAAATATGGAATCGATTTCAGATCCCTTGTCGATGGCACTTATAACACTTCATGTGAATAAAGGGCAAGCTGTGTTTCGCAAGAGTTCTTCCTCTACTGTGAACGTTACAGACCATCATTTTGAGGATACTGTTTGGAAATGGTTTGAAGACGCTTTAGGAATTGATGTGGGATCAGATAGTGGCTATGAGATTCAAACATTCAGAATAGTGTGGAAGTGAATAAGAAATTGTAGTGGCACCTGTGAAAACTAGAATATGCTCCACCTTTTACCCCAAAAAGAAGAGGAAGACCTGTTATGTTTTCCACTGTTGCAACGAGCCCACCTGCCTTAAGTGTTCTACGAAAATTTACATCGAGAGCGGAGAAAACATTTTAAAAGAAACCAGTAGTGCAATTTTTATTTTTGTTAATTTTTTTAGAGTTTATGTTTTTACCATTGCATGAATAGTAAAGAATAAAAATATAGCACAAAGTAAAATTTAAAGCCCAGATTATTTGAATTCATACAATGTTAATAAAATAATTTAATGTGAAATCCATTTTCTGCAGTTTTATGTTTGAATAAATATATTTCATGAAATGAATTTTAAAATGCATTCCTTTTACAGAATTTATGTAGACATAAACAGCCTTTTGCGTAAGAAAATAAATTAGTTCAGTTAGACAAAACAGTCAGAAATATTTATGATTATTTAAAAATTGCCGCCTGTCAGACAACGCCTGGGACAGTATGTGGCAGAAGATGACCAGTGAAGCTAAGGGTTAAGACAACAAAAATTGCAAAACCTAATTTACTAATCTTAGGGAGCGATCGTATTTTATAAATGAAAGGACAGATTCCATGATCGCAAATTTTTTTATTATATTTATTCACGACGACCGGTTTCCACACTCTATGGTGTCATCATCTGGCCTGTGGGAAACATGAACAAAAATGTGGTTACATGCAATTATTACAAGTTACAGCAGAAAAGCAAATAAAACAGTCTTAAAATTTCTAAGAAAACCGGTGACATACCTCATTGACAAAAGCTGCTTATAACAATGCTCCACATAAAATCTGGTAGGTGTACTGGTTGATATCTAATATGTAAAGCAGAGTGTCCGTATGTTTGTACGTGTTGCATACAAATCTACAGTTTTCTTCCAGTCGTTATGAAATTTTGTACACGTAAGCTTCAATCCGAAAGAACGGTCGCCGTAAGTGTAAGAATCACATACGATATATAGTTCACGAGATACGACGTCATAAACAATGAGATGCGTGAAAAACTGCTGCATTTTGCGGCAATGCTGCTCATTTTCTCCTAAACCATTGGACCGATTTCAACCAAATTTGGTACACACATTCCTTACCGTGAGGTAACAACTGCTGCATGGTTAAGAATCACATACGGCACATGGTTCAAAAGATATTACGTCATAACTAATAGAAATCGCAAAAAATGCCATATAACGCGGCGAGACTTTCGAAATACACTGTATGAGAATGACAGTACTTAGCGACTTGCAACAAACTTTAAACATAATTTCAAACCTTTATTAAACTTTTCTCGCTGGCAATAATAGCAAAATGATGAAAGGAAAAAACTTTCTCGCTTACTACTTTTCCGCTGTTTATGGAGTAAAACTACGACTCTCGGTATGACGTTACAATTTATAATGCGAACACTACAAATTGTAGCAGCAGGACATTTTACAGACAGTATACGCATACATCGTTGAATGTAGCTTCTAAATTGTATCACATTCCGACACGTATTTCATGAGATATGAGTACATAAACAGTAGCGTTTCGCTGTTCATGGACTAAAACTTCGGCTTTCTGTATAACGTTAAAATTTATAATTTCTACACTACAAATTGTAGGAGCAGGAAATTTTACAGACATAATACACGCATATAGATGAATGTACCTTCTAAATAGTATCCCAGTATGAGACGTAGTTCAGGAGCTATAAGAACATAGAATGTAACGTTCATGGAAAACCGCCCCATCATGCACCAAGTTTTAATCAATTACTTCTTTACTACTAATTGTATTCCCAAGAGATTTTACAGACATAAAGCCCTTATACAAATGAATATATACCTAAAAATGGCAGGAATAAATAAATAAATACCCGGGCAACGCCGGTATATCAGCTAGTATTTTATAAATGGAAGGACAAAGATCGCAAATTTTTTTGTTCTATTTATTCACGACGACCAGTTTGCACACACTATGGTGTCATCATCTGACATGTAGGAAACATGTATAAAAATGTGGTTACATGCAGTTATTACAAGTTAAAGCAGAAAAGCAAATAAAACAGTCTCCAAATTTCTAAGAAAACCGGTAACATACCTCATTGAAAAAAGCTGCTTATACAACGCTCCACATAAAATCTGCCAGGTGTACTGGTTGATATTTATACAGGGTGTTACAAAAAGGTACGGCCCAACTTTCAGGAAACATTCCTCACACACAAAGAAAGAAAATATGTTATGTGGACATGTGTCCGGAAACGCTTAATTTCCATGTTAGAGCTCATTTTATTACTTCTCTTCAAATCACATTAATCATGGAATGGAAACACACAGCAACAGAACGTACCAGCGCGACTTCAAACACTTTGTTACAGGAAATGTTCAAAATGTCCTCCGTTAGCGAGAACACATGCATCCACCCTCCGTCGCATGGAATCCCTGATGCGCTGATGCAGTCCTGGAGAATGGCATATTGTATCACAGCCGTCCACAATACGAGCACGAAGAGTCTCTACATTTGGTACCGGGGTTGCGTAGACAAGAGCTTTCAAAGAGGGTTGAGGTCAGGAGAGCGTGGAGGCCATGTAATTGGTCCGCCTCTACCAATCCATCGGTCACCGAATCTGTTGTTGAGAAGCGTACGAACATGTCGACTGAAATGTGCAGAAGCTCCATCGTGCACGAACCACATGTTGTGTAGTACTTGTAAAGGCACATGTTCTAGCAGCTCAGGTAGAGTATTCCCTATGAAACATGATATCGTGCTCCAGTGAGCGTAGGTGGAAGAACATGAGGCCCAATCAAGACATCACCAACAATTCCTGCCCAAACGTTCAGAGAAAATCTGTGTTGATGACGTGAATCGAGGAAGTACAGTACATACTAACGAAACAATTGGGTATTTTTACAATTATCTGCACGAATTATTTCAATTTACATTTAAAGAGAATTACTAAAATGAGCTCTAACATGGAAATTAAGCGTTTCCGGACAAATGTCCATATAACATATTTTCTCTCTCTGTGTGTGTGGAATGTTTCCTGAAAGTTTGGCCGTACTTTTTTGAATCACCCTCTATATAAAATCATGTGCTGGTGAATAGTCATAAATAAAATAGATAGCTGGTCAAAGTTAAAACGGTAAAATCTATATAAAATAATGACAACCATTGTGCACGTGTCTGGTTGAGCACCTACCTAAATCTTATAGCTGTGTCGTAAGTACTAACAAATGTTTCTATGAATGCCACTATAGTGCGCTAATATAAGTGAACTTATATTCTATTGACATCTGTCGATTTGTAATAATCAAATAACAGGAATAATTTTGCAAGAATATCATTTAATCAGTTATCTGTTATGTAACTTACAATTAGTAACAAGTTTAAAATCTATTAGTAAAAAGTTCATGATTGTGAAACAACAACCGCAACTGTATTTAAAATACTTCAACATCTGTGCGACCATGTACACAGGAACATTGGTGGCTCAGAGTCTGAGTAATTAACCAGACAAATATAATGAAGACAGATATATACAATTTTCACAATGCGACAAGTTAAAAAACATAAAATAAGATAAATAAAAGCTACTTCTGACGTACACATCTTGGAATAAAAAATTTGCGATCTTGGCATCTGTCCTTCCATTTAAATATTGTAACATTTTCAATTGCACTGTGTTGCCACTTTTCCCACTTTTTTTTTTAGCATGAGTGCTGTTACTGACGTAAAAAGATGGAAAATACATTTCACTCATTTTCTATGCGTAATTTCTTTCCTCTTTTGTGAACTGGAGACATTTCATCCAAATGATAACAAACCTCGCAAATAAAGAATAGAACATACTTTTCCCTACATCTACATGAGATATTGTGCAAATCACTTTTAAGTGCCTGGCAGAGGGTTCATCGAAGCACTTTCATACTGTTCATCTACCATTCCATTCTCGAACAACGCGGAGACGCGGCGGAGCTACCGAGCGCGTTGAGGCGCTATGCTGCGATGCGTGAGGCCGTTCCCCGCCGGGGGCTCGAATCCCCCCTCGGATGGTTGTGCCGTCTTTAGCATAAGGTAGTTCATAAGTAGTTTGTAAGTTTAGGGACTGATGACCCCGCAGCTTATGTGATATGAACTTTAATGTCTTATTTTACTAGTAACCATAGTTTAATTTAACCAGTTAATTTTTTTTTTTTTTTTTTTTTTTTTTTTTTTTAATATTTACAGATGTTTCATTCAACTTTGTCACATGCTTCCATGTTCCAGACATTGGACCTGTTTAAGATAATTTTTTGGCCAAGTTTAATTTAACCAGTTAAAATTTTTACATATATTCAAAACGCTTCCATGTTTGTAGACATTAGACCTTTTTGATAGATGCGTTTTGATCAATATTTTTCAGCCAATCTCTATTCTTTCACTTTATATTTCTAAGGATAAAGTCATAATCTATTATATTGTCACGTATTTTTTTCAATGTCAGGAATTTACACCACAACTTGAATTGTAATATTTCCCGCAGGTTAATTATAAACTAAAACACTAGTCTACTTTGAAAGTTACATATCTAGCAAGGTAAGATCTTTGAAACTTAAACTTGTAATGTTTACCTGATGATAGCGTAACAACCGAAAACCGGATCGTAAACCAATAAATCTGCAGAATATCTCACAGTTATCTTGTGTATTTCATTCATAATGTATCAAATATTCTGTCAAGAACCGACGGAAAAGTCAGTGAATAAAATTACATGATGTTCAAGTTATTAAAAAAAAATCAGAAATTGTATAAATTGTCTCAGAAAGTTGAAATTCCGAACAAAATTTTGATAATTTTATACTTTTTTTTTTGCATTAAACAGAATACATTATTATGTGCATCAATCACCTACATACAATGGGAACAACAGAAGAGGACCCTCAATGTAGGATCTGTGATGGCGGTGATGAAACGGCATCACATCTAATCTTCGAATGCATTGCATTGGAGAGTAAAAGGCACATAACATTTGGAACAACCAGACCCGAAGAAATCGTGTCTAATAAAGAACTGGTAAAGGGACTCCTTGCACTGTTCAAGGGCATTGGTTGGCTTTACTAGATATACAGGGAGCGATACCGCACAGTAAACTTAGTTTCAGTGCGGGCAGTTGCGGGTTGGACCAAGACTGTTTTTGGCTTCCCTGAAAAAAAAATCAAATCAAATCAATGTGCATCAATTATATACGCCGCTGTCGTTTCCAAGAGGGTCCTGCGTGAGGTTCTTCAAAGGCGGTGGGTCCTGGCATAAGTGCAGGTTGTTCAGGCTACTTCATATGGAAAATGAAGGAGGTGGAAAATCTATGGCCAGTGAACATATCTGAAGGAGAATGGTTACGAAACAGGTTGTGAGATTTGACATACCTTTCACATTGTGCAGGCGTGTTTCTTCAACCTGTTCTTGGTCTTCTTCTTATACCTCTTCATCTTCTACATCAGTGCTGATTTCTGGAGGTTTGACGTTATCACACAGCGCTTCACAATATGTGCATACGGGGGTGCAGCCACAAGTACGTTGGCAGCCGTTCTTTCATTTACAAGAAATGTGCCGGAGTATCGAGTCCGGAGCAGGGTCCAAAGTTGTTGACACAGACACAAGACCATTCCTTGCTTTTTTTTTTCCATCCCCCACTCGCTTGGGTCTCTTTGTTGTTCGTCGAGAGTAATTTTACAGGATAACCACTGCTGCACTTGAAAATAAACTCTCAGTGAATGTTGTCGTGCAGCAGCTTCGGTGGGGGGGGGGGGGGGGGGTATCGAGGCAATGTTGGCTTTACTTTTGTAAAATGTAGATACGTAACGCCTGTATCGGAAATCGTTCAGGTTAGTCTGATGTCCTTTACCGTACAGTTTCTTAAAAAACACGTTCACTGCTTCGGCAATCTCATCGTGATGTGCAGGTGAGTTGTAGAAAACATCATTGTCCATTGCACTTCTGCAGAACTTAGATAAATTTAAGTTTTCCCTGGATAAACAAAGCAGAAGTAGTGTTGCAACATCGCGTACAGGAACAATATATGATGTGATACAGTTCTGTCAACGGCAAGATGCGGACTGTAGAGGGTTGGAGGCACATTTCCTTTTCCTGGTTTCAAAAAGAAGACATTCTTTACGCCAAGGCTACAAAGACCTATTGAAATCACCGAATGGTCGAAATCTTCTCTCACCCCCGTCACGTAGTCATTTGCCGGGGCTAAGTTAAGGGCTGTTGTAATAATTAGTGTATCAGCACCCTCCGCAGCTTGCCGTGAATCAATTTTTGCAACATGAAATTTTTCCACTTTTGCAACATGAAATTTTTCCACTGATGTACATATGAACCGTCCTTGTTTTTCTAATTTGCAAGGAAACTCTAAAAAAAAATGTTCAAATGTTTGTACAGCTTATGGGACTTAACTAGGGGTCATCAGTCCCTACTACTACTACTACTTATGAACTACTTACGAACTAGGATGGCACAAATATCCATGCCCGAGGGGGGATTCGAACCCCCGACCGTAGTGACCGTGCATACCGTGACTGGAGCGCCTCAGTCTCCTCGGGCACCGCGGCCGGCAGGGGGGGGGGGGGAGGAAACTCTCCTGCGAAACAGTAGGCATCGTGATATTGTAGCAGATTGCTTTCTTTGCGCTCTTCTTAATGGTTCTAAGCCCTTGGTGCTTTCACAAACCTCGTCAAGGTAACCATCGAAAATGACAACGACATTTGATTTTCAGTTTGACTTCACGTAAGATATATAACTCTCGCAAATTTTTGCATATGGTTGGGCATGGTGCCATTTGACCCTGAGTGTCTGTAGTTGTGTGTTTGTGTGTGTTTTGAAGATAGAGGGTGGGAGTCCTCGTGAACAACAGAGAGGAACTACAAGCTTCCTAGGGTTTTTTATTTGTGGACGGAGAAGTTAGTACTGCTTCCTCCCACAAGTCCCCTAAAACCTCCGCATCCTTGCGGATGCTGTTGCGTAGCAGTGTGCGTTTATACCACCCTACAGTACGCACGAGGTGTCGTAGTTGCTGTGCAAGTCTGTGAGGACACGACAAATTACTATTTGTATTTTCTGAGCTGTATTAAGCTAATTGGTATTCTGTGTTATTATCTTTGATTGTAAACAAAAACGAGTACAAAAACTGTTCTTCACTTGTCACTGTATTACGCTTCCATGATGTGTGATGTGCAAGATAGAAGTAAATAAATGTGTGGAAAAATAAGTGTTAAATGTAATGTTTAATGAACCGTGTGCTACAAAAGTGGTGACCTCGACGTGATAGACAAGACGAGAGTTGCGACGAAATTTTTCGGCGTAATTTTCGACGAGATTTCCGTAACTTGAGTTCGACGTATTCTGTGTCCAACAATACGCAAGATGTCGACAGGAGAAGCAAACGGTAATCAAGGGAATCGTTCTGAATGTAGCAGTAAAGTGGAAATTGATAAGGTAAGCGTTAAGCTACCGCCGTTTTGGACGGAAAAGTCGGACATCTGGTTTTGTCAAGCCGAAGCGCAATTTACGATCGCTGGTATTGTTACGGAGTCGACTAAATTTAACTATTTACTCGCTCAGCTGGAGCCAAAATTTGTTGAAAATATATGGGATCTAGTTACGAGTAACGATAACAACAAATATTCTCTCGCAAAAGAACGTCTACTGAACATACTCAGAGAAAGTGAAGAGCGCCAAATTAAAAAACTTTTGAGTGGCTTAGAACTTGGCGACATGAAACCTACCCAATTATTACGAAAAATGAGGAGCTATGCAGGTACAAATGTATCAGAAAAGATCCTAAAAACACTTTGGCTTGACAAACTTCCAGCTAGTATCCGAAGCATTTTACTTATATCTGACGAAACAGTGGATAAGATTACTCAAATGGCAGATCGTATGATCGAATTAAACGCTGTTGACGAGGTTCAAATTGCTTCCACCCATTCCATTCCGTCAACATCGTCTTTGTCAGTTCAAGATCTTCTCGTGAGAATTGATGAATTGGAAAATGAGATTAAAATGCTTCGAAACACACGCAACCACAGGCAAATATCGCGCAGTAGAAGTAGAAGCAGAGCAAGATACGATAAAAACGGCAAATACTGCTATTACCATTTCAGATTCGGCACACGATGTAAGCCTGAAAAATGTGTTCAGCCTTGCCAATGGCAAAATAAGGAAAACTAGAAGTGGTAGACACAATAGCGGCTGAGTGTTCTACCCTGTGCACACATTAGGCCGCCAATATCGCCTATTTGTCAAAGATCGAAATTGTGGAAAATATTTTCTGGTAGATAGCGGTGCAGATTTGTCCGTTATACCAGTTGCAAAAAGCCAAAAAGGTCAACCCTCTGACTTCAACCTTTATGCTGCAAATGGGTCACAGATAAAAACTTACGGTTCAAAACTGTTAAACATTGATTTAGGACTCAAACGCAATTTTGAATGGCCATTCATAGTAGCAGACGTATCAAAAGGCATGTTGGGAGCCGATTTTCTTCATCATTATGGGCTACTGGTTGACCTCAAAAATAAAAAGTTGATAGACAACACCACAAAATTAAAAATTGTAGCAGAAGTAACCACTGTGGATGCTAATGAATCAGTAAGCTCACTCTATGCAACATGCCAGTTTTCAAAACTTTTAGAGAATTTTCCTGATATAACTAAACCATCTATAGTACCAAAAATATTAAAGCATAATGTGCAGCATTATATCACTGCATCTCCTGGTCCACCAGTATACTGTAAAGCTCGTAGATTGGACCCACATAAATTGAAAATTGCTAAACAAGAATTTCAATTTCTTATTATACGTCCATCAAAATCACAATGGGCTAGTCCACTACACCTTGCTAAGAAGCCAAGTGGTCAATGGCGAGTCTGTGGAGATTATCGCCGTTTGAATGACAGGACTCTCCCAGACCGGTATCCAATACCACGAATTGATGATGTAAATTTTATGCTTCAAAATAAAAATATATTCTCAAAGGTAGACCTACTCAAAGCCTATTACCAGATTCCACTAGCCGAAGAAGATAAGTCAAAATCAGCCATTATAACACCATTTGGTCTCTATGAATTTAATTATATGCCATTTGGACTTCGCAATGCACCTAGCACATTCCAAAGGTTTATACATGAAGTTGTGAGAGAACTAGAATTTTGTTTTCCATATTTGGATGACATTCTAATAGCATCTGAATCACCAGAACAACATGTTGAGCATCTAAATTTACTTTTTGAGCAGTTGAATAAATATGGTCTTGTCATAAATGTTTCCAAATCAGTATTTGGTGTACAACAGCTAACATTTTTAAGAAATTTAATTACACCTGCTGGAACAAAGCCAGATCCAGAGAGAGTTGCAGCAATAATGAACTACAAACGACCCAAAACAGTCCGTGAACTTAGAAAATTCTTAGGGATCATCAACTTTTATCGTCGACATTTGGAACATGCTGCTGAAAACCAAGCATTGCTGAATGATTTCCTAAAAGGAACAACAAAAAAGGAACAACAAAAAAGGAACAACAAAAAAGGACCGACGACATATTAACTGGACAGAAGAAGCAATTGCTCAATTCGAAAAATGCAAAGAAGATCTAGCAAATGCTGCACTTTTGACATTTCCTGGTTTGGACAATCAACTTGCATTATTTGTGGATGCATCAGATTTTGCAGCAGGTGCTGCATTGCAACAATGGCAAGATGAACAGTGGAGACCAATTGGATTCTTTTCAAAAAAGTTTACAACAGCACAGAAGAAGTATTCCACGTATGATAGAGAGCTGCTTAGCATCTATATGGCTGTCAAATATTTCAAATATCTGTTGGAAGGAAGATATTTCATTATTTATACTGACCATGCGCCTCTAACATATGCATTTAAACAAAAGAATGAAAAAGCAACACCAATTCAATTACGTTACCTCCAGTACATTTCGCAATTTACCACTGACCTACGTCATATATCTGGTAAAGAAAATGTTGTTGCTGATGGTCTATCAAGGCTTGAAGAACTAGTTCCAGTTAACTATGATGAGATAGCCCAAGCACAAGAAGATGATGAAGAGCTTCGTCAACTACAGACCAGCCCTCATACATCACTGAAGATAAAACACCATCTGACACATGGAGGAAAACAGCTATGGTGTGATGTGTCAACACAAATCATTCGTCCTTATATTCCTAAACCATTTAGATACTCTATTTTCCAACACTATCATAATCTGTCTCATCCAGGCATTAAGACAACAGTAAAAATGATCTCATCAAGATTTGTCTGGATCAGTTTAAAAAAGGATGTCCAAAACTGGGCAAAAACATGTATGGCATGCCAGAAAAACAAAATATCACGGCACATTCAAACACCAGTAGGACACTTTCCTAGTAACGATGAACATTTCAAAATTGTTCACCTTGATTTGATAGGACCAATGCCTCCATCTGAAGAATATATTTATTGTTTAACATGCATTGACAGAGTTACAAACTGGACAGAAGTAGTACCTCTTCGGGACATACAAGCAGAGGCAGTAGCACAAGCATTTTTCAATTGTTGGATCACTAGGTTTGGAACACCATATCAGATAGTGACTGATCAAGGCAGGCAGTTTAACTCTGAGCTATTCCGAGCACTGTCAAAACTGTGTGGTTGTAACCAAACACAAACTACAGCATACCATCCTCAATCAAATGGAAAAATTGAAAGATTTCATCGCCCACTTAAAGCAGCTATCCGTGCCCATGCAACTGCCAAATGGACTCAAGTAATACCTGTAATCCTCCTTGGCCTGCGATGCTCCATCAGAGAGAACAGTAATGCTACAATTGCAGAAATGGTTTATGGCTCACCCATCAGAATACCAGGTGATTTTTTTCAAGAGTATGCAACAAAATTGGATGCAGACTTACCTCAATTCGTTTCACAACTGAAGCAGTGCATGAATCATCTGAAGCCTGTGCAATACTCCCACAAAGCAAAAGAAAGACCTTTCATACACAGGGAGCTCAATGAGTCAACACATGTATTTGTGCGAGTTGACCGAGTCAAAAAAGCATTAGAACCTCCATATGAAGGCCCATACGAAGTAATAGAAAGAACCCCAAAATTTTTTGGTGTTAAAATAAAAGACCAAGTCAAGAATATCTCCATTGATCGACTGAAACCTGCGTACCTCATGAATCATAATGAGAAGCAGCCTGAAGACACTTCAACTGAACGGTCAGCCCGGGTCAAACAACCAGACGCAACCGACAGTGGAAAACCAAGAACAACAAGATCTGGTCGTGAAGTTCGATTTCCTGCAAGATTAGTTGAAGAACTGCAGTGTTAAGTGACTATATGACTGAGAAGGGGGTGATGTGGGGACACGACAAATTACTATTTGTATTTTCTGAGCTGTATTAAGCTAATTGGTATTCTGTGTTATTATCTTTGATTGCAAACAAAAAAAAGTACAAAAAACTGTTCTTCACTTGTCACTGTATTACGCTTCCATGATGTGTGATGTGCAAGATAGAAGTAAATAAATGTGTGGAAAAATAAGTGTTAAATGTAATGTTTAATGAACCGTGTGCTACAAGTCTTTATGGAAAGCATAGAGTTCTGACTAACCTGTTGCCTTCTACAGTTTTCTCCCCAGCGCAGAAGACAGCACACAGGTCGTTGGTTCTTCTACAGCATACAAGTGAGGCTAAAATAAGTTATGTAGGATGGAAGCATAAGAAGCGACTCGCGAGATTTTTAATTGTCAAGGATGCCATTTATTAAATAAATAATAAAATATTAACAAGTATTGTTAATACGACACGGCCTATGCTGCCCGTAGTTCATGTTGAGACCTCGACTGTTATCACAATTATACGAAACTTTACTCATGACCGGCGCGGTCCGGCGCGTATAGTGGTCAGCTCGAGACTGAAACTGCGGCGCGTTGCGAGACTAGAGGTAGAGGTAGAGGGCACCTGACGCTCTGTTTAGCGCCAAAACAGGGCCTTCGCGCGCCTTCTGCAAAATCGCTCTTCTCTTGTTACAATAAGAGAAGGCACCTTAAACTTTTTAAACAGTCAAAACCTAGCCTGTCCTTGCAAAATATTTATCACGAATTCTCAGCTCTGAATAATTAATATTTATATAACAAACAAAACTAATTTCAAAAGAAACCACGTGACGTGAAATGCAGCAGCCAATGCGAGGAGAGCACCAGTAACATAGGCGGGCTTTCCCAGGGGAACCAGCACCTACTGTTCAAATGTTTGTATAGCTTATGGGACTTAACTACGGGGTCATCAGTCCCTAAGCTTACAAACTACTTATGAACATACTAATACTAAGGACGGTACAAATATCCATGCCCGCGTTTAAGACACGTACGATTTTAGTAAAGAAACGGCCAGCGGCCAGAAATATGAAGTGGCCACAGGCCAGGAATATCAGGCTGTCATACTGTTCGTGGCTCGAATATGAAGGAGCTAGAAAATGGAATTTAACCAGATGGGTCAGTTATAAAACGATATAGAAAGGTCGGGAGAGAATAAATAAAATGAAAAGATTTCAGTGAATGTCAGCTATTAGGAATGAATTATTATTGAGTAGAAAAAGTACATGTTAGCGCAGGCAGCCAAAATACGCCAATCTTCAATTAGCGCTTGAGCTCGTCGAAAAGGAAAACATAAACAGTGAAATCTGTAGGAAATTTTATGAACTTTAACTGGGAGATTATTTGTGGAAAGTTGATTGTTTCCGAGTTATAAGCAAAGAACCGCCGATTTTTTCCCCCTTTTTTTCAATGTTGCGTCACGAAATATTGTTGGGAAATGCCTGATTCGGATTAAGCAACCCAAAAAACATACGGAATCGAAGAAATCGAAACTACGCGATAACTTTCCTGCTAGGGGCCCTCTTGAGCATAAGTTGACTTGACTTGACTATAATAGTGGGCAGGGAAAAGCGGAGGACTTTTAGCCTACCTGACGGAAGGAGTGCTTGAGCAGTCCTTTCAGTTATGATGATCGCTGTGTTCCCCCCAGTGATGTAGGGGTCAGAGCAACTGCCTAGAAGGCAGGAGACCCGTTTTAGACTCCCGCATGGGTACACATTTTCACTTTTACCCATTCGGAGTTAACGTCGTTAATTTTATGACTATCAAGAGAAGCAGATTATTTCAGAATATCCATGATAGATTATGAACTGCAGTTACAGTGTAATAGTAAATAAATGAAACTAGAAGATTATAGTGTGAGACATGTCCTTTTCACAGGGAATGGAAGGTAATTTCCAAAAACGCTTGCAGTCGAAGTAGCTGGCCTGCAACGATATATATCGAACGTGCAACTCAAAATCGATTACGCGGGCAATGATGTAGGACATGACGAAATATGAATGTTACGAACGTATTAATTACAAACAAATTATTTTGACGAGTGGCACTATGAAGCTGCATTGTCTTGAATATTTTTACAGCATAATGGTGACTCTTTCATCGGAAATAGCTCAATGTTTTCGACGAATTTCAGTGGAAATGTCTCTGCTCCAACTGTCGCGGACAAAATTTGAAGCTTTGGGTACTACGTATCTACATAATTACATATTCGGAAATCGTGACATTTTCGTAAAAAAAAAAAAAATTTTTAATGTTTCTGATCATACACGTGGTTATATAATTTGGAACATGCATTAGGTATCCATACAGTATATATTTCTGACATGGGCGAGGACAAAACAGCAACATTATGTATAAAGAAATAAAAATTATAAGATACGATGTTCATCGCATAATAAATTGCTGCAGAACCTCTCCATAAAAGTGCACCGAGAACGTCTCTAAATGGATGACAGTTTTTAAGGGAAATTTAGCGCATTTCATTCGTCAATAACATTTATTTCTTAAGATTTAAAACACTTTTCGGTAATTTGGAAGAATGCGTGTACATCGAAGGAAACGGCATTGCGATCGATATATATCGAACGTTCGCTTCTAGCTTCGCTACCAATGACGGAAAACTGACATGGCGGAACAACTGATTTATATAGCTAATTACGATGTTGTTTTTTGATGTGGTGATTTTATGGAACTTTGGCTTATCTGAAGACTGTTAGATTTGGCCCGTGGCATTGGCACGTAGTAGTGTATGTGCGTATTAGTAGGTGACGTGAGTAATTATGTTGTGGCTGAGTTGTAGACGATGGTATGTCATGGATGGAGCATTCTGTTGTAATATGTAAATTACGAGGATAATCACAGATTATTTATTATCTACAATACGTCAGTGTTAAGATATTATCCCGTATAAGTGTTCTCCGAGATTGTGATTACATCATGCCGATATTTCTTGTTTAACCTATACCTAACCTAGTCTGGTTCACTGACGGGTCGAAATCAGACCAAGGCGTTGGGGCCGGGGTATACGGGGTGAAGCCAAGACTGGAGGGCGTCATCTCTCTAGTAAAACTGGCCTCAGTATTCCAGGCCGAAATCACTGCCATCAGGGCATGTGTGGAGGAGAATTTGCGTAGGTGCTACAAAGATCGTAGCATCTATATCTATTCAGACAGCCAGGCAGCCCTGAGATCACTGGCAGCTCCTGCAACAAGGTCTAAAATTGTTGCAGAATGTCACAGGGTTCTGGTGAAGCTAGGGGAAAGCAATAGAGTAAATCTATTGTGGGTGCCTGGCGACTCGGAGATCAGTGGCAACGAACATGCCGACAGATTAGCCAGGATGGGGGCAGAGTCTCCATTTATTGGAACCGGAACCTGTCCTGACAATCACCAAGGCAATGATCAAATTGGAGCTACGTAACTGGCTCAGAAGACAGCACAGTGGACCAAAGTCCATCAACAAAAACATGGCAAGGTAATGATGCCAAAGCCTTGTTTTAAAAGAAGCTCTGCAATCCTGGGTCTGAACAGGAGAGAGGTTAGACTCATGGTTGGATTGCTGACAGGCCATGGGAATTTCAAAAAACACCTACATACAATGGGAATAACAGAAGAGCACCCTAAATGTAGGCTCTGTGACGACGGTGATGAAACTGCATCACATCTGATCTTCGAATGCATTGCATTTGAGAGTAAAAGGCACAGAACATTTGGGACAACCAGACCCGAAGAAATTGTGTCTAATAAAGAACTGGTAAAGGGACTTCTTGCACTATTCAAGGGCATTGGTTGGCTTTACTAGACATACAGGGAGCGATACCGCACAATAAACTTAGTTTCGGTACGGGCAGTGACGGGTTAGACCAAGACTGTTTTGGCTTCCCTGAAAGAATCAAATCAAATCAATACCTAACCTAACTTCCACTTAAAATAATTAAATAAATAAAAAGTGATCTGTAGCGTGGCCTTAAGAAGGTTTTAAGAGGTTTTTTTTTATTATGTCACATCCATGTATGACTGTTTCTCGGTGTTCTTTTCTGCAGATCTTTCGTAGCGATTTTAAAGAAGTACAGTTATGGCTACAGTACAGTGAATCACAACATAGTTATGACAGTATCCCTTTTTTATTTTATTTTAGCGTGGTTTTCACTCTGACGTCTGTAATAAGTTATTTTAAAAAATCTTCAGCATCACTCACGACTACAGAATAAAATAAGTTCCCATGACTACGAACTTCGTAAGTCGTGCGTTAATAGCCGCGTAATAGATTCAGAGTTGCTCGTTCAATATATATCAGTTCATGCCGAGCTACTTCGATTGCAAGCATCCTTGGAAATTACCGAATGTAGTTTCAATAAAGTAACACTAATTTACAGAAACAGGGGAAATTTATTGATTATATGACACAGCATCACAGTTTAAATAAACATGGTGTCCACGTGCCACAGTTTTAATCTGCTCCTGTGTGCTGGTAGAGGAGCAGAACGCACCAGAGGTGATGTACAGCTGATGATGTACAGCTGATGGTGATGTAGATCTGATGTTGATGTACAGCTGATGTTGATGTACAGCTGATGTTGATGTACAGCTGATGTTGATGTACAGCTGATGTTGATGTATGGCTGATGTTGATGTACAGCTGATGTTGATGTAGATCTGATGTTGATGTACAGCTGATGTTGACACAAGCGGAACAGGTGACTCACTGCACAGGGCCAAACGGGGCACAGCTGAGCAGATGCGTGATGGAGGCGGTGGACGACGAAGACACTGGAAGCTGGAGACTGTCTAGGATAACGGTGATGATGAGGTCATAGGTGGCGGTGGCTGAAGAATGTGGTCATACTGTTCCAGAGAGAAGGACTTGCCGAATTTGCTTGAGTGGTACCCAAAGTCGGTTCTTGAATCCAACGGCCGTCTCAAAAACTTTTACGTTGAGCAGTCTGCACCAACGAGCCCACATTCCGATATTCCGGAGATGTGAACAGTAAACTCTTGGCGGTCGAATAAAGGAACTTGAGGACAGAAAATTTCGCCTGGTCCGTCGCTGGAGAGTCCGTTGGGGCGTTCGGAGACAGCTCTACGGCGTTGGGCGGAGAGCACGGTATGATGTACCGGTCGCTCTTTGTCACGGCGACTGAGCGTTTGCTGTTGGCGGTGGGCAGGAACATGATTTGGTCCTTGATGGGTCGATCCTCGAGGAGGTCGTAGACCACAAGCCACTCTGAAAATTCGGCCATTTTGAGGTGTCTGACGGTCAACTGTGATGTGGTTACTGTGGCAACACACCTAGATGTCAACAATCTACAATCAGACTCTGATGCTAGTGGTTATATACTCCTTTATTACCTTTAAATGGGGTGACTTTGAACATTAAACCACAATTTCTCAAGCTATTGACAAGATACGTTTTGGTGACTTGCAAGCGGTCTTACTGAATATGACAAAGGAAATTATATATTTTTATCAGGTGCTCTTTATGATTAAATATTTTTTCACTGTTCAATCTAACCCCATGGGTCGAGGTCACTTTTAACACTTAAACATTGCCTTCTTATGTGGAAATTATACGACGTTTTGTTCAGTAGTACCCCTATAATATGGAAAAGCATTATATTTTATATAGATATAGATGAGACAATAAAAGTAGTAGATGAATTTTGTTATTTGGGTAGCAAGATAACTTCTGATGGCCGAAGTAAAGAAGATATAAAATGCAGAATGGCTATGGGAAGAAAAGCGTTTCTAAAGAACCGAAACTTGTCAACATCCAATATTAATTTAAATGTTAGGAAATCCTTTCTGAAAGCATTTGTCTGGAGTGTAGCATTGTATGGGAGTGAAATGTGGACGATAAGGAGTTCAGACAAAAAGATGATAGAAGCTTTTGCAATGTGGTGCTGCATACGAATGATGTAAATTAGATGGGTAGATCACGTAACTAATGAGGAGGTGCTTAACCCAATTGGGGAGAAAAGTTAGTTTTGGCATAACCTGACTAAGAGAAGGTATAGATTGGTAAGACACATTTTGAGACATCAAGGAAGTGTCAACTTCGAATTACTAGGAAGCGTGTGGGGTAAAAATTGTAGAGGGAGACCGAGGGACGAATATAGTAAGCAGATTCAAAAGGATGCAGGTTGCCGAACGTATTCTCAGATGAAGAGACTTGCACAGGACAGGGTAGCGTGGAGAGCTGCATCAAACCAGTCTGCGGACTGAAGACCACGACAACAACAGATATGTAGTTCTGAAAGTAGTTAATTTTCAGTACTGGGGTGTTATTTATGAACTTATTTTAATAATCTGAAACTTCTGCATTTGACAATTGTTTAATTTGTATACCTATAATATACCTATAATATACCTATAATATAAGAAAAATTTTGAAAACGAGTCATTGCATAAGAGTTTGTGTAGCTTGAATAAAACTAACAGAAAAAAAAGATATCACAGTTTACAAAACTACAGTTGTAAATACTTCATAGCATATGTATTCAAGGAGAAATACGGATCTACTTGGCAGCTGTCACAGGCATCAAATTTAAAATCAAAATGAATCCTTTCCCTTCTGTCTACCTTAGGATCAGGTAAAATCTTAATCAAAACCTGACACATCAGAAAATCGCGCCATAAAAAAATCATAAAAAATAAAGAAACTTCTTTTTTTCCCGGCTGGGAATGCCATTTCATTAAAAATGTTATTTCGTCCTCACTGATACGTTCCCCAACATAATATTTTACACCATCAGCCTTTTCCACTCAGCTGATCTGTCGGTCTCAAAGATCATACCACTATTCAAAGACACCCCTTGAAAGACGTGCCGTCATATTTTATTATTTTTTGTTACCAAAGAATAAATATGGCGTGTTATTGTTTCTGTAAAGGTTCATTGAAGTGTAAAACTTGCCAATAAAGAGTCATTTCAAATTCAGAAAAATTAAATGCTTGTTAAAACAGGCAAATGTATTTGATGTTACCAAAAACAAACTTACATTTCCAGGGATTTATTTTATTTTCTGCAGTTGGCATATGATATTCATATCGAATGTCACATGAACTGAAAGTATTAATAACTGGCTATTTTAAGGACTTCAAAAGATGGTTCCTATTTACAGACGAGACTGCAAAACTCACATTAAAAAGACGCTAAATTACCGTTCAAAGTCATCGCACTATCGTTGAGATGTATCCCGCAACAACCGTATCAACGCTGACGCAACGACAAGAGAATGCGCCTGCAGTGACATTGTGCGAGGTGAAAGATCGGGGTGAGAGTTTAAATAGGGAAAGATTAATTTTTAAAACTCAAAACCCCCGACTGCGAACCAAATTCCTAAACATGCAAAAACACTGGAACTGTGATTGCTACTGTTTGACTCGTTTTCTAGGGGATGATATCACACGTCCGCAGCTTTCCTTCCCTGCATATGACTAACAAATAAATTCATAATAAAGTCAAGTTCATTTTTGAAAACACGTGAAAGTTCACTTTATGTTGTTCATTTCACCATATTAAAACCCTGTGGCTGATACGTCTGTACGTAGACACATTTACTTGATAAAGTTATAGCTCGTGAGCCCCAAGACAAAATTAATATTTGTCGCAAATTATTTTCACACCATGTGCCTGTCTCAAACACCGTTTATGTTCATGCCTATGCGACGACACGTGTTACATTAACAAAACACAGTCACTTTAATTCAGTGCGATGCACACCTTGTTCCACCGGCTAAATACTCACAACACACAGTAGCACTTTTCAACTGGGTGCAGTCTACGACGAGCAACCACACATGGCAATTGCCACACAAAAATCTATAGTCTCCACCTGGAGATCCACATGCCGACCGTGCAGAGCGACGCCGCCCGGCCAGCTACGCCACTCGCTCCCGACTCCTGACTGCCTACCTGGGCCACACACGCGCGTCAAAAGCCCACACTACCGGGTTTTTTCCCTACGTCATCAACTTCCCCAAGTGAGCTGTTCTAACCGACTTGCCAACGTACAGCGCTCAGCCAATACATTTCTAAAACTTCACTTAAAATCAAATTAATTACACTACACATGAAACAAATGTTTTCTTAAGTTTTTATATTGGTATAAACATCCTTTGCACTATTTATTATAATCGTGCAATTTCTTATATCACAGATAAGTGATTTAACTGAATATTTCAAGATAAAATACACAAGATTAATTGAAAATATAATGAGAAATAGTTAATATATTATTTTTATAAACAAACATTGCCATGCTAGTTGTGTAACTGTCTTGTATTCATTGGTAATTTATTACTTTTCATATAATGAAATTATGTTTTCAGTGTCAATTAAACGTAGTACGCCAGATGTGACTATATCAACTAATGTATTTTTACAAGAAAATTCAAATGACTCCTCACTCATCTTACGCTTACTTTAAATTTAACCATATACATCTGTTTAAGATTTGTTCTATGCGTAAGTTTTAGCTTGTACCACAGACATATTGGGTATGGGTTATTTGTCAACACGATATTTTGTAGCGAGGGCCTTAAAGGTATTAGTAGTATTAGAATATTTTATTTGGCGCTGTGCACTGCACTGCGCCTGGCACTCGCCATTGTCCCTCTCTCCCCTGGAAAATCCTAAGCTGGAACAAGCCACCAACGTCGGCCTGCTCGCTGGCCTCCCGTCAGCTACAAGCACACAGCAAATCTCAACGTGAATAATTTCTACCTATGGCCTAACTATAAATGTTGTCACCCAACTGCGTACATCCATTGCTACCATAATTAATAAGATTAAAATTGTGTAACATTTGGTGCATTGGCATGGCCAATGTTTGCAGTGAACTTCATACTGTTTAATTATCAAACGCTATTAATTACCAATATTTCTAATGGGCGGTAATCTCACAATTGGCATCGCTTCATCGCAACTACATTAACGTTGTCATGCATTTCCTTACACCTATACATATCACGTAAACAAAAAAACAAAAATAAGTAACCACCAGTCACATTTATTATTTCCAAAACCCTAGAAGCCTAAACTGGTCTTTTTCCAAGCTTATTTCTTTTTTATTTCTCCGAATATTTTGGATATGTCACTAGATTGTCATGAAATCTGAATCTGTTCAGCAGAAGGCAGTAGCTTAATGGCGAGACGAGCTGACATCGTATGATTGGTTAATATCCGTTATTCTTCGGTCCGCTTGGCTCGACATCTTTCTGCCAGTGCCTTGAGTCGCAAAACTGCTCACTGGTTCAGTCCTGTATTGTTATGAATGAAATTAATGAAAACATTACATTAACGTTGTCATGCAATCCCTTACACCTGTGGGATCACCTAAACAAAAATATGAGTTACCAACCTTCATTTCTCTTTTATTTCTCCGAATATTTTCAGTCTACTCTTATATATGTCACTAGATTGCCATGAAATCTGAATTGTTAGACGTACAAAGGCAGTAGCTTACTGGCAAGAGACAAGCTCCTATCTTATGAGTGTTTCATATCCGATTTTCTTCGGTCTTCTTGGCTCAACATCTTTCTGCCAGTGCCTTGAGTCGTCGCAACTACCATTGCAACACTGCTCACTGGTGCAGTCCTGTATTGGTATGTTGTTTGTATAGCTTATGGGACTTAACTACGGGGTCATCAGTCCCTAAACTTACAAACTACTTATGAACTATCTAACACTAAGGACGGCACAAATATCCGTGCCCGAGGGGGGATTCGAACCCCCGACCGTAGTGGCCACCGCGGCCGGCGCGCGGCTGCTCCAGTCGGAGGTTCGAGTCCTCCCTCCTCCCTCGGTCATGGGTGTGTATTTTGTCCTTAGCGTAAGTTAGTTTAAGTTAGCTTAAGTAGGTTTGAAGTCTAGGGACCGATGACCTAAGCAGTAGGGTATGATAAGAACTCACACCCATTTGAACATTCTTTGATTATGTCGTACACAGCTTTCCAATTTGCGTAAATTTACATTGACAACAATCATATTGTTAGTCGGAACTGTGACTTTGTTTTTCGAAATATTTCTGCAGCACTGATTGAAGTTCATTTACTGACTGATATAAGTCCAACTTACGGATTGGTTGGCTTAATATTCGCAACTGCCGGATGGAAATACCAGGCTAGTATATCTGTATGCTTCGTATATCGTCTTCTACGGCCTCCTGGCTAGGCTTACACACACTCAAGAAGGGGTAGTATTGGGAGGGGATCTTGCAAAATACGGAAAGACTAGTGATTTGTCGTATATCTTAAATTTACCTAAATTTTAACTAAATTTCGTAAGTTTCGGTTTCGGCCGATACTAGAAGAACCGAAAATTCGATTACGGTTTCTGTTTCGGCCGCAAAATATGTTTCGGTCGAACTCTACTGGAAATACTAGCAATGAAAAACCGAAAACAGGTTATTTAAAAAACCGGTTATCTTGAGCAATTTTTACAGTGCGGTTAAACTGTAGATGAAAAGAACCGGTATAACCGAAAACCGGTTGTTTCAGCAATAACCGCCATCCCTATTAACAATTGACCTACAATAAGCGCTTGCGGTCTGTGAGACCGCACCTGGAACGTTACGGGTTAAGGCAGATGAAGGCGATGTTGGTGAGCAGAAGGACGGGTTGACGGGGCGGAAGGAGACCCGAAGGAAAAATAAACGGTAAGACGTAAGCCTAGTAAGCATGAGGTCCGGGTTCGATTCCCGGCCGCAGCACAAATTTTAATTCGTTGCTTCACGTTTGTCTTTAATGTATTGAAGTTCGTTGGCGCCAGTGTTCAGTAATAGATGCGCCTCTGCTAGTCTAGTGCCCCAGGGGAGTGTGATAGGACCGCTATTATTTTCTATCTATGGAAATGATCTGATGGACAGAGTAAGTTGTAATTTGCGGCTGTTTGCTGATGATGCTGTGGTGTATGGGAGGGTGTCGTCTGTAACTGACTGTAGTAGCATACAGGGTGACTTAGACAAAATTTCTAGTTGGTGCGAAGAATAGCAGCTAGCTCTCAATGTAGAAAAATGTAAGGTGATGCGCATGAGTAGAAAAAGCAATCCCATAATGTTCGAATACAGCATTAGTAGTGAGCTTCTTGATGCTGTCGCGTCGTTCAAATATCTAGGCGTAACATTGTAGAGCGATATGAAATGGAACGAGCATGTAAGGACAGTTGTGAGTAAGGCGGACAGCCGACTTCGGTTTATTGGGAGAATTTTGGGAAGATGTACTTCACCTGTAAAGGAGACCGCGTATAAAACGCTTGTACGTCCACGTCTTGAGTATTGCTGAAGTATTTGGGACCCGCAGCAGATCAGTTTAAAGGAAGACATAGAGGTGGTTCAGAGGCGAGCAGCTAGATTTGTTACCGGTAGGTTCGACCAATGCGCGAGTGTCACGGAAATGCTCCGGCAACTCAATTGGGGATCGCTGGAAGAAAGACGACGCTCTTTTCGTGAATTTCTGTTGAGGAAATTTAGAGGGGCGGAATTTGAAGCTGAGTGTAGTACGATCTTGCTGCCGCTTACTTACATTTCGCATAGTGATCACAAAGAGAAGATAAGAGAAATTAGGGCTCGTACAGAGGCATATAGGCATTCTTTTTTCCTCCTTCAATTTGGGAGTGGAATAGGAAAGGAAATGCCTAGTAGTGGTACAGTGTACCTTCCGCCACGCACCTTACGGTGAATTGCGGAGTATATATGTAGATGTAGATGTAGAATGTCTATGATTAGGCTAAAGGGGCGAGAAGCAAATACAGCTGGGGACGCGAAACTTCTTCTGTTGTTGACAACGACGTTGCCGCAGTAACCAACGGGCAGCTGATCTGCACAATGGCAGAGTTTCCAGAGTGGCTAGCGCAATCGTCGGTTTATTCAAAATTCTTTCAATCTGTATCGAAAAAGGATAAAATCAGCGCTTTTATATCGCCTATTAGAAAATCTAAAATTACTAGAGAAAAGAGTAATCGATATTTACCACCCAAGGTTCGAGGTAAGTGTTGGTCTAGTTTTCGGTCGTTTAGTATTTTATTTTTTTATTTCGTAATTCGAGTTTTTATTAAATTTTTTTTCCTCTCCTCCCGCAGACCATCAGAGGCTCGGAGCTATAGCGGATTCCGCACTACGGATGTACAACTGCCGCACGAGACAATTCTGTCCGCGTACGTTTCGTGAGATTTTCTCTGTTGCCATCGCGGGAAACTTTAATCTGGTGCTGGTGAAAGTGCCGACTAGGCAAGCCAAGAAGGGCCCCCAGTGAAGATCGACCGCCACCGCTGGCAAACGTGACAAGAGCCGCCTCCCAGGCCGTCGACACCTCCTATGGCGTCCGTGTCATTCAAAATGTTCACTTATATAACATGGCATGTCGCGTTGAAACTGATGTGTTTAAATAAAATAAATAAATAAAATTATGATCGAAACTTTGGTGTGTGTGTGTGTGTGTGTGTGTGTGTGGATAGACAGCTGTTTGTGTCCGTCTAGACTGGTACGTGGTACAGCACTGTGAATGTAAAAAACTGTAATAGTAAATATTATAATCAATCAGCCTGGTATCGACTGATAGCAAATATGTGCGCATAGATTCCATGAAAAGTGCAACCTTAGCATGTTATAAATAAAGGTAAGGTAAAGCAGTCAACAATCCGAAGATTGGTTTGAACACCACAGTGCTTTACTAGGCATGGTCCTGTTTGGAGGTGGTATGCCGTTGCCTTCCTCCGACCTTCGAACTGACTTACCAAGCCAGTTATAGGGGGACCTACAGTTTAACGTGGGTTCCGAACCACGGTGCTACTCGGTATTTTTCACATGAGGAATACTGCCAGAGGTGAAAGAAGTGGAAAGTGAGGGTGTTTCATTAAGTGTGTTTGCCTCTGTAACTTATAAAATAATAAGTGACGGGAAATTTTAATGTGGTAGGTCAACACAAGAAATGTTACACTTTCTGCGGACCTATGAACATAGTTTATTGTATCATTTTCCAAAGAGTTACAGCACAAAGGTATAATCTTTTAAATAAAACAATACCTTTTTCTATCGTGCATTGGATTCGCTGAAACCAGCAGCGTCCAAATCAATGTAAACTACATTCCTATCACTGTTAGTTTGGGAGCTACAGCCCTTCAAAGTTTAGGGGGCGGAGGCTGAGACAGCGTAGCTGACTGGCTGGTCGTCATGAGACAGTGGGCCGTGCCCCATGGGATAGCCACTCGGCCAGTAAGTTACGCTATCGCACCCTCCGCCCCCGGAACTTTGAAGGGTTGTAGCTCCCAAACTAACAGTGATAGGAATGTAGTTTAAATTGATTTGGACGCAGCTGGTTTAAACGAATCCAATGCACGATAGAAAAAAACTATTGTTCCATTTAAAAAATTATATCTTTGTGCTGTAACTCTTTGGAAAATGATACAATAAACTTTGTTCATAGCTCCGCAGAATGTGTAACATTTCTTGTGTTGACCTACCGCATTAAAATTTCCCCCGTCACCTGTTATTTTATAAGTTACAGAGGCAAACACACTTAGTGAAACACCCTTATATATATATATATATATATATATATATATATATATATATATATATATATAGCAAAAATAGTAACTGTGTTATGTTATAAACATAGCAAATGCTATAAATGACCGTGACATATAAAAGAAATTAGCTTTTTCTAAAATTCGATTAATGTTTACGAGCGTTATTTGAGACATAGGGTAAGTCGGGGTTAGTTGGACCACCGGGTGAGACGGACCAGTGACGTATTTCGTGAATGCGCCTCTACAGAGCAGCACCGTTCACTTGTGAGTAAGCTCTTTGTTGAACGAACGTCGTGCAAAAGTGTTGTTGTTATTATCGTCTTACTTCAGTAGAAAAATCACATTTTCTGTCGAAAAGTTTTATCATGTAGTTACGTTCTTTTAATATTACGGCACAGTTTGCACACTATTCCTGCAATTTTATTACTAAAAGCTTGACAAATGTGTTGGCATGTACCTAACCTAAAATGGCCACCTAGCTCTAAAACTACAGACTAAAATCAGGGTTGTCCATCTTTTCCAGACAATCGGGATAGATGGACCAGTTTTATTTGTGAGTGATGGTCCATGCATTTTAATTAGGGAGAGATGGACCATAATTAAATATATCTTAAATGATCATGGAAATTACCTTATTATTTTAAAAATTGATCGAATAACATGTTTTTGCATAGTTGGTATTTTTCTCTTTCATAAAAATGCTAATTAATTACAAAAGTGCCGGATCTTGTGAGCTAGGCAAATGGACCGAAGTTGTATTGATGAAGGCTATACATGCGGTGCTGGATAATGTCATGGGTGTCAATGCTGCAGCTAAAAGTTTTGCTATACCTAAAACTACATTGAAAACAAGACTGCAGTCAAATTGAGAATGAACGAAAGGTCATCACTAACATTAAGAAACTTCAAGAGCGAGGTTTTGCGCTATGTAGAGATTGGGTAAGGAGTATGGCATTTGAATTAGCTGAAAGGCTCAATATAGAATATACTTTCAATAAAAAATTAAAAAGGCTGGTTACACTGGATTTATTCCTTTCTTAGACGCAATCCCAATATGTAACCCTACATGAATGTTGTTCATCATTTGCTAATAAGTGTAAGAGCTGTGTTAGGAGAAATATATCCTAAAGTTTGCACAAAATCTACTAATGAATTAAAATCCAGTATTCGCTTACTATTTACAAAAAACTGATAAAATTGTTTTGGTCTGAAATGTCTTTCTGTATTCATTACTAAATATTCCAATACAAATATGTGATTTCCATTCACTGTTTTCTTCATGAGTAGCAATTATTTACGTGGTCCATGTCTCCCACTGCACTGGTCCATCTCACCCAAACACCTACGGGTGAGATGGACCGCTGCTGTATATTTTTATTTAGTTCTGTGACTTTCACTTTGAGTGGGAGGGCCTCAATAATGTACTGGATGTGAGTTTATATGGCAATGCATAGGAAAATGCTACCAGAAGTTTAAAAAATATTAAAAACCGATGAATTTCACCCAAAAGAAAGAAAGTGGTCCAACTCCCCATGAGCTACCCTATAGTTGGTACATCTAAAAATGCTTTTTTCTTGCTCTGTTGACAATTTTTTTTTTTTTTTTTTTTTTTTTTTTTTCGGGCTACTTTGTTTGAATATAGTCAGTGAAGATTCCACGCCGGCCGCGGTGGCCGAGGAGACTGAGGCGCTCCAGTCACGGTCTGCACGGCCACTACGGTCGGGGGTACGAATACCCCCTCGGGCATGGATATTTGTGCTGTCTTTAGGAGTAGCTAGTTCATAGGTAGTTTGTAAGTTTAGGGACTGATGACCCCGTAGTTAAGTCCCATAAGCTGTCAAACATTTGAACATTTGAAGATTCCATATTTAAGTTATATAACATACAAAAGGAAGCTACAATTTTTATTAGTTTAAGCTGAATTCAAATGTTAGGCATGCAATGTATAATACCCGTTACATAAGAACCTACAAAAGTTTCCTTTGTGGTATAACAAAAATTATATTTTCCCTTTCGCCTTCTCTATAGGTAAGGTTATGTTCATATTTAACAATAATATGACAGTAAAATACGCAGGCATCTACCCATACCATGACACAGGAATTACAAACTGCATCACATTCCAAGTACTATCACAGGCGGGAGGAGATTTCATGGCTGCCACACGTCACACATCACCCAGGACCAGATGTAAAACCTCAAGTTCCTTATTAGTTTTTTACGTTATTTTCACTTACAAAATAATACGAAATACAAAACACGCAAATTTGTAATAAAAATCCACAAAAAATCTTATTCTTCAATGATTTTTTATCTTAATTTTCACTGTCAAACTAATGTGACATGTAAGAGATGTAAAATAGTAATGTACAAAAAATCCATAAAAACTTATATTATTTGTTATCTATATATTTCCGTTTTCACTCACAACAAATTATGAAATAAAATGGATAGTCAATCTTTTATTGAAAAGTCCAGAAACAGGACATGCATTATACATACCATTTTTTATTCTAATTTTCACTAATAAAGTATGGTGTACAATGATATGTGCGTATATCTCTTTAAAAAAACGCACGGGAAATACTACGTTTGGGGTCTTGAGCAGATTCTTAAAGTTAGGTTCACGTGCAGAACAGCTGATGCGAGTAGTGTCTTCAAAGTGGGTGGCCGTTAGTCGTGAGCGATAATTATTCGCCAAGAAATTCATTTTTGAAGATGGTATTTCGCAATGATATGTGGAGCCAAAAATAGCAGCCAGGTAGATCGCTAATGTTTTGCAATTTTCATATTTTTCCGGGACAAAAAAAAAAAAGTTCAAATGTTTGTATAGTTTATGGGACTTAACTACGGGGTCATCAGTCCCTAAACTTACAAACTACTTATCAACTAGCTAACACTAAGGACGGCACAAATATTCCGACCCCCGACCGTAGTGGCCGTGCAGAACGTGACTGGAGCGCCTCAGTCCCCTCGGCCACCGCGGCCGGCTTTCGGGACATGTTGACTCCAAAATTTTTAAGTGGATGCAGTTTTATACGTTTTAAAGGAAATGTCGTCATGTAAGTCTAATATCTCCATTTTGAGTAAAGGCTTTGAAAGTTGGAATAACTTCGCTCCCACATCCGGTCATTCCGCTGCAGGAGAAACCTCAAAAGGTGATTTTAAAAATCGTGACAACTTGTCTGTTTCTGAAAAGTCTTTGAACTTTCTGCAAACTCCTTCTTAAGATCTGCCGAGAAATTTTATAATATGGAAATATCCATTTCCGGAATATTTTTATATTCAAAAATTGTTCCGAAATGAAGAAAGTCTTCACTTAAAAAAGTCTCTTTCAATGAACGAGCTTGTGACGGAGCGATGATACACTTTGAACCAAAACACATATTAATTTGCAATTTTCTTATAGCTAGGTGTTGTTATCTGTAGAAAAATTGTTTTTTATATAATTAGAGTATGTAACTTATAATTTCAAAATACTTTTGGCAGTCCAGCTTTTGGCCTTCCGCGGTCCAGACCTGGACCGCGGGCCACCAGCTGCCGACCGCTGCTACAGAACACCTTTGGGATGTTTCGGAACGCCGACTTCATGCCGAGCCTCACACACCTACATAATGGAAATGAGCGAATGGCTTTCTTGGCCGGGAGATCCCTGACGGGATTGTTCGGCCGCCTTGATTTGATTTGATTGAAACTACGTTTATTGTGCGGTATCGCTCCCTGTATATCTAGTAAAGCCAACCAATGCCCTTGAACAGTGCGAGGAGTCCCTTTACGAGTTCTTTATTAGACACAAATTCTTAGGGTCTGGTTGTCCCAAATGTTCTGTGCCTTTTACTCTCCAATGCAATCCATTGGAAGATTAGAAGTGATGCAGTATCATCACCGTCATCACAGATCCTACATTCATGGTCCTCTTCTGTTATTCCCATTGTATGTAGGTTTTTTTTTTCCATGACCTGTCAGCAATCCAACCATGAATCTAATCTCTCTCCTGTGACCACAAAGGTTTTCCCGGCGTAATAACTGTTTGCAATCTTCTCGGGTTTGCAGCCGGATACTAAAGTCAACTTGACACAATATTTCAGCGGCGCAACTGCCCGCCATCCTCAGGTGAGCTTGCTGATAGACAATCTCGCCGGAACTGAGTTCCCAGTGCAATCGGCGGCTCCTTTATACATCGAGGAAGACCCATAGCGCGTGCGCAAGAAGTGACAGTGACTGCCCTCTGGCGCACAAGACATACAGCGCTCCGGTGGTAGAGTCCGGCGAAATCGATAATCGATGATGAAGAAAAGAAAATTATTATTCCAATTTCTGAAGTACCAACCATTGTTTTTTTAACATCTGATAACACAGGGTTCCAGGATTTACTAAGAAGGTATCCTTTGTCTCTGTTAATCAGATTGTCAGATAATCGAATCTCTATGGATTCCTTTAAGACACAGTCCCAGTAACGACATGCTGAAGCAACCATGTGAGTTTCGTTATATAACATTCTATGTCCCTCATCGAGACAATGCTCAGCTACCGCCGACTTCTCGGGCTGGAGCAAACGTGTGTGGCGTTGATGTTCAGTACATCTGTCCTGAATGGTACGGATAGTCTGACCAATATACGTTTTCCCACATTGACAGGGAATCTTATATACCCCGTTCCGTAATGTTCCACTTACTGAATTTATTTGTTCCGTCGAACAAGCAGTGTCCAAACTACCTGGGGACCAGGCGAAGGACATTAGGCAAGAGGTTGCTCATACGTTGCGTCGGGCGCCGCCTCCACGGAGTAACACCTCTCCTCTTGAAAGGGCAGCAATTCAGTCTCTTAGAGAAGATCAAGATCTAATTATTTTACCAGCAGATAAAGGCAATGCCACAGTTCTTCTTTCCCGGGATGATTATCTACGAAAAATGGACTGTTTACTTGACGATTCAGCTTATCGCAGACTGCAAAAGGATCCAACTGAACGAATAAAACGTATGACGCTTTCACTTTTGAAGAAGACCTCCTTATCTGACGACGTTCAAGAGAAACTTCATCCTGGTGCGGCTGTTCCTCCCAGGTTATATGGTTTACCCAAGATACACAAGCAAGAGGTCCCTCTTCGTCCGATTGTAATTTGGGCGCTCCTACTTATAACTTGGCGAAACATTTAGCATCTGTTCTTAGCCCACACGTGGGGAAATGTGAACATCACATTCTAAACTCTATGGATTTTATACAACGTTTAAAATCATTACGCCTTAGTCCTTCTGATTTGCTCGTGAGTTTTGATGTAGTGTCGTTGTTTACCCGGGTTCCTCTGGAAGAATCTCTGCAATTGATTGGTGAAAAGGTGGACATGGAAACAGCTGAGCTTTGTCACCATGTACTTACATCGACGTAATTTTTATTTAATGACAAATTTTATGAACAAACTGACGGTTTTGCTATGGGGAGTCCATTATCCCCCATAGTAGCCAATCTTTTTATGGAGGACTTCGAAGATACGACATTGAAGACGGCGGCTCTTAAGCCAACTTGTTTTTGAAGGTACGTCGATGATACTTTTATGGTGTGGCCTCATGGGGAAGAAGCTCTCAACCGCCTTTTGGGCCATTTTAACTGCATGCATCCCAACATCAGGTTCACAATGGAAGTTGAGAAGGAGGGGAAGCTTCCGTTTCTTGATGTTCTGGTTTACAGAAGAGATAATGGGAAACTGGGACCGCTATCTGCATGCCTCGAGTAGTAATCCTCCAGTCCAACGTACTGGCGTTCTTCGGACATTAGCTAGAACAGCTTACGCCATTTCTGACGCAGAAAGTTTGACGCAAGAACTAGATCATCTCAAAGTTGTGTTTCAACAGAATGGCTACACAGATAAGCAGATCCGCTGTGCTTTACAGTTTGGTCCTTCACCTGAACCATTAAATGAGACCCACAAATCAATTGCTTTCCTACTTTTTGCCGGGAGTATTTCATCAAAGATAGGAAGAATTTTAAAAATGTATGACATTAAGAGCGTTTTTCGTCCACCAGTAAAGACGAGAGCACTTCTCGGATGTGTGAAGGTTTTTTTGGTCTGAGGAACCCCGGGGTATATAAGATTCCCTGTCTATGTCTATGTGGGAAAACGTATATTGGTGAGACTATCCGTACCATTCAGGACAGATGTGTTGAACATCAACGCCACACACGTTTGCTCCAGCCCGAGAAGTCGGCGGTAGCTGAGCATATATATATATATATATATATATATATATATATATATATATATTGTTAGCTTGAGGGACTTAACTACGGAGTCATCAGTCCCTAAACTTACAAACTACTTATGAACTACCTACAACTAAGGACGGCACAAATATCCATGCCCGAGGGGGGATTCGAACCCCCGAACGTAGTGGCCGTGCAGACCGTGACTGAAGCGCCTCAGTCCCCTCGGCAACCGCGGCCGGCGGCTGAGCATTGTCTCGATGAGGGACATAGAATGTTATATAACGAAACTCACATGGTTGCTTCAGCATCTCGTTACTGGGACTGTGTCTTAAAGGAATCCATAGAGATTCGATTATCTGCCAATCTGATTAACAGAGACAAAGGCTACCTTCTTAGTAAATCCTGGAACCCTGTGTTATCAGATGTTAAAAAACAACGGTTGGTACTTCAGAAATCTGAATAATAATTTTTTATCATCTATTATCGATTTCACCGGACTCTACCACCGGAGAGCTGTATATCTTGTGCGCCAGAGGGCAGTTACTGTCACTTCTCGATGTATAAAGGAGCCGCCGATTGCACTGGTAACTCAGTTCCGGCGAGATTGTCTATCAGCAAGATCACCTGAGGATGGCGGGCAGTTGCGCCGCTGAAATATTGTGTCAAGTTGACTTTAGTATCCGGCTGCAGACCCGAGAAGATTACAAATAATCTCTCTCCTGTTCAGACCCAGGATTGCAGAGCTTCTTTTAAAACATGGCTTTGGCATCATTACCTTGCCATGTTATTGTTGATGGACTTTGTTCCAATATTCTACGTGCTGTCTTCTGAGCCAGTTACGTAGCTCCAATTTGATCATTGCCTTGGTGATTGTCAGGACAGGTTCCGGTCCAATAAATGGAGTCTCTGCCCGCATCTGTCGGCATGTTCGTTGCCACTGATCCCCGAGTGGCCAGGGACCCACAATAGGTTTACTCTATTGCTTTCCCCTAGCTCCACCAGAACCCTGTGACATTCTGCAACAATTTTAGACCTTGTTGCAGGAGCTGCCAGTGATCTCAGGGCTGCCTGGCAGTCTGAATAGATATAGATGCTACGGTCTTTGTAGCACCTACGCAAATTCTCCTCCACATGCGCCCTGATGGCAGTGATTTCGGCCTGGAATACTGAGGCCAGTTTATCTAGAGAGATGACGCCCTCCAGTCTTGGCTGCACCCCGTATGCCCCGGCCCCAACGCCTTGGTCTGATTTTGACCCGTCAGTGAACCAGACAATATCCCCCGTACGGTGTCGAACTATTTTCTCCCACTGCTCCCTACTTCCATTTGTTATATTGAAAGGCTTGTTGAAGCAGCATGGGGTTATAATATAGTCGGCTGGCATTTCCCCAATCTTTCCTATATTTACCTCACTCACTATTTTAGTGTGTTATTCTGGATATCCCAAAGAGTTCCAGTCGTTGCCAGTTTTGAGTCTGTATGCACCAGCCGCTGCCTCCATCTTGACCCAGAGGTGTAATGGGGGCATATCCAGCATGGTTTCCATCCCAGCAGTTGGTGCGCTGCTAATTCCGCCTGTTATGGCTAAGCAGGCTTAGTGTAAGTCTTCTTAGTTGACGCCGCGTGGGCGACTTACGTGCCAATGATGATGAGATGATGATGATTAGGACAACACATAACACCCAGTCCCCTGCCGGGAAGCAGTCCGTGAAGAATGGGCTGCCATTCCCCAAGAAATCTTCTAGCACCTGACTGAACGTACGCCTGCGAGAGTGCAAGCTGTCATCAAGGCTAAAGGAAGGCCAACACTATACTGAATTCCAGCGTTACCAATGTAGGGCACCGCGAACTTGTAACTAATTTTCAGCCAGGTATTCTGATTCTTTTGACCACATAGTGTACAATTACTAATAGGTGTATGTTCGTTCTTTTCATGCAGAGCGAGAAAATGTTTCGTAAAATTTTCAGATTACGTGTAAAGTTTATTACATGTTTGATAAGAGGTCTCATACCCAAATAGTGGATGAGTGAATTCTCAGTGTTCATGCGCCGCATGATGAGGCTGTTATCTTCGTTTATGACGCTATTTCTCGTGTAATACGTGTCTTACATGGTGTTAGACTTGCGCATAATAGTTCGCGTCGGGAGCGCTCACTTTAGTCCGCGGCTCGGTTCTTTTAGTTCGTCCGCTCCCAGTGACGGCTGAGCGGCGTGGTCTGAGCATGCAGGTGGAGGGGGAAGTTCCCCCACCTAGCTGCTTCATGCGCTTGCTGAGTTAACCGCTAAAGATATCACGTAAATCAAAAGAAACAGTTTCTGGATAATTTCTCGCGTTTAGGTTTTGAGTTATCTCTATATCTTGGCATTATGGAATTTATTAGTCAGATATTGCAGAGAGCAGAATACTTCAAAGCAGAAATTTTGTAGCACTGAACTATGTAATCTAGCAGGTAGACGCTTAACCTCTAAATGGCTCTCATCAGCAGAAGGCAAACACGTGATTTTTAATTCTGTTCGCGACCTATCGCGCAACTTTTAGTTCGCGACCTATCGCGCATCTTTTACTTTGCGACCTATCGCGCGCATTTTAGTTCGCGACCTATCGCGCATATTTTAGTTCGCGACCGGTAGCTCTCCTTTTAGTTCGCAGCGCGGCCGCGAAGTAGGTCGCTCTTTTTAGTTCGTCCGTTCGTTTTGGCTTTTGCTACCACTACTGAAACTACAGCTGAGCTGCATCTCAGCTCGAAATGATGGCAACTGGCAGAAGGGAATCACGCGATTCTGCGCGCTCTCGCGTCCTCTCGCTGTTACCCGTCAGTCTTCGGAAAAGGAGCGGACGAACTAAGAGACGAGGGAACTACGAACTAGTTCGCGTAGTTCGCCTGTGGGAGCGCTCTTCGGAACTAGTTCGTTCGCAAACTACACAAGACTACATTGTGTTACCCCACCGCGAATGTTTGCTCGTGTTAAAAGAGTATTTGTCAGTCTCCTCCTCCCCACCTCCTCCATTTTCTCTCTTTCCACCTCATCCTCCTCTCTTTATGTCGCGTTTCGCCTCTTATGAGCATCACAGACGTTGAAAGGGGAAAATTTACAAACTTCTTAAAAAAAAGGAGTGAACTAAAAATATGTAAAAATCTTTCCTAAGCAAGAAATATTAAAAAAAGGGAAGGTGCAGACTGATAAAACTGCAGGCCACATGACCACATTCACGTTTTGGAGTGGGGAGGGGAGGGGTGGATGAAGATTGAACTAATAAATACAGCTAAAGAGCATACTTCAATTTTCATCTCAGTGTCTTTATTACATTCATTTTTACAAAGTGTCTTATATCAGAAAGTATAGTAAATTAATTACAGATCTTTTCCAATGTCTTACATATTACGAAAATCGTATTGTGTTATTTGTTGTAAAATGTATTTCTTTTTACAGAGTTCGTTTAGAGCTGTCATTCGCCAGTCTACGCAGACTATTTGTCTCTTTTAGTTGGTAGTTACACTGTTTCGTGACTGTTTCAGTCGATGAATAACGTACCACAGTACTTCGAATGGATTAGGATACCAGTATATACAGGGTGTCTCACAATTCATGTTACACACTTTTATATGTTGTAGAGATGACTTAGTAAATCACAGCCACACATGTCTGTTAGCCAACGATATTATGGCACTGTCTTATCTTCGATATTAAGACAGAAATATCTTCTACTGCAAGCTCTTTGATTTCCATACATTTTGAGCAGGTACTATGGATCAAACTGAGAAAAAAAGTGAAATAGACATAAGCTGTAAATAAGCCTTATGGGCAGTTTTTGGTCTTCGACACTGTGCTGTGAAACACATCTCTTCTACTGATCAAGGACCCATAGAAATGTTATAGAGCTTATGTTTACTGGACTTTTTTCCTTGTTTTGGAACCCAGTACCTCCTCGCAAAATAGGGAAAGCAAGGAGTTTGCAGGAAAAGATATTTCGTTCACAGCGTCAAAGACAGAGACGTGGTCATAGCGTCACAGGATGACATTTATTTAACATTGGATTCTACGCAAAACTTGATCTATTAAGTCTCCTAGTGTATCTATTGAGGTTTTCCAGCGGTTACAGACGAAGCATTTTCAGAAATTAATAATCCTGTCGACGTTTGGTGGAACCTCATCTTAATATTTTTTTTTACGTAAATGAACAAGGCCTCAACACTGATTGTCTGGCATTTGCAGATAACTTGGCACTTCTGCCAAGACAGAAGTAGCACAGCAGGTTGATATACTCATATGCTAGGCGGCTAAAGTTGGATTGCAAGTTTCCATAGAGAAGACCAAATATCTAACGAACATTAGTGAGAGCCCCAGAGAATTGCATCTGGAAGTGAGAAAAATGGAAAAAAGTTTACAAGTTCAAATACCTAGGAGAGTGGCTTCAACATAATGTAACAGAACGGGTAGCTCTAACAAACCCAATTAGTATAATAGAACTGGTATACCAGCTGACAAAGACCATATACAATAAGAGATGTCTCTCACGCAGTAGCATTCTCAGTCATTGTCATGCTGTCATTCCACCAGGTGCCCTCTACGCCTCTGAATGTCTCGTTCAGAATAGGAAAGGCTTTAATGAAAATCTGGAAATTAAGAAAAGGAAGATGCCAAGGAAGATATGAGACCAATGAAAGTAGACAAAGAAGACAGGAGACGGAAGAATGAAGAACTGTATAGCTACACCGAGATGATCTCGGATGTATTTAAAAGGAGACTTTTGACCTCCTATGGGCATATTTTGAAGATGATTTCCAATGGGGTGATCAGATCTTCAAGAGTTGGGAATGGTTGACCACGTCATCAGAGACAGATCATCCTTCAGAATATTTTAAATCAAAAGAGGTTCCAGTAGAACTCACTCTGTAAAAAGACAGGTGCCCTCTGGAGGAAGGAGAGAAAGGAGAAACACAACCAGAGAATGTGCATTTACTGGGCAAATATCACAACACATTCCCAGCGAAAAAGTTGAATATCGTGCTCCTTAGTTGGCCTATCCGAGAAAGAGAACAAGCTATACGGGCCAGACATTTCTATTTATGCTCTTAGACACATTGTATCCCTTAATTTCATCTTTTTTACTGTTAACTGACAATGATGACTTTATTTATATTTTATTATCATTCTCAGACGCCATTTGAATGGTAAATTTCTAGTTTTTTACACATCAGTTTTATTTTACTTAATGTTATCGTACAACAAGTTTTTTTTAAACAAAAATGACCTTCCAAGGCACTATACCAACAAATTTAAGATCATTCTGATGACCCTTACCTTGAGTGAATATCTTAATTTTATCTTTTATAGTATTAAGAAACAGTTATGTTTTATTCAGTGACACCATTTGAATTGTAACTTGTTCTGTTTCTGACATCTCATTGCTAATATTTTACAATGTCACAACACAGCATATATTTTAATGACAACCTGAAGCTTTATACAACAGACAAATATACAAACTTTTCTACAATATTTTCATATGCATATAAAATACAATCCCTTTGCCTTACTTTATTACAATAGCATTGTACGTAAAAAGTAAAATCAACCGTTCTTTTTACGTTATCAAGAAAACAATAGCTTTACACAATTTTCAACGACACACGAACCAAATGGTTTTCTGCAAGATATCATATTCTGAATTGTTTTTCCATGTATCTTAAATAAATTTTATAGTTAATATTTTTAATAATAGTAAAATTACATACAGCGCTATAGTACCACTCATAGAATATATTTGAAAATATTAATAAGAACCTGATGCAATTTATTATAAGTATTTTAACGTTTTAATCTTTATTTTAATATCAGAAAGATGACTACAGTTATTTTATTTTAGAAATTGACAAAGAAATGTGTGGCTAGTTATACTCTTATATTTTCTGGCTAAATTCATGTATGTAGTCTTTTCATGATGCTCCTCGGTTGCACAGTAGAGTGCCAGACTACAAATCCAAAGGTCGCGGTTTCGATCCCCGCCAGGTCCTAGGATTTTTATCTGTCACTTTCCACTTCTTTCACCTCTGGAAGTATTGCTCATGTGAAAGATACCGAGTAGCACCGTGGTTCGGAACCCACGTTAAACTGTAGGTCCCCCTATAACTGGCTGGGTAAGTCAGTTCGAAGGTCGGAGGAAGGCAACGGCATACCACCTCCAAACAGGACCATGCCTAGTAAAGCACTGTGGCGTTCAAACCAATCTTCGGATTGTTGACTGCTTTACCTTTAGTCTTTTCATTGGCTATCAAAGATGGGTGGAGCTGGCAAAGGGGCGAAGCCTCATCTATTTGAGACCAGTAGACCTTGTATCGCTCTAGCCAGCAGTGACGCACTGGAAGGCTCCAAGATACCTGCCAGCTCCACACCATCAATGGGTATAACATCGTTTTATTTCTCTTTATTAATTTAGTTTAAGTTTGACACTAATGTATATTGCTGAAAGTCCTCTAAATGTAACTGATATATTTCAGAGCTATATTTCCTGAAGATGGTCTAAGAGAAGACCGAAACAAGTCGGAAAAAATTTTTTTGCACTCTAGACTGTTCTTTACATATAAAAGAGGACTCTTTGTCAATTTCAGAACCACAATCAAAACAATCCATGAAATTACAACCTGTAGACGCGTAAAACACGAATCGTGCTGGGAGCTGAAAGCCCGGCAGCTATACGAAGCTCGGGAAGTCGACCTGGCGGACAGTACCAGAGTCGGCGAGCCACACAGAGCCAGAGGGTGCCTCCTGCAAGACTCGAGCCAGCGCCTCGGCGACGAATTCAGGCCTGCAACCAAACGTCACACATCGTCAGACTCTCAGAGGTGTACGCACGTAACTTCAGGCCGCTACCTACAATCTGTAACTAATACATATGTTTACAGACGCCGAATTAATTCTATCGCGTCTGTTTGTTTGCAAGGAAGCAGATCTACAAGAAATTTGTATTATTGCTTTCAAGTTTCTCCAGTATTGAATGTACATTTCATTAAAATGTAAAACTAGTAATGTAAGCCTGATTGAATATTTCTTTAAAACGTAAAAAATTACAATGTCAGAAAATAAGTATTCCCTAGCAACATCTGCATCAACACATGTTGTCTACATACACACATTTTATGGTATATTCACTGTAAACATTGATTTAAGTAGGTTAGCTTAGCTTCTAAGGATCATTGGCACAGTGTAAACATCTAATACAAAATGTCTACATGTGGTGTATACATAACTGGGTTCTTGTGTTGTCTGTGCCACGTAACAAGATTATCTACAAACCTGTAAGTAAATACAACAATATAATAATCCAGAATCTATAAACACGAAACATAATACTAAAATAGCTGTATCTTCCTGAACAGGTTAAAACACCCAACCGTAACCCCACTGCCACCCACAACACAAAACATAATAAAACAGTAATGAACATGTAATTATAAAATACACCTGATGATGGCAGCTTCCTGCCGAAACGCGTCGTGCTAATAAAAATATTAGTAAATAGTGACTGCTGCAGTATAAATTATTTCAAAAAGATCAAATCATCAATGCAGTACAATAGCAATACAGTACCACCTGTTATATCAAAACAACATTACTTGTTGTGTTAAGGTGTGAATTGAATTGTTGTTGTTATTGTTGTGGTCTTCAGTCCAGAGACTGGTTTGATGCAGCTCTCCACCCTACTCTATCCTGAGCAAGCCTTTTCATCTCCTCATAAGAACGACAACCCACATCCACTTGAATCTGCTTACTATACGCGTCTCTTGGTCTCCCTCTGCGATTTTTACCCCACACACTTCCCTCCAATGCTAAATTCACAATTCCTTGATGTCTAAGAATGTGTCCTACCAACCTATCCCTTCTTTTAGTCAAGCTATGCCAGAAATTTCTTTTCTCCCCAATTCTGTTCAGTACCTCCTCATTAGTTACGCGATCCACACACCTAATTATAATCGAAAATGGTTTAATTTTACATGCTTTGATATAGCAGCCAGTTGAGGCTCAGTTGAAGTCAATTATACAACTTTGCTCCAGTTCCTGAATCAATTGTACTTTTTAAAACGTGTCCAAAGCACAATGTTAGTCAGTACTTACCATATTTCAATTTGTGACTTTTCTTCTATTTGTACATTTTAGAATGGTGCCATAATGCAATGAAACTAGTCACGTAAATTAAAATTTTCAATTATTTGTGACTGTGGATTGACCACTATATATCATATGAAATAAGAATAAAATGATTTGTCAATCACACTCCTTAGACAATACATCGAATGCCGGCCGCGGTGGCCGAGGTGACTGAGGCGCTCCAGTCACGGTCAGCTCGGCCACTACGGTCGGGGGTTCGAATCCCCCCTCGGTGATGGATATTTGTGCCGTCCTAGTTCGTAAGTAGTTCATAAGTAGTTTGTAAGTTTAGGGACTGATGACCCCGTAGTTAAGTCCCATAAGCTTAACAAACATTTGAACATACATCGAATAAAAAAAAAGATCTCATTTATTCCTGAGAATACTGCGGCTTCTTCCAGATTCCATAATTTGTTGGTACAGTTCGCACATATGTCTGTGAGGCATCCTGCACGACTGCTCAAGTCACACTACTTCTGCAGAACACACTAATGAAAATGTTTGTTAAGCTTATGGGACTTAACTAAGGGGTCATCAGTCCCTAAACTTACAAACTACTTATGAACTACTTACGAACTAGGACAACACCATATGAGTATATTCAGGTGCGAGTTTCACCACCACTGCATCACATCACCATTGTGTTCCATCACCAATGTGTTATGTCACCATTTTGTCACATCACCATTGTGTTCCATCATCATTGCTTCACATCATGAGTGTGTTCTATCACCCTTACATCATGTCACCATTGTGTCACATCACCATTGTGTTCCATCACCAACATGTTATGTCACCATTGGGTCACATCACCATTGTGTTCCATCATCATTGTATCACATCAGGAGTGTGTTCCATCACCATTGTGTCATGTCACCATTGTGTCACATCACCATTGTGTTCCATCACAATTGTATCACATCACCATTGTGTTCCATCACCACTGTATCACATCACCATTGTGTTCCATCACCAATGTGTTATGTCACCATTGTCTCACATCACCATTGTGTTTCATCATCATTGCTTCACATCACGAGTGACTTCTATCACCCTTACATCATGTCACCATTGTGTCACATCACCATTGTGTTCCATCACCAATGTGTTATGTCACCATTGGGTGACATCACCATTGTGTTCCATCATCATTGTATCACATCAGGAGTGCATTCCATCACCATTGTGTCATGTCACCATTGTGTCACATCACCATTGTGTTCTATCATGATTGTATCACATCACCATTGTGTTCCATCACCACTGTATCACATCACCATTGTATTCCATCACCAATTTGTTATGTCACCATTGTGTCACATCACCATTGTGTTCCATCACCATTGCTTCACATCATGAGTGTGTTCTATCACCCTTACATCATGTCACCATTGTGTCACATCACCATTGTGATCCATCACCAATGTGTTATGTCACCATTGGGTCACATCACTATTGTGTTCCATCATCATTGTATCACATCAGGAGTGTGTTCCATCACCATTGTGTCATGTCACCATTGTGTCACATCACCATTGTGTTCCATCACAATTGTATCACATTACCATTGTGTTCCATCACCACTGTATCACATCACCATTGTGTTCCATCACCAATGTGTTATGTCACCACTGTCTCACATCACCATTGTGTTTCATCATCATTGCTTCACATCACGAGTGTGTTCTATCACCCTTACATCATGTCACCATTGTGTCCCATCACCATTGTGTTCCATCACCAATGTGTTATGTCACCATTGTCTCACATCACCATTGTATTCCATCATCATTACTTCACATCACGAGTGTGTTCCATCACCATTGTGTCATGTTACCATTGTGTCACATCACCATTGTGTTCCATCACCATTGTGTCACATCACCATTGTGTTCTATCACCCTTACATCATGTCACCATTGTGTCACATCGCCATTGTGTTCCATCACCATTGTTTTCCATCACCAATGTGTTATGTCACCATTGTCTCACATCACCATTGTATTCCATCATCGTTGCTTCACATCACGAGTGTGTTCCATCACCATTGTGTCATGTTACCATTGTGTCATATCACCATTGTGTTCCATCACCATTGTGTCACATCACCATTGTGTTCCATCACCATTGTGTTCCATCACCAATGTGTTATGTCACCATTGTGTCACATCACCATTGTGTTCCATCATCATTGTATCACATCAGGAGTGTGTTCCATCAGATATACAAGAAATTTGTATTATTGCTTTCAAGTTTCTCCAGTGTTGAATGTACATTTCATTAAAATGTAAAACTAGTAATGTAACCCTGATTGAATATTTCTTTAAAACGTACAAAATTATAATGTCAGAAAATAAGTATTCCCTAGCAACTTCTGCACCAACACATGTTGTCTACATATACACATCTCACCATTGTCTCAAATCACCATTGTGTTTCATCATCATTGCTTCACATCACGAGTGAGTTCTATCACCCTTACATCATGTCACCATTGTGTCACATCACCACTGTGTTCCATCACCAATGTGTTATGTCACCATTGTGTCACATCACCATTGTGTTCCATCATCATTGCTTCACATCATGAGTGTGTTCTATCACCCTTACATCATGTCACCATTTTGTCACATCACCATGGTGTTCCATCACCAATGTGTTATGTCACCATTGTCTCACATCACCATTGTATTCCATCATCGTTGCTTCACATCAGGAGTGTGTTCCATCACCATTGCGTCATGTCACCATTGTGTCATATCACCATTGTGTTCCATCACCATTCTGTCACATTACCATTGTGTTCTATCACCCTTACATCATGTCACCATTGTGTCACATCACCATTGTGTTCCATCACCATTGTGTTCCATCACCAATGTGTTATGTTCCCATTGTCTCACATCACCATTGTATTCCATCATCGGTGCTTCACATCACAAGTGTGTTCCATCACCATTGTGTTATGTTACCATTACACCACATCACCACTGTATACCATCACCACTGTGTCATGTCACCATTGCCTTGTGTCACAGTTTGTGTGGTTGCACAATGCCCTTTGCTGCACCATTCACAATTTGTATATCTCAGTTTGCACCTAGCGATGAAGGTTTCTGTTAAAATACTATTGTACTGGAGAAATCTTCCGTCACAATGATCTAAGTACCTCATCTCTGATATTCTGTACCGTGTTTCTAAGAAGACAACATCCACATACTGAAGTGCTAAAGCTACTCTAACTGCAAAGAAGAAGAAAACTGATATATAACACTGGAATTGGTTTTTACAGGGAGACCAGCCTTGATTGTAGCTCTCTACACTTTCAACAAAACCGTATCTACAAATTCTTCTAACAGCAGAAACGAATGGAAAGCGATTATGGCAATTTCCTTCTTTTATCATCTTCACCACAACAATTGTCACTACCCAGTATCAGTATTGTCACACCATTACTATCATCAACTGTGACTACACTGTCACTATCAAAATCACTATCGCCATATCACACAGTAATACTACTGCTAAATGAACTATGATGTTGGTATGCAGGATGTTAAAAATAAATACTTTTAGAGCTGAGAAGTGGTAATACTTATCAAAACAAGAAATATAAGTCTGGTCTGGAAATGCATACTTTCTGAGATAAACACGTATTCATAGGACGTGTTCCACTTGGTGTCCACTCATACGTAATGACACACCCTTTGAAGTGTGCCTGATTGCTGCTGTAATACTTGCTGACACATACTGAAGATTGGAACCGTAGTATCTGCACATTGTTGATTAGAGATGTGTAGACCACTGCCATCCAATGGTTGGTTAACTAAAACTATGAGGGACTGAGATTTGGGGAACGAACTGGCCAAGGTGTGCGGTCTCTCCAACCAATCCAATGGTCCCAAAGTATCTGCGTTAGATGTTCATGCACTTTCTGATGAAAGTGTGCAAGTGCACCATCATGCATGAACCACTCCTGTACTGCATGAACCACATCTTTGCGATAGCACGTATTGTCCTATTAATCTATCGCCTAATACACTTGCCCAAGCGTTGAGAATTGGTGTTGATGCCTCATAATTGATTGGGGGCTTATATCTACCCATACATGCTCGTTATTGAAATTAACAACGTCACCTCATGTGAACCCTACATTGGCTGTAGACAGTGGATCTAGAGCACACTTCTACAACAGCTACTGACATAACTGCTGTCTGCCCTGATGATCTTGTGATCTTGGAGCCTGAACATCGATACACCGATTGTTCATGATGTATTCCCAGTATACTGGTTTGCGTTTCTTTTTTTTCCCACTGAATGTAGAACACATTCCACCATTTCAGGCATGCTGTCTGAGTGGGACCTTCCACTGTTTTCTAAGGTGCTTGGGTACAGTAGTCCCTAAGACTCTGGAAAAGTGTGTCTAACAGTTTATCTGTGGGCTCTCTTCGTAGTGAATATTTTTCAGAGTAGAGAACATGGGATCACAGGCTACGACCTCTTACTGAACAATAGTGCATCACCACATCAGCCATTACACTTTCCGAGTTGTTGGTTCCCATTTCTAACATTTCGTGGAAGAGAGAAAATGTAAATTTACTACACCATTCATCCACACAAACGGGACACTAACAGTAAACACAAAAGAGAATCAATTTTTTAAAGAAGGTAGAACACGATGGTACATACCAAGGGTTGACAGTACTCCAAAGTAAGGCAAACGAACACGACAAAAACCTCTGTAGCCTACATCAAAACTCGAACCACACAACAACAGAGGCAAGAAAGGCAATAGGAGTGATCTCCAAAATTATAGGCCAATCTCATTGACGTCGATTTGCAGTAGGATTTTGGAACATATACTTTATTCGAATATTATGAACTACCTCGAAGAGAACGACCTATTAACCAATAGTCAACACTAATTCAGAAAGTATCGCTCAAGCGAAACATAGCTTGCCATTTATTCACATGAAGTGTTAAGTGCCATCGACAAGGGATCTCAAATCGAATCCATATTTCTGGAATTCCGGAAGGCTTTAGACACTGTACCCCACAAGTGGCTTCTAATGAAATTGCGTGCTTATGGAATATCTCCCCAATTGTGCGATTGGATTCACGATTTCCTATCAGTAACGACACAGTTCGTTGTAATAGACGGAAAGTCATCGAGTAAACAGAAGTGATAGCTGGCGTTCCACAGGGAATCGTTATAGGTCCCCTACCATTCCTCGTGTTTATAAACGATTTAGGAGAAAACCTCAATAGCTCACTTAGACTTTTCGTGGATGATGCTGTCGTTTATCGGTTAGTGAAGTCAACAGAGGATCAAAAGCAACTGCAAAGTGATTTAGACAAAATTTCTACATGGTGCGAAAATTGGCAATTGACACTAAGTAAAGAAAAGTGTGAAGTAATACACATGAACACTAAAAGAAATCCGCTGAACTTCAATTACGCGATAAATCAGTCATACCTTATGGTCGTAAATTCTACCAAATACCTAGGAGTTACAATTACGAACAACTTAGACTAGAGAGAACACACAGAAAATATTGTGGGGAAGGCGAATCAAGGGTTACGTTTCATTGGCAGAACGTTTCGAAGATGTACCAGTTCCACCAAAGAGACTGCCTACATCACACTTGTGCGTCCTCTCCTGGAGTACTGTTGCCCCTTGTGGGACCCTCACCAGGTGGGACTGACGGAAGACATTGAGAAGGTTCAGAGAAGGGCAGCTCGTTTTGTTTTATCACGTTACGGGGGAGGGGGGGGGAAGCGTCACGGAAATGTTGCACGAATTGGGGTGGAAATCATTAAAAGAAAGACGTTATTCGTTTCTCGTGATCTGTTTGCGAAGTTTCAATAACCGACTTTTAGTTCTGAATGTGAAAATATTTTGCAAGCACCCACCTACTTAGGGAGACATGACCATCCCAATAAAATAAGAGAAATCAGATCGAAAACGGAACGATTAGGCGTTCTTTCTTCCCGCGCGCTATTAGAGAAGGGAACGGTAGAGAAAAGTTATGAAAGTGGTTAATGAACCCTCTGCCAGGCACTTGAATGTGATTTGCAGAGTATCTATGTAGATGTAGATGTAGAACAGACAATGTAATGGTAGGCAGAATACTGTGAGTGAAACATCTTAATACCGTGCTGACAAATTTAACTTAGACAATGCAACAATATCCACAACCAATTGTTGTGTACTCCTTCCTATATACACTGGTTTCAAAATGTTCAAATATTTTCAAATCTAAGAGGCTTAACTATCGTGGATGTCAGACCCTAGTCTTACAAACTACTTAAACTAACCTAAGGACAAATAACACACCCATGTTCGAGGGAGGTCTCGAACCTCTGACGGGGAGCAACCGCGCACTCCGCAGCAAGGTGCCGTGGACCACTCGGTCATTCCACCGCGGCAGCACTTGTTTATCTCAAAAAGTATGAGTTTATAGACCGATGTTTATTGGGATTATGTCGGGCCCGGTGGTCTTGGGGGAAAAGTGCTTGACTGGAAACCCGGTCGGACCTCTTGATTTTTTTCAGTCTGCACTTTAACCCATCCTTCACCTTTCAACGATGTGAGGAGTCGCCAGAAACGACAAGTGGTTCAGATTCCACGTTAAGCTGTAGGTCCCCTTTTTCCCGGGTGGATAACTGGGGTAGGCTAGGGACACGCAAGTCGCCGAAGTGGCGTCCAATTGAAAGGCTTGCACTAGGCCAATGAGCCACACGAAATTATTATTATTATTATTATTCGGATTATAATTCTTGTTTTGCTGGGCAATACTACTTCTTCAAGTATTCGACACTTTTGAACACCGTGTATCTGATATGAACGAGGGTTGGAAGTTATGTAGTGGCAACACTGCTGTGGAGACACTTTGCAATAAAATCTACAATTGTCGCTGATACCACATGTTGTTGACATACCCACCTGTCCTCCGAGCAAACGGAGTCGCCCATTACACGTCATTTTTCCAAACAGAAACAATGGAGTTGGATCAAGATTGGATGTGCCAGAGGTGGTACAGTACGACAGGGTCATCTAGGTCTTCAAGAGGTGTGTACTGGCGCCCAGCTTTGCAACACTTTCTGCGCAACCCACCCATCACTTTGCACGACAATGCGCAATCGCATACAGCGCAAGCTGTGGCTGCTCTGTTTCTTCAATGTTACTGGGAAGTACTGTACCATCCACCATACTCCCCAGGCTTAAGTCCTTGTGACTTTCATTTGATTCAGAAGGTGTATTTAGAAGACAGGAAAAATAGTAAACAAAGCTTATTGCGCAACTGTAAACATGGGCTTATCTTGTATCATCAGAGACCAGCGCTTCTATTAACTATCTGTTTTATGCTTCTCACATCTTTACCGAGTATGTTCCAACTGTAATTCGTTGTTACCCGATCATTTATAGGGCTACAAGGAAATCCAAAATTCATAAACATAGGAACATCGCAAAACAACTTACGGTGTCACTCAAATGTTCGTTAAGCTTATGGGACTTAACTACGGGGTCATCAGTCCCTAAACTTACAAACTACTTATGAACTACTTACGAACTAGGACGGCACAAATATCCATGCCCGAGGGGGGATTCGAATCCCCGACCGTAGTGGCCGTGCAGACTGTGACTGGAGCGCCTCAGTCGCCTCGGCCACAGCGGCCGGCACGGTGTCACTCCACGGAGAGGGCATTGTAAGATTTGTTTACCAATTTTATTGTTTTCTAAACACAAAATAAGCCCATGTCCCATTATCCTCGTTTTGGATTTACGCCTTGTAATTTAGTGGAAATTCTGTCACGCAATTAATCTGAAGATGCCCTGCTAAAGGGCGAAACGCGTCATTAAATAAGGAATAAAACAATTTGCAATCAAAACGGTTTTTTACAAAAGGAATATTTATTCTCACTGACTGCTGTACACCGTGGACTGGAAATCATTTTATATGAATCACAAAAAGATGTGAGTTTTACATTTATTCTGTGTAATTTTTCTGTATATTCTTCGACGGTACTCAGTTGCTAGTATATAAGATAAATATGAACAGGACTTACAGTTCAGATCCTTTTCCTCAGATTTATTTTCTTTTATTTATTTATAGTGCGTTTTAAAACTTCTATGAGTGGACAGCCTTGAGGTATACTACCAACATGCGAAGTCTCATCCCAGACTGCATTTCGGAGACTGGAAGGACTCCTCATCAGGACTGATTTTATCAGTTTCCTCACCTCAAATGGGACTGCATTTTCAATCATGTGGTCTTTGTACAGTAAATCCGTTTCTCGGTCACACCTCTAGTGCTCCTCGGTATTGCATTTCGGATGGTCAGCTGTGCTGATTAAGAGCAAACAGGGACATCTAGCACAACAGACGTTGCAACCGGGTGGCTGTTTCTTAATGTGTGTTTACAAAAACTTGCAAGAACTAGGGTATGATTAGTGTACATATGAAAGGAACTATTATTGCGCAATGGAGAGTCGTCTAGCGCACAGCAAGAACAGTGATCTTTCGCAATCTGACTTCAAACATAAAGAAAAGTAAATAAAGTCAGTTTATTTATGAATGATGTTCTGCACCTGACAGTGTTGGCCCTGTTGCAATATGGCAATAAGGAAATAAAGCAAATATTGAATCAAGGGAGAATGACACCCTGCTTCGCAGCACTTCACATTCTTCACCTCAGAAGGTTCATGAAACTGAATTTCTACAATGAACTCAATTACCGCCAGACTACAAATACAAACAATACTAAATCTGATCTCACTTTACTTTCTTAATTAAAAATAATCAATGAAACTAATTAAATCCACTTTACAGGAAATATTCAGAATAATAGTTAATGAATTCAGAACAGTTAACATAAACCACAGAAACAAAGAATGTGCGTATATTGCGAAGCGTTCAATGAGGCAGTTTCTAAATTGGGGAAGTAACCCTATCCACAGCAAAGGTGTCAGATCTAACAAGATTAATACAGGGTGTCCAGAAAAGGGCTCCCTGATTTCAAAATTAAATATCTCGAAAACAAAGATCGATAGAGGAATGCAGTAAACGATATGTTTATTGTGAAAGTTGCAAGAAGTTTATACAGCAGTTTGAAATAATAGTTACAAAAGCTGCTAACAGATGGCGCTGTAATCGCCATACGTAGTGCCTAGTACAAATAGTGATCCGAAGCCCAGAGCGATCAGATCCACTATTATAACGTGAAAGGAGGTTAGCGTACCGAAGGAAGAGATTAAAACAATGTACTCCATTGAACAACGCGTTTTTCTAGTGCTAGAGTACCACAGGTTAGAGGAGAGTCCTACGGCAACAAGGCGAAGTTTTCAAGCACGATTTAATGTTCCAAAAGAACCCGATTGGAAAACCATGCGTACGCTCTTCGCAAAATTTCGACGAACAGGTAGGGTAGCTGATGATCTAGTGGGGCATGTTGGCCGCAAGCAAACCGCAGTTACGCCTGAAAATATCGCCACAGTTTCTGGAATTATTCAGCGAAATCCAATGTCATCCGTCTGTAGAAATGCATCTGTGACTGGTTTGAAGTGTTCCAGCACGCAGGAAATACTGAGAAAGAGCTCACACATGTTTCCATTCCAAATTCAAACGCACCAAGCCTTACCCGTACGAGCTGTGCAACAAAGGGTTGCCTTTGCTAATCAGATGCTCACTATGATTGATAGTGAAGGATTTGATGTTGGCTGAATGAATGAATGAAGCACACTTCCACCTGAATGGATACGTGAATAAGCAGAACTGGCGATTTTGGGTCTCCGAAAAGCTATATTGGTGTGAAGCGAAACCCCTGTATTCTCCTAAAGTTACTTTGTGGGCTGCAGTATGCAGCAGAGGCATTATTGTCCCTTTTTTTATTCGAGAAACGGTCACTGGTGCACGTTACGTTGCAATTTTGGAACAATTTGTCGCCACACAGCAAGCGTTAGAGGATCGACCAGGTACTCAATGGTTTATGCAAGATGGAGCCCGACCACATCACTTTCTTGAGGAATACTTCGGAAATCGAGTCATAGCTTTTGAATATCCCAAATTTACTGCTGCAGGCATGGATTGGCCTCCATGTTCGCCGTATTTGACTCTCTTTGAGTTTTTGAGATTGTCTACCAGAAGCGTCCCGGCACGCTGGACGAGCTTGAATCGGCGATCTCTGTGGCATGTGAATCCATTTCGGTTGAGACACTACGAAATGTGATGGCGAATTTCATTCTTCGTTTGCGCCACCTCTGTAGTGCCAATGGTGAACATTTTGAAAACATTGTGATGTGATTGTTTGCAAAGAGTGTTTTCATACGATTATTTCACTTATGTATGCTGATATGAGCTGTACTGCGTAGCAGCTTTTGTATATTATTTCAAACTGCTGTATAAACTTCTTACAGCTTTTACAATAACCATACCGTTTACTGCATTCCTCTTTCGATCTTTGTTTTCGAGATATTTAATTTTGAAATCAGGGAGTCCTTTTTTGGACACCCTGTATATTAAATAACTATTTTATTACTTCATCATTAAGCAGAACTTTCTCAAACCAACGAAATATAATAGTATTGTTAACAAATCAAATGAGTTGGAACTAACTGGATGGAAAATTTAAAATACAAATAAACGAAACCGCAAAGTATGCATTAAAGTAAAAAAATATATACCTATATACCAGAAACTTATGTTACACTGATAGGCCGCCCCGAACCTGATCAGTCACCAACTCCAATGTGTCCGTCTCCAACCCGACTCTCTCCGACAGACTCACGCTATCGACTCACTCACGCTCCCCACCAAGGTACGTACAATAGAAAGGTATGCCAGTTTGGGTTTCTTCACTGTCATTGGCTAGCGGTGTATTACGTCACTCGGCAGCAAGCCGCTGTATTATAAGGCCGCCGTGAACACTTTTTCTCCGTCTTTTCTTTTCTCATTCGACAGAAAAACATTGTTTTTAAGGGGTGGAACACGCTTGTGATTAATATATTTACGTACTAGCTGAAAACCCGGCGTTGTCCGGGTATTTATTTATTTATTTATTCCTGCCATTTTTCTGGTGTATATTCATTTGTATAAGGGCTGTATGTAAAATCTCTTGGAAATACAATTAGTAGTAAAGAAGTAACACATTAAAACTTGGTGATGGGGCGGTTTTCCATGAACGTTATTGTTTATGTGCTCATATCTCGTCAACTACGTCTCGTACTGTCATACAATTTAGAAGGTAGACTCAAGTATATGCGTGTATAGTGTCTATAAAATTTCCTGCGGCTACACTTTGTAGTGTATGAATTATAAATTGTAATGTCATCCAAACGCCGTAGTTTTAGTCCATGAACAGCGGAACGTTACTATTTATGTGCTCATATCTCTTGAATTATATGTCGTACTGTGATGCAATTTAGATCGCACATTCAACTATATGTGTGTATACTGTCTGTAAAATTTCCTGCGGTTACAGTTTGTAGTGTACAAATTATAAATTGTAACGTCATACCGAATGCCGTAGTTTTACTCCATAAACAGCGGAAAAGTAGTAAGCGAGAAACTTTTTTCCTTTCATCATTTTGCTATGTCTGTCAGCGAGAAAAAGTTTAATAAAGATTTTAAATTATGTTTAAAGTTTGCTGTAAGTCGTTAAGTACTCTTATTCTCATATAGCGTATTTATTAAGTCTCGCCGCATTATGTGGCAGTTTTCTGCGATTCTTACTGTTTACGACGTTATAGCTCTTGAACCATGTGTCGTATGTGGTTCGTACTCATACAGCAATTGTTACCTCACGCTAAGGAATATATGTACCAAATTTGGTTGAAATCGGTCCAGTGGTATAGGAGAAATTGAGCAGCATTGTCGCTAAATGCAGCAGTTTTAGACACATTTCATGGTTTATGAGGTTATATTTCGTGAAGTATATATCCTATGTGATTTTTACACTTACGGCGACCGTCCTCATGGATTGAAGCTTACGTGTACAAAATTTGATAAAGATTGTAACAAAACTGTCGATTTGTATGCCACACGTACAAACATACGGACACTGCTTTATATATTAGATACTAAGATACAAAGGACTGCAAAAGAAAAGCTTCAAACATTATTAACAACTAGCTAGCTCGTCCTGCCCCGCTACTTGGCACGGTTTTTTTTTTTTTTTTTTTTTTTTTTTTAATTGTAGATCTCATAAAGACATAAAATAAAGTCCCAGAGAGCACATGTCTAGCTTTTATAGATTTCCCACAATCACTATTTATGTATCCAGAATGAAACTTCACTCTGCAGCGGAGTGTGCGCTGATATGAAACTTCCTGGCAGATTAAAATTGTGTGCCGGAACCGGGAATCGAACCTGGGACCTTCGCCTTTCGCGGGCAAGCGCACTACCGACTGTGCTATCCCGACACGACTCACGATGCCGCCTCACAACTATACTTCCGCCAGTACCTCGCCTCCTACTTTCCAAACTTCACAGAAGCTCTCCTGCAAACACGCAAGACTAGCACTCCTGGAAGAAAGGATATGGTGGAGACATGGCTTAGCCACAGCCTAAGGGATGTTTCCAGAATGAAACTTCACTCTGCAGCGGAGTGTGCGCTGATATGAAACTTCCTGGCAGATTGAAATTGTGTGCCGGAACCGGGACTCGAACGTGGGACTTTTGCCTTTGCGCTTACCCGCGAAAGGCAAAGGTCCCAGATTCGAGTCCCGGTTCCGGCACACAATTGTAATCTGCCAGGAAGTTTCAGTATTTATGTAGTCTGAAGCCATCCGGCGCCAGCGCCTTAGGAGAGAAAAATGGTACATAAGCTTCACTCGTAAAAGTTATGCTCTCGCTGACTTTTTTTAGACTTTTGTGAGATGTACAATTTAAAAGAAACCTCATCACGATACGTTCAGTAGTTCTCGAGTTATAGAAGGTTAAAGGGACAGACAGAGAGAAAATGTGCTTCTGTTTTATATAATATCATTATTTCACCCTCTTAGAGTGCGAATTTAGAAATTTTGCTATGCCTATAACCGTGACGCTAGTTCATGCAATAAGTTGACGAAGGTTTATCGCAATCGACTGAATGACATTGACAGGCACAGCATACGGACAAACAAAGGACTTCATTTTTATATGTTAGATAAATAGAACTTTCGTGACAACGCAAACTTAGCAGCCGATTTTCGCATTAATGCTTTTGTTTTACTCATTTAATTACTATGAACATTGAACTGCATACTACTTTCATACATACAATTTTATCAATAAAATATTGATGATCTGAATCCCAACAATTCATTCTGCAAGTCTCTTTTGTAATCGGATTCACAAAAATGTTCGGAACAAATTCTGGCATTTTTGACATTTATCTCGTTGTTTACTGAGGCGCTCCAGTCACGGTCAGCACGGCCACTACGGTCGGGGGTTCGAATCCCCCCTCGGGCATGGATATTTGTGCCGTCCTAGTTCGTAAGTAGTTCATAAGTAGTTTGTAAGTTTAGGGACTGATGACCCCGTAGTTAAGTCCCATAAGCTTAACAAACATTTGAACATTTTTAGATCCATATGCTCTGAAGTTGCTCATCTTTTGGAAACCGATGGTACAAAATGCCTTCCGGCTTGCGTCCACTGTTATTGCACTCCTCAACAGCACAACACAAAGTATTCTTAATCACAATTACAGAAAGAATATATGAAAAAATTGTTCCCTAATACAAGAAAGGTACTTTCTATCCGAACGAAAAAAAAAAAAAAAATAACTTCCTGCTGGCACGTTTCATAAGGGTGCTGCGGCGACTGCTCGGCGCTTGCTGCCAGGTGACGTCACAGAAGCCAAGCGCGCCACTCAAATTGATACCCCCCCCCCCCCCTGCTCCACACTGACTACCCAGAGGCAAACCTACTACCTACTGGCCGCCAAAGATAATCATACTCAACCGGAACAAAGATGACTGTACATATTGTTGCCAACATATACAGCATAAACTTAAAGACTAGTTTACACGACGCCACTACGTTTCATGAAACTGCGCTACTGGCCAATGCGCATGCGCGGCAGGCGTTCGCGCAACTCGTTGGCGAAACTAAACAGTTTCGGCACCTACCAACTTTGGCGAAACTGATTGCGCGTGTTTTTAGGTTAGGTTATGACCAATACAGAACCAAATACAATATACAGGGGGGGGGGGGGGGACGGAAGAAGTAATTCGGTTTTTGAACATATGCGTTCCATAGATGTTTGTGCGATTTTAACGGCGTGTTAGTGCTCTTCTAGCAATTATTTGTGAAATTAAATATTGATGGGTTGACGATTAGTGAATTGCAGACTAAAATACATCCCATTCGAAATACCTATACAAACGAAGTATGGCAATTGTGGATTTCTGAACACGGTACAACTACTGCAGAGACGAATATACAGGGTGTTTCACTAAGTGTGTTTGCCTCTGTAACTTATAAAATAATAGGTGACGGGAAATCTTAATGCGGTAGGTCAACACAAGAAATGTTACACTTTCTGCGAAGCTATGAACATAATTTATTGTATCATTTTCCAAAGAGTTACAGCACAAAGATATAATTTTTTAAATGGAACAATAGTTTTTTCTATCGTGCATTGGATTCGTTTAAACCAGCTGCGTCCAAATCAATTTCAACTACATTTCTATCACTGTTACTTTGGGAGCTACAACCCTTCAAAGTTCCGGGGGCGGAGGCTGCGATAGCGTAGCTGACTGGCCGAGTGGCTATCCCCTGGGGCACGGCCCACTGTCTCATGACCACCAGCCAGTCAGCTACGCTGTCGTAGCCTCCGCCCCCTAAACTTTGAAGGGTTGTAGCTCCCAAACTAACAGTGATAGGAATGTAGTTTACATTGATTTGGACGAAGCTGGTTTCAACGAATTCAATGCACGATAGAAAAAACTATTGTTCCATTTAAAAAATTATATCTTCGTGGTGTAACTCTTTGGAAAATGATACAATAAACTATGTTCATAGCTCCGCAGAAAGTGTAACATTCTTGTGTTGACCTACCGCATTAAAATTTCCCGTCACATATTATTTTATAAGTTACAGAGGCAAACATACTTAGTGAAACACCCTGTATACTTGACAAGAAACGTAATGCAATTTTTAATTTCAGTTGTGGTATCTTGTTTCTTTACTGCATTAGTATCTCTGTTTAAAAAGAACATCAACTGCTCTGGTGACATTCTAAGTTGATTAAAATAACTTCTAGGGTCCTCAACCACAATTTCTTTCAACAAGGTCGCTGAGCAACAGAGCTGACGTCTTTTTTTTAAATCCAGTCACGAACCCAATCACGTTTCTTATTCTTTTTATGTTTAGTCTTATGCAGCTACTTCACACAGACAAGCAATAGATTCGCCGCAACCCGTACAGCTACCAAAACTTTCATTTTAAGGCGACTATGGCACTCACAAAACAACGAAACTGAAGTGTATAGTATTGCATGAAATGAATTGCGCGCAACTAGCTTCGTGTGTGTCTGTAGTCACGGCGCCAATACTATACACTTCAGTTTCGTTGTTTTGTGAGTGCCCGTAGTCGCCGTAAAATGAATATTTTGGTAGCTGTAAGAGTTGTGGTGAATCTATTGCTTGTCTGTGTGAAGTCGCTGCATAAGACTAAACATAAAAAGAATAAGAAACGTGATTGGGTTCGTGACTGGATTAAAAAAACACGTCAGCTCTGTTACTCAACGACCTTGTTGAAAGAAATTGTGATTGAAGACCCTAGAAGTTATTTTAATCAACTTAGAATGTCACCAGAGCAGTTAACGTTCCTTTTAAACAGAGTTAGTAACGCTATAAAGAAACAAGTTACCGTTATGCGTGAAGCATTGTTACCAGAACTGAAATTACAAATTGAATTACGTTGCTCGTCAAGTATATATTCGTCTCTGCTGTACTTGTACCGTGTTCGGAAATCCACAATTGCCACACTTCGTTTGTATAGGTATTTCGAATTGTATGTATTTTAGCCTGCAGTTCACTAATCGTCAACCCATCAATATATACATTTCTTAAATAATTGCCAGAAGAGCACTAACACGCCGTTAAAATCGCACAAACACCTGGGCAACGCATTTATGTTAAAAAACCGAATTATTTCTCCCGTTCCCCCCTTTATGTTGTATTTTATTCTGTATTGGTTATAAGCTAACCTAAAAACACGCGCAATGAGTGTCGCCAAAGTTGGATCGTGCCGAACTGTTTAGTTTCGCCAACGAATTGCGCGAACGCCTGGCGCGCATGCGCACTGGCCAGTAGCGCAGTTTCATGAAACGTAGTGGCGTCGTGTAAACTAACCTTAAGATACGAGATTTCCATTCGGTAGTCCCCTTGCAACGTGGGCGCCGCAGTGCTCGGCTGGCGGTCAGTGCAGTACCTGTTGAGGCGTCCGGACAGCACGTCGGCCAGCGGCTGGCTGACGTAGTCGTGCATCAGGTGCTGCGGGAAGTCCATCAGCAGCGGGGTGTCCGTGGCCCCCGGGCACAGCGCCACCACCGACACGCCCGTCCTGTCCACGTAGAAGGCGTCCTGCAACACCGTGCACAGTGCGGCCAACTGCACCACCTGACACACTCCAATCCACCGCACTGGTCAAAACAAGCAGGGCATCAGTTGAGATATCTGGCTTCAAAGCAATTGCAGAGCTGGCCACAAGAGCGTTAATCGTTAATTAACGAAGTTAATTTTTTGAGCAATTGATTAACTTTTAAGTTAATTAAAAAACGATAACGGATTTATTAACTTCCGTTAATCTGTAGCTATAAATGTGAATGTCTGTTCGGTGTATGTTTATCATGTCTCAACCACAAGACATAAAGAGCTAAAAATGTGTACAGTTACTAATGTCTACCTGGGGAAGGCTTTAGGTGCTGTTTTATGGCTATCGGATAGCTATATATATATATATATATGTGTGTGTGTGTGTGTGTGTGTGTGAATGTCTTTTCAGTGTACGTTTATCATGTCTCAACCACAAGACATAAAGAGCTCAAAATGTGTACAGTTACTAATGTCTACCTGGGGAAGGCTTTAGGTGCTGTTTTATGGCTATCGGATAGCTATATATATATATATATATATATATATATATATATATATATATTTTAATGTAAATGTCTATTCGGTGTACGTTTATCACGTCTCAACCACACGACATAAAGAGCTAAAAATGTGTACAGTTACTAATGTCTACCTAAGGAAAGCTTTAGGCGCGGTTTTATGGCTATCGGATATATATATATATATATATATATATATATATATATATATATATATATATATATATATATATATATGTGTGTGTGTGTGTGTGTGTGTGTGTGTGTGTGTGTGTGAATGTCTGTTCGGTGTTCGTTTATCACGTCTCAACCACAAGACATAAAGAGCTAAAAATGTGTACAGTTACTAATGTCTACCCGGGGAAAGCTTTAGGCGCGGTTTAATGGCGTACGGATAGTTTCTTATCTATATACACAGGGTGTCCCAGCTATCTTGTCCACCCAAAATATCTCTGGAACAATAACAGCTATTGGAAAACGGCTTTCACCGGTATCAATGTACGGCTGGGGCCCATGAATGTACATATTTCGAAACATTCTAAAACGAAAGCAAATGTGTTTTTTAACACAAACTTATGTTTTTTTAAATGGACACCCTATATTTTTCATTCAGCAATCCATAGCATGACAATGGCGCTGATTGCATCGCAATATTGCAATTACATCCCGAGATATTGCGACGCGAAGTGGACGCTTGAAATACGCGAAACGAGAGGCTAGCGAACGTCCTGAGACTCAGGCGAGAACCCCATCTAAAGAGCATTTATACTGCAATTATATGCAGCAGTTATTATAAGAAATTATACCTCCACGATGCCATATGGACATAGCCTGATGATGGCCACAGTGCCTAAATACGCCTATTGCTATATTAATAAACAGTATGTAACACCTACGAAGTAAAGCAGAATTTTGGAATTACATAGTAACAATATCTCCTTAAAAGCTGTAAATTGTATTTTATTGCTAGAAATTAAGATTTCTATATTACTGAGGCACTATATCGTGGCAGCGTAAACGAATGACAAACAAACATTCTTCTTTTTTATACAAGAACTCCAATGAACCACAGACATTGCCAAGGTGAGGTGGCTTGCGTGCCTCAACGATGCAGATAGCCGTACCGTAGGTACAACCACAGCGGAGGGGTATTTGTGGAGAGGCCAGACAAACGTGTGGTTCCTGAAGAGGGGCAGAAGCCTTTTCAGTACTTACAGGGGCAACAGTCTGGATGATTGACTGAGCTGGCCTTGTAACATCAGCTAATGTGGCTTTGCCACACAGCTACTGCGAACGGCTGAAAGCAAGGGGAAACTACGGATCTCCGGGCGGGGACTACTCAGGAGGATGTTGTCATCAGGAAAGACAATACTGGCATTCTACGGATCGGAGCGTGGAATGTTAGATCCCTTAATCGGGTAGGAAAATTAGAAAATTTAAAAAGGGAAATGGATAGGTTGAAGTTAGATATAGTGGGGATTAGTGAAGTTCGGTGGAAGGATGAACAGGATGTCTGGTCAGGTGAGTACAGGATTATAAATACAAAATCAATTGGGGGTATCACGGGAGTAGGATTGATAATGAATAAAAAAATAGGAATGCGGGTAAACTACTATGAGCAGCACAGTGATCGCATTATCATTGTCAAGATAGATACGAAGCCAACACCGACAACAGTAGTACAGGTTTATATGCCAACTAGCTCTGCCGATGATGAGGAAATCGAAGAAATATATGAGGAGCTAAAGGATATTATTCAGACAGTTAAGGGAGAGGAAAACTTAATTGTGATGGGAGACTGGAATTAGGTAGTAGGAAAAGGAAGGGAAGGGAAGATAGTAGATGAATATGGTCTGGGCAAATGGAATGAAAGAGGAAGCCGCCTGGTAGAATTTTGCACAGAACATAATTTAGTTATAACAAACACGTGGTTTAAGAATCACGAAAGAAGGTGGTATACGTTGAAGAGACCAGGAGACACCGGGAGATACCAGTTAGATTTTCTAATGGTAAGACATAGATTTCGGAACCAGGTTTTACAGTGTAAGACATACCCAGGGGCAGATATAGACTCTGACCATAACTTGTTAGTCATGAACTGTAGGCTGAAACTGAAGAAACTACAAAAAGGTAGGAAAATAAGGAGATGGGACCTGGATAAATTGAAGGAAGCTGAAGTTCTTAAGAATTTAAGAGGGAGCTTTAGGCAACAATTGACAGAAGCAGGGGAAAATAAAACATTAGAGGAGGAATGGGTAAAATTGAGAGATGAAATAGTGCAGGTAGCAGAGGACAAAGTAGGTAGAAAGGCAAGACCTACAAAAAATCCTTGGATATCACAGGAGATACTAAATGTAATTGATGAAAGGAGAAAATATAAAAATGCAGTAAATTAAACAGGTAAAATGGAGTACAGACGACTAAGAAATGAGATTGACAGGAACTGCAAAATGGCAAGCAGGAGTGACTAGAAGGCAAATGCAAGAATATAGAAGAATGTATAAATAGGGGAAAAATAGATACAGCCTACAGCAAAATAAAAGAAATATTTGGAGATAAGAAAAACAGCTCTATGAATATCAAGGACACTGATGGAAAACCAGTTCTCAGCAAAGAAGGGAAAGCTGAAAGGTGGAAAGAGTATATAGAGGGGCTCTACAAAGGAAATGAACTTCAAGACAATATTGTAGGATGGGAAGAGGATGAAGATGAAGATACTGGAGATACTGTACTGAGAGAAGAATTTGACAGAGCCCTGAAAGACTTAAGTCGAAACAAGGTCAGTAGTATGGTAGTGCCGATTTCACCCCACTGAGATTCGCGCGTATTTTGTTTTTTTGGTGGGAAATTTGAATTACGCCCAACCCCTCCTCCCTCGGCCAATTGCCTGACCGCAGATCAAAGGATACCGCCACAGGATGATTGATAGGTCTTCCTGGAAGAACGAAAGATGATTGACAGTTTACATTTAGGTCCTTTTGATTCGCTACTTGTCCGACTGCTTATCAAAGGACGCCGCCATAACGCACTTAAGGATGATTGACAGGTTGCAACATCTCCCTCGGCCACACACGACGCCCCGCCCCCCCCCCGCCCCCCGCCCCCCCCCCCTCCACCCCTCGGTGCCGCCACCAGACAAGGGGCACCTCCGACAGGTCCAGACCTGTAGACCCCTCGACATGTCGGTACTCGCACCCTGGACCACACACCTGGCCGGTTCGACGCCCCCCTCCACCCCCCGGCACTGCCGCCAGACAGGCGGCACCTCCGACAGGTCCAGACCTGTAGACCCCTCGACATGTCTGTACTCGCACCCGCGACCCCTACTCGCTCGGCCGATTGCCGGACCGCCGCCTCCGCCGCCGACAGATGCTACCCCCTCCTCCTCCATGCTAGCGACCGGTTCTCAAAGGACGCCGCCACCCGCCCTACCCGGGAGAACAAACAATACCGCGACGATTGTCTTGACCGCACCGACACCGCCCCCACAGGCCGACCCCTGCTCTCTTTTTACTGCGACCGCGCCCCGACAGGTCAGCAGCCAATTAAATTGCATATTTATTATTAAGCGCGCCGCAGCGATCCGTACGCCAGATCTCGATTTATGTAACAACAACAATTTCCGCCGTTTATTATTATTCTTGGAAAAAATAAAGCTACCATAGTGTTCTTCGTATGCTAAAAAACAATTTAGAACAGAAATGCTTAGCTGGTCTCGTATACTACAGCATGTAGTAGTATTAAATATTAAAACTCGTATGCAAAATTTGCAAGTAAGAATTTACACTCACATCTCTCTCCACGCTCTTTGCATAGACTACAACCGACAGACGTGTTTAATAATAATAATAATAGCGCAGGTTACGGTAACGAACGCCACAAACTTACGTATCCATCTTAACATATACTCTTTCGATATACAGAAACAATTCTAACGAAAAGAAAAGAAATGGTCCGTTTTCGGAATTCGACCGCAACCTTAGATCTATAAATGTATCTCTTCGTTTAGACGATGCAAGCAACAGCCATCGAACGGAATGTAACTTGTATGCCAACCACTCTTTCGATAAAACTGCAACAGCGGCAGCAGCAGAAGACGGCATATTGTTTATACAAAAATTCCAAATAACGAAAATCGGCAATGACAATGTCTCTAAATATACATCTGCAAAGCACCGTTAAACTCGTATGCAAAATTTGCAAGTAAGAATTTACATTCCCATCTCTTTCCAGCCGTGTTTAATAATAATAGCGCAGGTTAGATAATAAACGCCACAAACTTACTTATCCATCTTAACATAAACTCTTTCGATATACAGAAACAATTCTAACGAAAAGAAAAGAAATGGTCCGTTTCTGAACTCGACCACAACCTTGCATCTATAAATGTATCTCTTCGTTTAGACGATGCAAGCAATAGCCATCGAACGGGATGTAACTTGTATGCCAACCACTCTTTCGATAAAACAGCAACAACAGCGGCAAGCAGCAGAATACGACATAGTGTTTATACAAAAATTCCAAATAACGAAAATCGGCAATGACATTTAGCACAAAGTCTCTAAATAAACATCTGCAAGCACCGTTAACAATCGTCCAGAACGCAGAGCGCTCTCTCGGCAGACTACATAAAAGAAACATATGCTAAGTGTTTAAACAAAAACACCTAAGTTACATCTCCAAATGATCAAAACCTTCTATGCAGACGCACCATTCTGACAAGGATAGCTCGCAATGCATTTATTTAATGGAGCTGAGCCATGCCGAAAATTCCGAAATTTAACACTCTCTCTCTCTTTAGCGATCTTGCCCTGTTACATTTCCTTCTTCTTAGATCGAGGTATAACTGCGCATTCCGAGAGTTCGGATATTTTAATTTTACCTCTTATTTCCTTGCTACAGCAGTACACATCCCATCTAAGAAATCTCTATGTCCTGTTACGATGCAATCTACATTTATCTGACACCGATATTCCAGCGCCCCAGATGACATTTAATCCCTATTGTTCCATGGAGAGTCGAAATAAAAGAAAAATACGTGAAATAATTTACCGATTCCGACCGTCTACACTAAAACGTTTCGAAATTATTGGCCTAACAACACCCTTATTCGACAATACAGCAACCGCAGAACCGAAGTTACCTGCCCAATGCAACACAGATTTCCAGCTCGACCCGCCCTTTACCCACAAAATTCCTACTCCGAACTAAGATTTATTATTTTAATTACAAGTAGATGTCCACCGCAAACGAAGACGCTAACCTACACGCCACAACACATGATTCTACATAGGACATGGAGTGTTTACAATTTTTGTTTTGTTTATTACAGTACAACTGAGTACATGCAACGTAATGTTCGCAAACATATCGCAACCAACTCCCGCACACTTCGATCATAACCTGCTCTCTAAGGAATGGATGGGAGTCACACACAGTACAAACACGTCTGTCGTGTGTTCCGCTAATTTCGGCCAGTACAACTATGCGAGACCAATCCCCCCGCCTGTTTACTGTAAAAGCAAATATTTCTCCCCACACTATCTGTTTAAACCGGGCTTGCACATATACAATAGCCTCCTTTTAAAAGCATATGTCTTCGCCATATAACCCAGTTTTCGTTTACCCTTCTTCTTCTTAGGACTTGTGGAATAACGTAGACAATATCTACGTCTGTGGATAATAAAGTCCTGAAATGCTATATATATAGTTCCTTGCTCGACTCTACAAGTAATTTACAGTCGAAACTAAAAAACACCGTAATGTCCGAGAGAGTGGTCAATTTTCTGGTACTCTTAATACCCAAGTATCAAATCTAAAAGCGTTTGCACAGTACAACAGCGCACTTTGTAAATACCGTATCTTCTCTTTTAGAACACTTAAACAATCTTCTTACACAATCCTCCATCCTGGTAATACCATCTTCTCGACGCGGCGAAAAAATAAAAGTCCTAACAATCAACTGCCTGGACTCTTTATAAAATCGACATCTTTGCTTACACCAGGGCTCGTGATTTTTCGACAAATTTATTTTGGTTCTACAATTCGACGTCAACCACGTTAAGTAGTCGTTTCCTCGCCCGCAACCACTTTGATATTGCTCCTCCCATCCGAAAGTCATGTTCGGATACGAACGCCACTCGGTTAAAGTATTGTCCAAAAATCCAGGAGATAGAAGCCATCTACACGAAGCTGCTGCTGTAGTATAGATGGGAGCGCCTCCATTAAAAAACATCGATTAGCTGCAGTTTATAAGATATATACCCACAGGACGTATATATTCCCCCCCCCCCCCCATGTATTCCAGAAATAGTAACTTCGTCTTATCTCCAACGTTTGCAGTATCGAACTTGCGGAATTTACTACACACACACGCGCGCACTCCATTGGCTACAACTAGCGCACTTTAAGTAACGAAACTATAGGAGTTTTATACAACACGTTGATTTTCGACGAAAGAATTATGATTTACCGCAGCAGGCATATCCGCTACGTAAACGTGTTGCACACCAGCCGTAAAGTAGCCAACACTAGCATACGATTAAACAGACGATGCTTCGACGAAAGATCAATGCACCACCAAAGTCAGTTTTCTTTACAGCTTTACCGTAACGTATATATTTAGGGTATATCGACACTTTTTACTTACATTCCGTCCCATCTAGCCTAAAGCACTCTCTGTAAGCGCCAAACATTTCCAACACAGTAACAGAACTACACCTTGCAGTCAACACGAACCTACAACAACAGAAGAATCTAGCCATTCCAACTCGTCTTTTGTCCCAACTAGCATGCTGCTAGCTATGTATACGTTCGTAACAACCCAGACAGAGCTATCCTAACATCCGTCGCTAACCCAGTACCAACTCTAAACAAGTTACCACAGATGGTGTTATAACCGCGATCAGTAACAGACAAGATCTCCCAGACACACAGCGTTTTAATAAAGTTTCGATCTCGCTCTCTCTCCACCCAATAACTACGTTGGTTGCTTGACCTGTCCCTAACATCCAACCACAACTTTGTTTCCAATGCATAGCCCGGCAGACAATATTTCTGGAACGCTCTCTATCAGCCAATAGACTATATACCTCGAGCATTCGCGCACAAATCACCATCGTATTCCACTCCTTCTAACAAATTATTACTCTCGATAAACATCTGTAAAAAAATGAGCGACGTGCACACGCACAGAACAGCTAACAAGAAAAGATCTAGATCCAAGCCAAGTTCTTATAATCCTTACAAGCATCAACGCAAAATAGTCTACACCATTTCGAACTAATGCAACACCAGATTTTTTTTAACGATCTCCAAGAGCAATCCTTTAGAGACTAAACATACGATTAAATGCACCTCCAATGTAGGTAACTAATCCTCTAACTCGATGCTTATCGACCAAAGAACATTAATTTACCACTGCAATCATCTCCGATACGCTACCGAGAGACGTCCATTCGTAAACACAGCTAAAAGAAGATATAAATGCCCCACATCCATGCTACGAAGTATCTATATGTATTTCCACAATTGTGGACCACATCTGCGTTGCATCGTATCGCACGACTAAACAGTTCAAAATAGGTACTTCGCGCAAGCTAGCATGCATAATCACATTCCATGTTATTTCTGGCTGTAGGCGAGTGCGGACCTGTTGACTCATCGTAGACGCCGGTTTGGAGCGTGTGTACGTCCTATACATGTAAACATACCTGTCCACGCTCGCACCTGACCCGGAGAAGTTTTCGGTTTAATTTTTCCTGGCCGCACAAGATTCCGAATACAAGAGAGCTATTTTCGCGAAGATAGATTTCCTCGCAGCTGACGCAAGCGATGTTTTTACCGTACGAGCAGATACATATACAGACAGTAGGATGTGCGCAAATTTGCGATGTAGCTCTTACAGAAACGAAACATAGTTTTTTTAGAAATTCGATAAGAAGAAGAAGAACGAAATTTATACAAGATGAACCAATGTGCAATAAGTCAAACCCCACTCCATGTAGCAATGTACCGAGCAACATCGATTTAAACGAACGCTTTGCTTAACTGTAGAATAGAACAACACAGAATTACACCTCCCTAACAAATACTTTACCGAGGGAGTTACTGCTCTCTGGTAACAAGCAACCTGTTTTCTGGTATCTTCTCCTAAACCCTATAAGACCGAAACTTTCTACTCGAGAAGCTAGACACAGAATACAAATCGTTCTTTATTATGTTCTCGAACTCCATTACGTATCTTCGTTTCCTCCTGCACCTTCGGGCAATGCTTCTAGACGAGAACAATCGTGTATTTTAACTTTTCCCATTATTTCCTGGTTATAGCACTATGCGTCGCTATGTGTGTACGTTACCAACTCCTGTGGTAATTTCCGTATGGAACACTAGGTTTTACGATTATTGCAAACGTTTGCTTGTTATTCCATCCGTTTTTAACTCTGCAAATGACTGTCTCCATTCCACCACATTTGGATGCAATGTAGTCCCTTCTCCAAACGATAATGCAATACGTTTTTCGTGTCTTCCGCTGTTTTCGGCCAGTACACCGACGCGTGACCAATCTCCCTGACTGTTTACTGTAAAAAGCAAATATTTTATAAGTCCCAGTCGTAACCAGATTTCTCCACACCCTCCGTTTAAGCCGGGCTTACACATATGCCATAGCTTCGTCTTTCTCCAGCATTAGTTTGTACTCGTCCTTTATGGCAGTTGCTTTAGCCATATATTCTAGCTTCCTTCTCTTGGTCTCGATATCCGCCATTTCCAGTTTTCTTTTCGCGCACATAACACATTAACTGCACGTAGCGATGTAATTTCTTTAATGGGGACGACTTAAGTCTATGTGATACATTTACTCTTTTCGCTGGACTTGCAGAGTGACATTGTTTGTAGGTACCAGACCTAATTCGGCGATATCTATATCTGGAGGCAGTGTGGAGAACAATGTTCTGGATTGGGAGAAGTATGTTTCCCCTGCATTAATGTAGCTTTTAAGTGTACTACTTATATCGTCTTTGCCGCTGCCAGTATTACGAATCTCCACCTAATTTACAGGTAAACAATGGAAACTAAAAGCTGATAGAACGTAACGTACAAGCTTTTATCGATCTGGAAGGTTTAACCTGTACACCGATCAATTTTCGGGTATTTTTATTACCCCAGTACACAAATTGCAGGACACTATTAAACACTACAAAGCATCTGTTGTCCCAGATGTTTGTTATTCGCCCCCCACATGGTGGAGAAACACTTTGCAGATACCGTTTAAAAAACTTGCACAAGATCAAAAACACACTCCATCCGGTAATCGTATATTGTAATACCCCTGTTCTCGACCCAACGACGAAGTAAGTGCTCAAATGCATCAAACAGACCTCTATCTCTTTTTTTAGGGTAAATTGGGTCACGGATCACAAAATGCACACCACAACCAGCGGTTTTATCCCCCAGTAAGACTCCAGGACGTTCTCCAAATTATGGAGAAAATATTTCCAGGCGAAGTACTAAATAACCTCCATATAGGCGAGATTCTAGTTGTGTTCTTCGGGACTTGTGGTATAGAGACAAGTGCGTAGAATCAAATCCTGCATATGACAACGCGACGGTGACAAGTTCCGAAGCGCAGCAGCTGGGAGGACCTCCAGGCTATAGCGAAGACACACATCCTCCGCAACTCCCACAAGGTGTTGTATTGGAATATATAAGGGATGGTTGGAGAAGCCTCCACGTCACATCCTCGAAACGCAAAGCATGCTCCTGGATAGCTAAAATACTCTCTGATGCGCGAATCCCTAACCTCTAAGCATTCGTATTCTATTAACACCGATACAAATATTACGTTGTACTTATAGAGTATCGCTCGCTATCTTTTCGATACCTTTCCGATACCTATTCGCTACCCATTACCTTTCTGCTACCTTTCTGCTACTATTCCTTTACCTTTCCGCTACCTACCCGCCACCATTCCTTTACCTTTCCGCTCCCATTCCCACTCCCTTTAGCGCATCAGAAGGCATGTTAGCTATCCAGGAGCATGCTTTGCGTTTCGAGGATGTGACGAGGAGGCTTCTCCAACCATCCCTTATATATTCCAATACAACACCTTGTGGGAGTTGCGGAGGATGTGTGTCTTCGCTATAGCCTGGAAGTCCTCCCAGCTGCTGCGCTTCGGAACTTGTCACCGTCGCGTTGTCATATGCAAGATTCGATTCTACGCACTTGTCTCTATACCACAAGTCCCGAAGAACCCAACTAGAATCTCGCCTATATGGAGGTTATTTAGTACTTCGCATGGAAATATTTTCTCCATAATTTGGAGAACGTCCTGGAGTCTTACTAGGGGATAAAACCGCTGGTTGTGGTGTGCATTTTGTGATCCGTGACCCAATTTACCCTAAAAAGAGAGATAGAGGTCTGTTTGATGCATTTGAGCACTTACTTCGTCGTTGGGTCGAGAACAGGGGTATTACAATATACGATTACCGGATGGAGTGTGTTTTTGATCTTGTGCAAGTTTTTTAAACGGTATCTGCAAAGTGTTTCTCCACCATGTGGGGGGCGAATAACAAACATCTGGGACAACAGATGCTTTGTAGTGTTTAATAGTGTCCTGCAATTTGTGTACTGGGGTAATAAAAATACCCGAAAATTGATCGGTGTACAGGTTAAACCTTCCAGATCGATAAAAGCTTGTACGTTACGTTCTGTCAGCTTTTAGTTTCCATTGTTTACCTGTAAATTAGGTGGAGATTCGTAATACTGGCAGCGGCAAAGACGATATAAGTAGTACACTTAAAAGCTACATTAATGCAGGGGAAACATACTTCTCCCAATCCAGAACATTGTTCTCCACACTGCCTCCAGATATAGATATCGCCGAATTAGGTCTGGTACCTACAAACAATGTCACTCTGCAAGTCCAGCGAAAAGAGTAAATGTATCACATAGACTTAAGTCGTCCCCATTAAAGAAATTACATCGCTACGTGCAGTTAATGTGTTATGTGCGCGAAAAGAAAACTGGAAATGGCGGATATCGAGACCAAGAGAAGGAAGCTAGAATATATGGCTAAAGCAACTGCCATAAAGGACGAGTACAAACTAATGCTGGAGAAAGACGAAGCTATGGCATATGTGTAAGCCCGGCTTAAACGGAGGGTGTGGAGAAATCTGGTTACGACTGGGACTTATAAAATATTTGCTTTTTACAGTAAACAGTCAGGGAGATTGGTCACGCGTCGGTGTACTGGCCGAAAACAGCGGAAGACACGAAAAACGTATTGCATTATCGTTTGGAGAAGGGACTACATTGCATCCAAATGTGGTGGAATGGAGACAGTCATTTGCAGAGTTAAAAACGGATGGAATAACAAGCAAACGTTTGCAATAATCGTAAAACCTAGTGTTCCATACGGAAATTACCACAGGAGTTGGTAACGTACACACATAGCGACGCATAGTGCTATAACCAGGAAATAATGGGAAAAGTTAAAATACACGATTGTTCTCGTCTAGAAGCATTGCCCGAAGGTGCAGGAGGAAACGAAGATACGTAATGGAGTTCGAGAACATAATAAAGAACGATTTGTATTCTGTGTCTAGCTTCTCGAGTAGAAAGTTTCGGTCTTATAGGGTTTAGGAGAAGATACCAGAAAACAGGTTGCTTGTTACCAGAGAGCAGTAACTCCCTCGGTAAAGTATTTGTTAGGGAGGTGTAATTCTGTGTTGTTCTATTCTACAGTTAAGCAAAGCGTTCGTTTAAATCGATGTTGCTCGGTACATTGCTACATGGAGTGGGGTTTGACTTATTGCACATTGGTTCATCTTGTATAAATTTCGTTCTTCTTCTTCTTATCGAATTTCTAAAAAAACTATGTTTCGTTTCTGTAAGAGCTACATCGCAAATTTGCGCACATCCTACTGTCTGTATATGTATCTGCTCGTACGGTAAAAACATCGCTTGCGTCAGCTGCGAGGAAATCTATCTTCGCGAAAATAGCTCTCTTGTATTCGGAATCTTGTGCGGCCAGGAAAAATTAAACCGAAAACTTCTCCGGGTCAGGTGCGAGCGTGGACAGGTATGTTTACATGTATAGGACGTACACACGCTCCAAACCGGCGTCTACGATGAGTCAACAGGTCCGCACTCGCCTACAGCCAGAAATAACATGGAATGTGATTATGCATGCTAGCTTGCGCGAAGTACCTATTTTGAACTGTTTAGTCGTGCGATACGATGCAACGCAGATGTGGTCCACAATTGTGGAAATACATATAGATACTTCGTAGCATGGATGTGGGGCATTTATATCTTCTTTTAGCTGTGTTTACGAATGGACGTCTCTCGGTAGCGTATCGGAGATGATTGCAGTGGTAAATTAATGTTCTTTGGTCGATAAGCATCGAGTTAGAGGATTAGTTACCTACATTGGAGGTGCATTTAATCGTATGTTTAGTCTCTAAAGGATTGCTCTTGGAGATCGTTAAAAAAATCTGGTGTTGCATTAGTTCGAAATGGTGTAGACTATTTTGCGTTGCTGCTTGTAAGGATTATAAGAACTTGGCTTGGATCTAGATCTTTTCTTGTTAGCTGTTCTATGCGTGTGCACGTCGCTCATTTTTTTACAGATGTTTATCGAGAGTAATAATTTGTTAGAAGGAGTGGAATACGATGGTGATTTGTGCGCGAATGCTCGAGGTATATAGTCTATTGGCTGATAGAGAGCGTTCCAGAAATATTGTCTGCCGGGCTATGCATTGGAAACAAAGTTGTGGTTGGATGTTAGGGACAGGTCAAGCAACCAACGTAGTTATTGGGTGGAGAGAGAGCGAGATCGAAACTTTATTAAAACGCTGTGTGTCTGGGAGATCTTGTCTGTTACTGATCGCGGTTATAACACCATCTGTGGTAACTTGTTTAGAGTTGGTACTGGGTTAGCGACGGATGTTAGGATAGCTCTGTCTGGGTTGTTACGAACGTATACATAGCTAGCAGCATGCTAGTTGGGACAAAAGACGAGTTGGAATGGCTAGATTCTTCTGTTGTTGTAGGTTCGTGTTGACTGCAAGGTGTAGTTCTGTTACTGTGTTGGAAATGTTTGGCGCTTACAGAGAGTGCTTTAGGCTAGATGGGACGGAATGTAAGTAAAAAGTGTCGATATACCCTAAATATATACGTTACGGTAAAGCTGTAAAGAAAACTGACTTTGGTGGTGCATTGATCTTTCGTCGAAGCATCGTCTGTTTAATCGTATGCTAGTGTTGGCTACTTTACGGCTGGTGTGCAACACGTTTACGTAGCGGATATGCCTGCTGCGGTAAATCATAATTCTTTCGTCGAAAATCAACGTGTTGTATAAAACTCCTATAGTTTCGTTACTTAAAGTGCGCTAGTTGTAGCCAATGGAGTGCGCGCGTGTGTGTGTAGTAAATTCCGCAAGTTCGATACTGCAAACGTTGGAGATAAGACGAAGTTACTATTTCTGGAATACATGGGGGGGGGGGGGGAGGGGGGGAATATATACGTCCTGTGGGTATATATCTTATAAACTGCAGCTAATCGATGTTTTTTAATGGAGGCGCTCCCATCTATACTACAGCAGCAGCTTCGTGTAGATGGCTTCTATCTCCTGGATTTTTGGACAATACTTTAACCGAGTGGCGTTCGTATCCGAACATGACTTTCGGATGGGAGGAGCAATATCAAAGTGGTTGCGGGCGAGGAAACGACTACTTAACGTGGTTGACGTCGAATTGTAGAACCAAAATAAATTTGTCGAAAAATCACGAGCCCTGGTGTAAGCAAAGATGTCGATTTTATAAAGAGTCCAGGCAGTTGATTGTTAGGACTTTTATTTTTTCGCCGCGTCGAGAAGATGGTATTACCAGGATGGAGGATTGTGTAAGAAGATTGTTTAAGTGTTCTAAAAGAGAAGATACGGTATTTACAAAGTGCGCTGTTGTACTGTGCAAACGCTTTTAGATTTGATACTTGGGTATTAAGAGTACCAGAAAATTGACCACTCTCTCGGACATTACGGTGTTTTTTAGTTTCGACTGTAAATTACTTGTAGAGTCGAGCAAGGAACTATATATATAGCATTTCAGGACTTTATTATCCACAGACGTAGATATTGTCTACGTTATTCCACAAGTCCTAAGAAGAAGAAGGGTAAACGAAAACTGGGTTATATGGCGAAGACATATGCTTTTAAAAGGAGGCTATTGTATATGTGCAAGCCCGGTTTAAACAGATAGTGTGGGGAGAAATATTTGCTTTTACAGTAAACAGGCGGGGGGATTGGTCTCGCATAGTTGTACTGGCCGAAATTAGCGGAACACACGACAGACGTGTTTGTACTGTGTGTGACTCCCATCCATTCCTTAGAGAGCAGGTTATGATCGAAGTGTGCGGGAGTTGGTTGCGATATGTTTGCGAACATTACGTTGCATGTACTCAGTTGTACTGTAATAAACAAAACAAAAATTGTAAACACTCCATGTCCTATGTAGAATCATGTGTTGTGGCGTGTAGGTTAGCGTCTTCGTTTGCGGTGGACATCTACTTGTAATTAAAATAATAAATCTTAGTTCGGAGTAGGAATTTTGTGGGTAAAGGGCGGGTCGAGCTGGAAATCTGTGTTGCATTGGGCAGGTAACTTCGGTTCTGCGGTTGCTGTATTGTCGAATAAGGGTGTTGTTAGGCCAATAATTTCGAAACGTTTTAGTGTAGACGGTCGGAATCGGTAAATTATTTCACGTATTTTTCTTTTATTTCGACTCTCCATGGAACAATAGGGATTAAATGTCATCTGGGGCGCTGGAATATCGGTGTCAGATAAATGTAGATTGCATCGTAACAGGACATAGAGATTTCTTAGATGGGATGTGTACTGCTGTAGCAAGGAAATAAGAGGTAAAATTAAAATATCCGAACTCTCGGAATGCGCAGTTATACCTCGATCTAAGAAGAAGGAAATGTAACAGGGCAAGATCGCTAAAGAGAGAGAGAGTGTTAAATTTCGGAATTTTCGGCATGGCTCAGCTCCATTAAATAAATGCATTGCGAGCTATCCTTGTCAGAATGGTGCGTCTGCATAGAAGGTTTTGATCATTTGGAGATGTAACTTAGGTGTTTTTGTTTAAACACTTAGCATATGTTTCTTTTATGTAGTCTGCCGAGAGAGCGCTCTGCGTTCTGGACGATTGTTAACGGTGCTTGCAGATGTTTATTTAGAGACTTTGTGCTAAATGTCATTGCCGATTTTCGTTATTTGGAATTTTTGTATAAACACTATGTCGTATTCTGCTGCTTGCCGCTGTTGTTGCTGTTTTATCGAAAGAGTGGTTGGCATACAAGTTACATCCCGTTCGATGGCTATTGCTTGCATCGTCTAAACGAAGAGATACATTTATAGATGCAAGGTTGTGGTCGAGTTCAGAAACGGACCATTTCTTTTCTTTTCGTTAGAATTGTTTCTGTATATCGAAAGAGTTTATGTTAAGATGGATAAGTAAGTTTGTGGCGTTTATTATCTAACCTGCGCTATTATTATTAAACACGGCTGGAAAGAGATGGGAATGTAAATTCTTACTTGCAAATTTTGCATACGAGTTTAACGGTGCTTTGCAGATGTATATTTAGAGACATTGTCATTGCCGATTTTCGTTATTTGGAATTTTTGTATAAACAATATGCCGTCTTCTGCTGCTGCCGCTGTTGCAGTTTTATCGAAAGAGTGGTTGGCATACAAGTTACATTCCGTTCGATGGCTGTTGCTTGCATCGTCTAAACGAAGAGATACATTTATAGATCTAAGGTTGCGGTCGAATTCCGAAAACGGACCATTTCTTTTCTTTTCGTTAGAATTGTTTCTGTATATCGAAAGAGTATATGTTAAGATGGATACGTAAGTTTGTGGCGTTCGTTACCGTAACCTGCGCTATTATTATTATTATTAAACACGTCTGTCGGTTGTAGTCTATGCAAAGAGCGTGGAGAGAGATGTGAGTGTAAATTCTTACTTGCAAATTTTGCATACGAGTTTTAATATTTAATACTACTACATGCTGTAGTATACGAGACCAGCTAAGCATTTCTGTTCTAAATTGTTTTTTAGCATACGAAGAACACTATGGTAGCTTTATTTTTTCCAAGAATAATAATAAACGGCGGAAATTGTTGTTGTTACATAAATCGAGATCTGGCGTACGGATCGCTGCGGCGCGCTTAATAATAAATATGCAATTTAATTGGCTGCTGACCTGTCGGGGCGCGGTCGCAGTAAAAAGAGAGCAGGGGTCGGCCTGTGGGGGCGGTGTCGGTGCGGTCAAGACAATCGTCGCGGTATTGTTTGTTCTCCCGGGTAGGGCGGGTGGCGGCGTCCTTTGAGAACCGGTCGCTAGCATGGAGGAGGAGGGGGTAGCATCTGTCGGCGGCGGAGGCGGCGGTCCGGCAATCGGCCGAGCGAGTAGGGGTCGCGGGTGCGAGTACAGACATGTCGAGGGGTCTACAGGTCTGGACCTGTCGGAGGTGCCGCCTGTCTGGCGGCAGTGCCGGGGGGTGGAGGGGGGCGTCGAACCGGCCAGGTGTGTGGTCCAGGGTGCGAGTACCGACATGTCGAGGGGTCTACAGGTCTGGACCTGTCGGAGGTGCCCCTTGTCTGGTGGCGGCACCGAGGGGTGGAGGGAGGGGGCGGGGGGCGGGGGGGCGGGGCGTCGTGTGTGGCCGAGGGAGATGTTGCAACCTGTCAATCATCCTTAAGTGCGTTATGGCGGCGTCCTTTGATAAGCAGTCGGACAAGTAGCGAATCAAAAGGACCTAAATGTAAACTGTCAATCATCTTTCGTTCTTCCAGGAAGACCTATCAATCATCCTGTGGCGGTATCCTTTGATCTGCGGTCAGGCAATTGGCCGAGGGAGGAGGGGTTGGGCGTAATTCAAATTTCCCACCAAAAAAACAAAAGACGCGCGAATCTCAGTGGGGTGAAACCGGCACAGCCCCACTACTAAGGTCCCTGGAGTAGATGATATTCCTTAGAGCTACTGAAGTCTCTGGGAGAACCAGCCATGACAAACCTGTTTCACCTGGTGTGTAAGATGTATGAGACAGGCGAAGTACCCTCAGACTTTAAGAAAAATGTTATAATCCCCATTCCCAGACAGGTGTGAAAACTACAGAACCATCAGTTTAATAAGTCATGGTTGCAAAATATTAACACGAATTATATACAGAAGGATGGAAAAGTTGGTAGAAGCCGACCTCGGGGAAGACCAGTTTGGGTTCAGGAGAAATGTAGGAACACGGGAGGCAATACTCACTTTATGGCATATCATAGAGGATAGATTAAGAAAAGGCAAACCTACATTTCTAGCTTTTGTAGATTTGGAGAAGGCTTTTGACAATATTGATTGGAATAAACTCTTTTAAGTTCTGAAGCAAGCAGGAGTAAAATATAGGGAGCGTAAGGTTATATACAACTTGTACAAAAACCAGACAGCGGTTGTCAGAGTTGAAGGGCATGAAAGGGATGCAGTGGTTGGAAAGGGAGTAAGACAGGGTTGTAGTCTTTCTCCATTGTTATTCAATTTGTACACTGAGCAAGCTATAAAGGAAAGCAAGGAGAAATTTGGAGAAGGAATTAAAGTTCAGGGTGAAGAATTAAAAACATTGCTTTTTGCCGACGACATAGTAATTCTGTCAGATACAGCAAAGGACCTGGAAGAGCAATTGGACGGAATGGACAGTGTGCTGAAAGGTGCATATAAGATGAACATTAATAAGAGCAAAACTAGGGTAATGGAGTGCAGTGTAAGAAAATCAAGTGATGCTGAAGAAATCAGATTAGGAAATGAAGCAATAAAGGAGGTAGATGAGTTTTGTTACGTGTGCATTAAAATAACAAATGATGGTCGCAGTACAGAGGATATAAAATGCAGAATGGCAATGGGTAGAAAAGCGTTCTTAAAACAGAGAAATTTGTTAACATCGAATATTGATTTAAGCCTAAGGAAGTCCTTTCTGAAGGCATTTGTATGGAGTGTTGCTTTGTATGGGAGTGAAACATGGACGATAAACAGTGCGGACAGGAAGAGGATTGAGGCTTTTGAAATGTGGTGCTACAGAAGAATGCTGAAGATTAGGTGGGTGGATCGCGTAACTAATGAGGAGGTACTGAACAGAATTGGGGAGAAAAGAAATTTCTGGCATACCTTGAATAAAAGATGGGATAGATTGGTAGGACACATTCTTAGACATCAAGGAATTGTGAATTTAGCGTTGGAGGGAAGTGTGTGGGGTAAAAATCGCAGAGGAAGACCAAGAGATGGATACAGTAAGCAGATTCAGACAGATGTAGGTTGCCTTTCTTATGTGGAGATGAAGAGACTTGCTCAGGATAGGGTATTGTGGAGAGCTGCATCAAACCAGTCTTCGGACTGAAGACCACAATAAACATACAAGAGGACAAATAATTTCTAAGAACAAGAGTTTCCCCCAAAGCAAATGACTCTTGCGGAGGCTATTTTACACTACAGTGTGTGATTGAAGGAGGTTAGAATCTGTGGAGATGCCTAAACACTGAAAAAGTGAAGCCAGCAAATTGGGCACTCCGACATTTGTTGGTGCCCAAAACATTTCTCATAGTGCGCGTATTTAGTAGTTCTAGCCGTTGACATGTACGTCATACCTAAGTAAATACTCCGATGTGACTGTCAATTTAGTGACATTACGTAAAGAGGGCGATATTCACACAGGGGTTAAGTCTCAAGTCTTTGTTTTGGGCACAAAAGCATGGCCCTTCTGGCTTCAACCAATTCTGTTCTCAACATAGATATCGTCCATCGCCACCTCCACTTATTCAAACCTCCTTGATGTGATTATACATCATTTGTTTACGCTCACGGCCGACTGCCACGATAGTGACCGAGTAATACTAGTTTTTATTTATACTCCAAGCCCTATTTAAACTTGAGTAGCCGGACGCGATGGCCGAGGAGACTGAGGAGCTCCAGTCACGGTCTGCACAGCCACTACGGTCGGGGGTTCGAATCCCCCCTCGGGCATGGATATTTGTGCCGTCTTTAGTCTTAGCTAGTTGATAAGTAGTTTGTAAGCTTCGGGACTGATGACCCCGTAGTTCAGTCGCATAAGTTCTACAAACATTTGCAACTTGCGTATCCAAAACATTTTTCTGAAATATCAGGTACGGTAATACGTTTTTTTTTAATTCTTGATTTCAATTTTATAACAACTTAAATATACAAATATAGCCTATTTTCGCAGATACACAGTACTTTTACGAGTTAACGATTACCGTTATCTTCCGTTAAATTGTCCGCAGAGCAACGCTTTAACGTTTAACGAAGTTAACGTTTTTAGTAACGGATTAATGATTAACGGGGTTAACTTTTTGCCCGGCTGTGAAGTATTGTCATAGGCAGAATGAACCAAACTGGTTCAACGTCTTTCTGTCGGTAGAGCTGTGAAAGTAACAAAAAGATGTGTATCTATATGTATCCGTTTCTAAAAGAAACAACACTCGTTACAAAAGTATCGTTAATCGTTACTCTCGTTACCAGTGCCATGCAGAAATTCGGCCGCTACACTGTCTTTGAAACCGTGAAAACACCCTAACTGTTACTGTCAATATTACTTCGACATTTAAATTTCGCACATAGATACTGTATGACTGCTTTTTGAGGCAATTATACCACTGAGCCACGGCATAATAGCCGTGTGCACTAAGGTTCCCTGCTACGGTGCGAACGGCCGTTCGCCGTCGGAGGTTCGAGTCCTCCCTCGGGCATGGGTGATTCTGTTGTCCTTAGCATAAGTTCCTTTAAGTTAGTGTAAGCAGTTTGTAAGCCTAGGGACTAATAACCACCGTAGTTATATCCCTTAGATTTACGATCAAAAATCAAATGTTCAAATGTTTGTATAGCTTATGGGACTTAACTACGGGGTCATCAGTCCCTAAGCTTACAAACTACTTATGAACTAACTTATAGTAAAGACAGCACAAACATCCATGCCCGAGGGGGGATTCGAACCCCCGACGCGGGAGGCCGCGCGATCTACAACGTGGTGCTCCAGATCCCTCGGCTACTCCCGCGCGGCGGGAATGTTGTACTGTACTATATGACATTAACAATTAAGATAGCGTCATAAATGAAAATGTGTAGGTGGTATCTTTTGAGTACTTTTCACTAACGTTTGATAGTAGCCTGCCGCGGGGACTGAGGCGCTCCAGTCACGGTCTGCACGGCCACAACGGTCGGGGGTTCCAGTCCCCCCTCGGGCATGGATATTTGTGCCGTCCTTATGAATATCTAGTTCATAAGTAGTTTGTAAGTTTAGGGACTGATGACCCCGTAGTTAAGTCCCATAAGCTATACAAACATTTGAACATTTTTGTTTGATAGTAGACAAGATCAAAAACAAATAACCATTAAACTAAAATCTTTATACGTAAAAACTACAATAAAACTTACGTTTGCCTTACAAGTGGACGTCAAATAATGGAGAATTAACCTGCAAACACGGGTCAAGAAGTATAATCTAAAAGGGTTAAAAACAAAAATAACCGTCCACAATCGTATGGGTACACAATATGCACTTAAAGTTCGTCACGGATGTCTATATAAATTACTCATCTCTTTACAAATAGTATCACAGAATATACGCATAATCCGTGTTGACTTCCGTAACAGAATTCGTATCGATGTGGTAGACGTGAATAACAAGATGTATGCATGAGAAAATTCGTATCGATATGGCAGATGCGAGTAACAAATTGTATGCACGAGTAAGTTCGTATCGATACGGTAGTTCCGAAGGTCAATGCAGCACACTTCTAAAAATAATTCAGAAAACGTTAACAAAAAAGATAAAACACTGTTGGCATACGCTACGGGCTGTGTTTATCATTGCTTGGGAAACAAAATGGCGGACGTTTCGGCCTGTATTTTTAGGAGCTACTAGCTTAAACTCGCGGCTCCGCTCGCGTGTTGGTTGACTATGATAGATAATGCGCGAAACGTCAAATCGATTTTTTTGAAGAGATGTATTAAAAGAAATTTCTTTTTTACTGCTTTATTTAGTTATTCTTATATTTCCTTATTCGTATGCTAACCCTTACAGAGAAAGCACGCATTGTAGCACGCATAGACAAAACATATGGCTTGTGGCATCACGTTTCGCTGTATGTAACCTCCTTGCTATAGAATCGCCAACGTCATCGGTGGCCTTGTGTCCGAATTTTTTTATAATTTGACGACTTTCAACCACCATATCTTCCACCCCGTTATAGCTATCGGCATGGAACTGCTATGGTGTACAATGGGATACTTCGGACAACAATTACACACAGACCATTCGTTTGCGTTCTGTAGTTTTCGCTGCAGAGCGAAATATTAACACACACACACACACGCGCGCGTAGAATTTTATATACACCGATAACTTTCCATCCCAATATACTCCACCCTTTTTTTATTATCAACCCTCAAGCAACAATGCAATCAATAAAAACATTTTCGAAGAGTAAATATAATTTTTAAAGAGTAATTATTGTTCCGTATTTCGCGTTATATTCTTCAAATTAAAGATCTATCAGATTGCTATAAAACCGTGCCTAAAACCTTCTTCAGGTATTAATTAGTAACTGTACAAATATTTAAGTCTCTGCGTTTTGTCGTTCGGGCGTGATAAGCGTTACTCAGTATCGAATACACATGGTTTGTTACAGCTCTATCTGTCGGTTCTACGGAGTGGACGCAACAACATTATGGCAACCGAGACAGTGGTAATAACAGAAAGTTGCTGCAGAGTGGGTTGGTGTTGTCTTGTGTTTACCAAACCAATTACACAAGCAGTTGGGTTCCGATAGTGTAGTTAGCAGGTAGTGCAATGCAACTACAGCGTGACTTACCTGTAACTGTGGCATGGAGAGCCATAGGAAGGTTGTAAGCGGGACAGACACACAGTGAGGTGGCTGCAGCTATTGGAGTGTCCCAAAGTGTTACTCCCAGGAACTGGACTCCATTTCAGCCAACAGAACCGATAATAGAAGGCATGGTCAAGGTCGTCACGGGTAACATCAATGTGAGATGACCATTATCTCCGGTTAACCGCACACCATATAGGAGACTGATTGCAACTCAGCCGGCCGCGGTGGCCGAGCGTTCTGCAGCGCGCCAGTCACGGTCTGCACGGCCACTACGGTCGGGGCTTCGAATCCCCCCTCGGGCATGGATATTTGTGCCGTGCTTAGTATTAGCTAGTTCTTAAGTAGTTTGTAAGTTTAGGGACTGATGACCCCGTAGTTAAGTCCCATAAGCTCTACAAACATGTTAACATTTTATTGCAACTCAGCAGCAACACACCCTCCCAGCACCACCAGGACGTGCAATATCAACTCAAATAGTTCGAAACAGCCTTCAGAAATGTGGTCATTATCCACGGATGTCTATGGTACGTGTCCAGTTGAAACCTACGACACCGTTCAACCCACAAGAAACTGGCCAGAGGAACAACAGGATTGGATTTATTATTTTAATAAATTCAGCAACCAGCCACTTTTATACTATTACTAGTCGACACGGCAATGCTTCGTAACTGTACTCTTGCTTTGAACGTCAAATGTGCAAAATTTTATCGCAATCGTACGACTGATATTGATATCCCAAAGCAAAGAGCTCTTTCAGTTTTCAACCAAGTTTCCTATTTTCTGGCCAACTCTTCCAAACTTTTACTTTACTCAAACCTTCCTCTCGCTTTGAATGTCGAATGTGCAATTTTTTTCGAATTCAGATGAATTATATTGATATTTCTTAGAAAAATCACTTTCTATTTTTTCTGAATTTTCCGGGAATCTTTTCCAAATTTTTATATCATAACAACGTTACTCTTGCTTTGAACGTCAAATATGCAACATTTTATCGCAATCAGACGAATGACATTGATATCCCATTGAAAAAAATCTCTTTCAGTTTCTCGCGAATTCCTAATTTTCCGGGTAACTTTCCCAAATTTTTATTTCATGAGAACGTTCATCTTTCGTTGAACGTCTAAAGATCAAAATTTTATCGCAATCGGATGAACTGTTCTCAACTTATAGTGTTGAGTACATTTAGAAACACATTGAAAAAGGAACTTTGTTCGAATTTTGTAACTTTCAATTTTAACTGTCGCAATATTTTCTTGTTAAACTTTTCCAAGATCATAATAAGCAAAAACAAAACAAAAAAAAAGAATTACCCCTCTCTGTCGTGCGAATAGTCAGTTATATTGCTGAAATGGAAATGAGCGAATTCAATCAAAACACATTGAAAAACGCAATTTCAGTTTTTCTCAGATTTTCCAATTTTCCTGTAGTTTTTCCAAAAACATTATTTCATACAAACCTTATCCTGCCAAACCGTACTCAAGTGATGGTCTTACAACCACGTGGCAATTGATTTTTATTCATAGAAAAAAAACGCTTTTGGTTTTTCGTAAATTTTTCTACTTTCCGGGTGACTTTTCCAATTTTTTATTTGATGCAGAACTTCCTCTTCCTTTCAAAATGAAATGTGCAAAATTTTATCGCAATTGGGCTCACTGGAAAAAGCTTTTTCAGTTTTTCCCGATTTTCCTCTTTTCCGGTCAACTTTTCCATATGTTATCACTGTTTAAACCTTCCCTGGACTTACATGAATATTTCAAGACTAAAATTAGCCAAATCGGTTCAACCGTTCTCGAGTTTTAGCGAGACAAACGAACAGCAATTCATATATATATTCAACCATGATGCATTCCAGGCTTTCACTCATCTTCAGTTGGCGTAGTTACAATATGCTTTAATGTGTGTCAACATCACTTTGGGTGCTGCATACATCAGTCTCCTGTGGATGTTGGTCTTGTATTATCTGTTTTATGTTCCGCACTAACAATCTTTTAACTTGTTATTTTGCACGTGGTCTCTGCACTACTCGCTATGTTGTTAACTGACAACAGAAATCGATAAATAATGATAATTGGAGTCGTAACGAATGGCGTCGTGTTCTGTTCACAGATGAGAGAAGATTTCCCGTTCCTGGTATATCGCCCCAAATTTGCGATTGGATAGGGGATTTCCTGTCAGAGGACACAGTTAGGAGTAATCGATGGTAAGGCATCGACTAAACCAGAAGTGATATCGGGTAGTGTTATTGCTCCTCTGCTGTTCCTTATTTACATAAACGATTTAGGGGAAAATCTAAGTAGCTCTCTTCGGTTGTTTGCAGATGACGCCGTTATTTACCGTCTAGTAAAATCATCTGAAGATCAAAACCAACTGCAGAACGATCTGAATAAGATATCACTATGGTGTAAAATTTGTCAATTGACTCCAAATAATGAGAAGTGTGGAGTCGTCCACATGAGTACGAAAAGAAATGCGTTAAACTTTGTTTACAAGATAAATCAATCAAAAGTGAAGGCCGTAAACTCCACAAAATACCTGGGAATTACTATTACTTCAGACTTAAACTGGAAAGAACACATAGATAATGTCGTGGGAAAGGCGAACCAGGGACTGGGTTTTATTGGCAGAACCCTTAAAAGATGCAACAGAACTACAAAAGAAACTGCATACACAACGCTTGTCCGTCAATTTTTGGAGTATTGCTGCCCAGTGTGGGATCCTTATCAGGTGGGTTTGACGGAAGACATCGAAAGAGTTCAGAGAAGGGCAGCTCTTTTCGTAATGTCACGACACAGGGGAGACAGCGTTACGGAAATGATACAGGATCTGGGATGGAAATCATTACAACAACGGCGCTTATCGCTGCGGCGTGGTCTACGTACGAAACTCCAACCGCCAACATTCTCCTCCGAATGCAAAAATATATTGTTGACTCCCACTTACATAGGTAGAAATGATCATCAGAATAAAATACGAGAAATCAGAGCTCGAACGGAGAGATTCAGGTGTTCTTTCTTCCCGCGCGCTATTCGCGAATGGAATGGGAGATAAATAGTATAACGGTGGTTCGATGAACCCTCTGCCAGGCACTTAAATGTGATTTGCAGAGATTCCATTGTAGATGTAGACAACTGTCTGTCCCTCATCAGGAGATAACTTTGAAGTTGTAACAATCTATGTGCAGGAAACATCATCATATCATCGTGGTGGACGAATTGTGTAGGCAAGAGTCAGTATTGGTAAATGTATTGGCCTCTACGTCTTTCGGAATGTTGCTTTGAGTGCTCAGAGGTGTAGAAATGATGTCCTTCGACCTTTTGTTAGGCCCTACGTTGGTGCCGTAGCAGTTGGGATCCTTCTTGTGGACGATAACGCTCGTTCCACCAGAGCTGATCTGGTAGAGAACATGATTGAAGGTGAGGGAACTGAACGAATGCAGCGGCTAGCGTTTTGACTAAATTTAAACCCGATGGTGCATGTCTGGGGTGCACTTGGCACACGCATTTCAGCCTGACCAGCACCTCCCACAACGTTCACAGAGCTGGATATTGCACTCGTGGAAAAATGACAAAAAATCCATGAAGATTGTTGCGGTTGTTAGCAGTTTGTAGGGGACTAAACAGCTCGGTCATCAGTCCGTTGTTCCGGTCGAAAAGTTAACTGTTGTAACGATACTGCTGACCCCTCATCTCAATGTTATCGTACGATACCGTCTGCCTGGTACTCTCATCTCAATGTCATCCTACGATACCGTCTGCTTTGGGTCCGGAATCGTGTGGTTCAATAGTGATATATATTGCGTGTGAAGTTAGTTAAAAACGAAATAGCCAGCCTAGGAATCGGTGTAGGAGAGTGTCTCGGTGATACTGTGATTAAAACAAGTGATAGATTTAATTAATTAAGAAACTCTCATATTTTCTTTCCAGACAGTTATATAAACAATAGTTGCGTCATTGTATGTTATTTCAAGACTTAAACAGACGAATTGTAAAATCTTTTGTAAAAAAAAAGATAATTATTAGCATTGAATATATGTTAGGCTCATAAACAAGTCGTGTTGACCAGCTAATTGTGTTATTTCGACTATTACATTAATTATCAATATTAAATTCTTTGTATGTATTGACTGACGCGAGACTTAGAATCTAGTTTGAGATTTGCGAAGATATTTAATAGTTCAATATATGTTAGGAACAGGTATGATGGACTCATTAACTAATTAATGGACATTTTACATTTTGCTTTGTTGTCAACAGAAAGATCGGAAATTTCGTCTTAAAAATACATGCACCATCAAAAATCATTGTATGCATAGTTTTCATTTTATATTGTGATTATTTTTGTGTACATGAAATGTTTTCTTTGTGTGTTTGTTAATTGTAAATTAGTATATTCAATTGTTATGAACAATGCGTAAAGTAAGGTCATTATTGCCGATGTTATATATTTGCCTCATCGCCTTGCGTGGGGGGGGGGGGGGGGGGGAGTTCAAGTTCTGGCGTTTCTAAAGTGCACTGGAATCTATGTCACTCTGTGTTTTGAAATGGAAGTACTACCGTTCTGATGCTCTGTAATTTGTATTTGTTTTGAAGTTGTTATGTTTTGGTGGAGAAGAATTTTGATTTAAATTAAAGAAGAAGTGAAAAATTGTACATATAGAGTATGAATTTCTACCATGATGCCCCAGGAGAATAATGTTGCAGCGAGCAGAACCCCCATACATCGTTACGTTTAAAAGCTGAGTATCGGTAGAATAAACTGTAATTACTTAAATAACATATAAATGTTATACTGTCTAAGACTAAAAAAAAAAAAAAAAAAAAAACAGAAAAGAACACCTAGAGGGAAAAGCCATGTACATCTGTGAAGAGCTAATTGATAAGCTCATACTGTCCATGCCACCCAGGTTTGCAAGTGTACTGCCCTGTCCAAGGTGATCACACACCATATTAGAGAGCAACGAGAATGACATTTTCAATATTATGTTAGCGTCATCATGCATCACTCTAAACGCCATGTTAACCTCAAGTAAATAGTTGAGAGAGAAAAATGTCGTACTGTATCACACACAAATTACAATGTAAACTACATGTGGATAAAATACATTACCATATTGTAGTGTCTCAAGCACTACAAGCTTGTGGAGGTTTATTTTTGGACTATAAGTGTCCTGGGCTATTTCTTTCACAGGTGAATGCCCAGACAGGAACTTCTTATTTGTCAAAAGCGTACAAGTTGGTGTTGTGTAATGAACTCTGTAGGCCGGCCGAGCGGTCTGCGGATCGCCATTTACAGTCTGCACTGCTGCTACGGTGAGGGGTTCGAATCCCCCCTCGGCCGTGGATGTTTGTGTCGTCTTTAGTATAAGGTAGTTCATGAGTAGTTTGTAAGTTTAGGGACTGATGACCCCGCAGTAAAGTCCCTTAAGCTTAACAAACATTTGAACATTTGCTCTGTGGAGACTTGGAGTAAACAGAGTGGAGTGAAAAAAGTTGTTATTCGTCTGCTTTGTAATTAGTTCCGGGTGAGGTCTTGGATAGATAACACAATAACACATTCATCAGTTTCTTCAAAATTTAGGGGGCGGAGGCTACGACAGCGTAGCTGACTGGTTGGTGGTCATGAGACAGTGGGCCGTGTCCCAGGGGATAGCCACTCGGCCAGTAAGCTACGCTATCACAGCCTCAGCCCCCTGGAACTTTGAAGGGTTGTAGCTCCCAAACTAACAGCGATAGGAATGTAGTTTAAATTGATTTAGACGCAGCTGGTTTAAACGAATCCAATACACGATAGAAAAAAAAAACTATTGTTCCATTTAAAGAATTCTATCTTTGTGCTGTAACTCTTTGAAAAATGATATAATAAACTATGTTCATAGCTCCGCAGAAACTGTAACATTTCTTGTGTTCACCTACCGCATTAAAATTTCCCGTTACCTACTATTTTATAAGTTACAGAGGCAAACACACTTAGTTAAAAACCCTGTATATAGATAAACAGCTATCCGATCGCCATAAAACCGTGGCTAAAGCCACAGTGTAACATATACAGGGAGGCAGCCCACCCTAAACCACTGTCCTACGCTCCCCTCGTAGTTCCGTAAGATGCTAGCAGGTGTCAGGCGGTTCGCTGGCTTAGGGTGCCTCTCGCACGTCAGAGGGTAGCGTGGAGGGGAGGCTGAGGGGAGAGCTCGTGCCGCCTGCCACGAGGCCACGGCTGTGTCCGGCGTGCCGGCGTTTGAGGGGAGGTGGTGGTGGGGGCAGCCGCTACCTGCCGCCTGCTCTGGCCAGTTTAAAGAGGTGCGACTAGCTGAAAGCAACGTACCAGCTTGGGACGTCATTACAAAGTAGCAGTGCCACCTGGTGACTCGCCCAGTAACGAATTCTATTGACATTAGTGACATCAGTCACGTTAGCGCATGGCCAACAGATGATAAGTGACTACAAAAGTTCAGTTTATCTTACAATATGATTTCGTAGGCCTACTTAATATTGAAAATAAAATTTAGAATTTGGTGGGTGTACCAGAATTACTCCACTTGTTTGCCTGTCTCACTTTAATCCGAAGTAAAGCAACAGTAATATTTTTCACGATAACTTTGGCTCATTCTGAATCTAATTTGAATTAAAAACCTGTTGTATCACCTTACAGCTGTGTTACAACTTCATTCCATTGCTACTATCCAACGGTTTCTTAATTTAATACACATTTGTAAAAGTAATGGTGCATAAAACGAATTACAAAAGTATAGATATTAGATCATTGTATTCAGAATTTTATTAAAAATAATAAAAACTGTATGCTTGAGTAAACGTTTTAGATAATTACTGGATTCAACTCTATCATATAAGCACATTCGATAATTGTGTTTATTTCATTAATGTCATGACAAGAGAATCTTAAATGTTGGTCCTTTAGATTTCTCGTCAGAAACGGTACGATTTGTGGCCACCAAACACTGGGAACTAAATCATTACCACTTAAAATCCATTGAAAACAGGGAGATGTTTCTGTATTGAGCAGCTCAACAGTTAATTTCAGCAATGCTTGGCGCAAATCAAGACGCTACCGCTACCGTGCTCGGCTACCGTGTGAGACTGTGGGTGACGTCACTTATGTCAATAGAGCTCCTTAATGGACAAGTCACCAGGTGGCACTGCTGCTTTCTGATGACATCTTAAGCTGGTACGTTGCTTTCGGCTAGTCCCACCTGTTTAAAGAGCTGCTTCTGAGCGCAGCGCCATCACGGGACATCTTACGGAACTGCTGGAAACCCTCCCTCCTCCGGCCGCGGTGGCCAAGGAGACTGAGGCGCTCCAGTCACGGTCTGCACGGCCGCTACGGTCGGGGGTTCTAATCCCCCTCGGGAATGGATATTTGTGCCGTCCTAGTTCGTAAGTAGTTTGTAAGTTTACGGACTGATGACCCCGTAGTTAAGTCCCATAGATTATAAAAAAAAAACGCCTTCCCCGCACTCCGGAGCTAAGGACCGGGCCCATACGGAGGTTTCCCGTCTTCCCTGGGCAGACATTAGCAACTGTAAAAATTTTTAGCTCTTTATGTCTTGTGGTTCAGACACATATGCACATTTATAGATATAGTGATGACTCACCCCGTAGGTGCGGGTGAGGGCGACGATGGCGGCCTTGGTGGCGCAGTAGACGGGCGCCAGGAAGCTGGGCTGCAGGCCGGCCAGCGACGACACGTTGACCACCAGGCCGCCGCGGCCGCCCCGGTCCCTGCCCATGTGCTGCAGCGACAGCAGCACGCCGGCCACCGTGCCTTTCTGCAGCCGACAGCAACAGTACCTGATATTCTGTCTAATAACGGGCAGTCCAGGCTGGAATACATAATACAGTAATAGGGACTGGGGCCTGATGTACACCACGGTGATTGAGACCCAGGATCACCTATGGGGCGGTCGTGTGGTGGAAGAAGGTAGAACAGCAGGTTGCTGCTAAGGAGCTTGGTAAGGTGCAGAGATTAGCCTGCTTAGCCATAACAGGCGGAATTAGCAGCACACCAACTGCTGGCGATGGTGCCTTTCTGCAGGCGACAGCAACAGTACCTGATATTCTGTCTAATAACGGACAGTCCAGGCTGGAATTAATAATGTAGTAATAGGGCCAGGGGCCTGAGCCCCAAGGGTATCCACTGGATATACACCACGGTGATTGAGACCCAGGATCACCTATGGGGCGGTCGTGTGGTGGAAGAAGGTAGAACAGCAGGTTGCTGCTAAGGAGCTTGGTAAGGTGCAGAGACTAGCCTGCCTAGCCATAACAGGCGGAATTAGCAGCACACCAACTGCTGGCGATGGTGCCTTTCTGCAGGCGACAGCAACAGTACCTGATAGTCTATCTAATAACAGACAGTCCAGGCTGGAATCTATATCTATATCTATCTATATCTATATATAAACGGCTTGTGTGTGTACGTGCTGACAGACTTTTCTCCATGACCACATACTGCCACCCACTCGTCGTTGTGGTGGTAGATAGCCCTTGGTCTAATGATATTAGTAAGGGAGTTTGGTCGCGGTGCGTGGCAGTGGGTGAGTCTGACGAGCAAAAATTCGCAAAATATGCAATAAAAACTCTGAGGAAAAGCTATATACTCTGTGACTTACAAACTTTACGGTACGAGTCAAAATCTGTTTATTCTTTCAATCGTCAGACAATGCGGTCCTTTCAGACTTTAATAACGACTAGGAATATCAAATACGCAATTTTTTAAATAGATCACATGTTTCCGTCAAGCACACATTACCGACTATGAACAGAGACACAAAACAAAGATAAAAATCCAGATAGACTCAAAGATAAAAATACTCGTGGAACATTGATCACTACATGGAAGCGTGGTGGAGTCACAGACATACATTAATGAATGTCTCTTAGGCCATATATATTGATATGCCTGTGCCAGTAAACTCACTGGTCTGTTCTAATCAGTGATCTCTGATCAGTGATCTCTATGCTACCTGGATGTTGAACTTCAGTTGTCTGAGCGTGCCAGCCATAGATATTCATATTTCGTTTCTTGTCAAATTCAAATATGGCTGCTATGAAGTATTACAAGAAAACGAGAAGAAAATGTGTTTCGATCACGCTTCCATATTAGCCCATTACATCGCGTATTGAGAAAATTTCATGTCAAGAGTTAAACAAGCAATTCTTTGCCACGTAATAACTGACGGAAATTCGCATGCCAAATTTAAACATGGCGGACAATGCGAAAACGTGTGGAAAACATCTGAATGTGCAGGCAGGCTGTAGTTCTATGCTCAGATACCAGAGTTATACATCCAGTTTGTATTGAGATCAATGTCTCTGATACATATAGCCGCGACACTCTCTGCTGTGAAAGGTGTTTTCGTTTGACAGCTGGGTCAAGAAAAACTATGCGGTGTAGTCCTACTCATATCCCAGAGGCCTCCTGTGATAATGTTGGCAACAGATGTTGAATAACGAGAATCATGTGACATCGTCATAAGCCAATCGCGTGACACGCAAATATTTTGTCGTGAAATCAAGCATACAACAGGAACAGCAGTATTTATCTACACTCTATGTGGTTAGGTCATCTTTGCAACGATTTTATATCGGTTTATTGATGTTGCCAACATAAAAAGACCAGGCCGCCAGACCGAATCAGATACATCCGTTGTTGTCACATCTCATTATGACCAACACTTTCACGCGAAACTCTTTTGCATAGAGTCTCATGATTCACACAGTCTTACAATTCATTCCAAATTCCTATTCAAGAAGATATTTGTGAAAACTGTTACAAATCAATATTCGCACTTATCCAATATCGTTTTCAGAAATGTAATTTGCCAGCCGCTTTCGGCGCTGCTGTAGCAAAGTATAATAAAATTGAGAATAACGACGCATAATATCAAATCTATAAGTTTTTAACTTCTCGGCGCGTTTTCCTCAATCACACTTTACCGACGATCAAACACAGACAAAGATGAAAATTCAGATAAGCTAACAAATGAATAATAGACCGCTACACTACAGTCACAGTCATACTTCTATTAGTTGGCGTGGGTGATTTAATATTGCTCATCGCAGAACTTCATCAAAATGCCAAAGCGTAAGACTGTGTTCAAACAAACTTTCGTGAATTCGAAACGAAGAAAACTAGCACGACGAAACAAAACGGAAGAGGAAAGAGAAGGGATATCTACAAAATTGCGCGAAAGCATGCAACGAATTAGAGACGGCAGAAGTGAAGAAGAAAGAGCAAAGGATTCCAAAGCAACGAGACTCAGTGTCTTCACTAAGAAACCGTGCATCTCATAACCAACGTCAAATGCACAAAATAGAGACAGAATGGCCAATATACGTCATGATATACGCAGGAACAACAATTTACAGCTTGAGGGGCTGCATTATGATGCCAATAAAAATACAGTGAACATCCAAACATCGTCATCGGAAAAATGATCAAAACATGCAAGTACTGCTCTGCAAAAAAAAATTAAAGGTGAAACACCAGGTATGTGCTGTATGAGTGGTAAAGTCAAATTACCACCTTTAAAAGTGCCACGACCACAGTTATACTCTTATATGATCGGAACGCCACCAGCTTCTAAGCACTTCCTACAAAATATGAACACAAACTAACAATGAATTTGCATCGTTCCGGAGTATGGACTAAAATTAATTTCACTTTTTTATGAAAAACTTTATGAACTTTCATCGTTTTCGACAACGACTTCTACTTAAATTTGACATCCTGGCTAGGAGAACTGAATTTATTGACAGACCGATCCAACAAGGATTCTATTTTTGCTGACCTAGGTCTGGAACCCTAAAAAACCATGATATACACAGGTCCCTCTTTAACAAACATTGCGAAGCACGGGCATATAAGCTAGTTAATAATATAGTAACAGGGACTGGGGCCTGAGCCCCAAGAGTATGCACTGGATATACACCACGGTGATTGAGACCCAGGATCACCTATGGCGCGGTCATGTGGTGGAAGAAGGTAGAACAGCAGGTTGCTGCTAAGGATCTTGGTAAGGTGCAGAGATTAGCCTGCTTAGCCATAACAGGCGGAATTAGCAGCACACCAACTGCTGGGATGGAAACCGTGCTGGATATGCCCCCATTACACCTTTGGGTCACGATGGAGGCATTGGCTGGTGCATACAGACTCAAAACTGGCAACAACTCGAAATCTTTGGGATATCCAGAATCACACACTAAAAATGCCAGCCGACTATATTATAACCCTATACTGCTTCAACAAGCCTTCCAGTATAACAATTGGAAGTAGAGAGCAGTGGGAGAAAATAGTTCGACACCGTATGGGGGATATTATCTGGTTCACTGACGGGTCAAAATCAGACCAAGGCGTTGGGGCCGGGGTACACAGGGTCACAGACAAATATATACAGACTGGAAACCTCCGTAAGAGCCCGGTCCTACACTGCGAGGTGCGAGGAGGGAGGGTTTCCAGCAGTTCCGTAAGATGTCCCATGATGGCGCTCAGGTAGGAAGGAGCCCTTTAAACTGGCCAGAGCAGGCGGCAGGTAGCGGCTGCCCCCACCACCACCTCCCCTCAAACGCCAGCAAGCCGGATACAGCCAAGACCTCGTAGCAGGCGGCACGAGCTCTCCCCTCGGCCTTCCCTCCACGCTACCCTCTGACGTGCGAGAGGCACCCTAAGCCAGGGAATGGCCTGACACCTGCTAGCATCTTACGGAACTACAAGGGGAGCGTAGGACAGTGGTTAAGGGTGGGCTGCTTCTCTGTATATGTTACTCTGTGACAGGGTGCAGCCAAGACTAGAGGGCGTCATCTCTCTAGGGAAACTGGCCTCAGTATTCCAGGCCAAAATCACTGCCTTCAGGGCGTGTGTGGAGGAGAATTTGCGTAGGTGCTACAAAAATCGTAGCATCTATATCTATTAAGACAGCTAGGCAGCCCTGAGATCACTGGCAGCTCCTGCAACAATGTCTAAAATTGTTGCAGAATGTCACAGGGTTCGTGTGGAGCTAGGGGAAAGCAATAGAGTAAACCTATTGTGGGTCCCTGGCCACTCGGGGATCAGTGGCAACGAACATGTCGACAGATTAGCCAGAATGGGGGCAGAGATTCCATTTATTGGACCAGAACCTGTCCTGACACTCACCAAGGCAATGATCAAATTGGAGCTACGTAACTGGCTCAGAAGACAGCGCGTAGAATATTGGACTAGTCTATCAACAAAAGCGTGGCAAGGTAATGATGCCAAAGACATGTTTTAAAAGAAGCTCTGCAATCCTGGGGCCTGAACAGGAGAGAGATTGTTGTTGTTGTTGCGTGTTTAAAGGGGACTCAACTGCTGGGTTATCAGTCCCCTGAACAGGAGAGAGATTAGACTCATGGTTGGATTGATGACAGGCCATGGGAATTTCAAAAAACACCTACATACAATGGGAATAACAGAAGAGGACCATGAATGTAGGATCTGTGATGATGGCGATGAAACGGCATCACATCTAATTTTCGAATGCATTGCATTGGAGAGTAAAAGGGACAGAGCATTTGGGACACTCACACCTGAAGAAATTGTGTCTAATAAAGAACTGGTAAATGGACTCCTTGCACTGTTCAAGGGCATTGGTTGGCTTTACTAGATATACAGGGAGCGATACCGCACAATAAACTTAGTTTCGGTGCGGCCAGTGGCGGCTTGGACCAAGACTGTTTTGGCTTCCCTGAAAAAATCAAATGAAATCAAATCAAATAGGGACAGTTTACAACTCAACGCCAAGACGCCGCGGTGGAGTAGCCGAGCGGTCTAAAGCGTCTCGCTACGGAGCGCGCGGTTGCTCGCTGTCGGAGGTTCGAGTCCTCCCTCGGGCATGGATGTGTGTGTTGTCCTTAGGTTAGTTTACCTTAGTTTAAATAGTTTGTAAGCTACGGACTGATGACCACGCAGTTTGGTCCGATAGATTTACAAACATTTGATTTGATTTGAACGCGAATACGTGGCGACGAACTGCGACAGGCACATACAAAAGACACACACATACAACACTCGCAGCTATCGGCCATGGCCTTGTTTAGAAATTCACCAAATGACACAGGCACCCACCACAGTCACACGATGCTACAATGACAGATTCCTTTTTACGTTTTATTCGAGCAGGGGGTTAGTATCATTCTCTCTAACTGGAGAGTTCCTTGTGCTGCCGAGTGGTTGACTTTTCCTATTTTGTTTTCATGGTCGGCCAACCACAGCCATCGGCTTCCTTGTAAGCTGTCTTTGTGTGATGGTCTCCTTTCGTTTCGTTTCTTGTCGGTTTTTTTTCTTCTATGTTTTCTGGACTAAGTGGGATTCCCCTCCCACTTTACACATTAACTCTGTGCCTATCTATTTCACGCCCACCGCATTCTTTGGACGCTTTGTGGTGAAATGGGGGACTGATGACCATTGTAGTTTTGTCCCCCTTAAACATCCAACCAACCAACCTCCAGCTGCCGCACTTCGAATTGTGCAGTTTAAAGGTGCGAGTCCGAACACGGCGACAGCGACCCACTGCCGCTGCCGACAACGACCGAGACGCAGCCGCCTCTGCCTCTGCCTGCTGCCGACCCGCTGCGGAACGCAGCGGCATAAGCAGGCGAGCAGCGCGGTCGCCGGTGAGAGGCGGGGCGAGGTGCCCGCCGACTGCCGCCGTCGTTGCAGGAGGAAGACGATGACGATGACGTTGCTTTGTTCCATACTAAGACAACACGAACGCTGGTAATGCGCTGCCGATGGAAGGTACGGGCCGTTGATAAAAAATAAATAAATAAGTAAAAGGTTTACTGATGAATTTATTCAGGAGCTATTGCCGTTTAAATAAAAGAAAGTTCAACTTCGTAATGAGTTCTATTTCGGATGACATAAAACCACAGTTCCTAAGAAATGCAATATCTGAAGAAGAAAAATTACATTTTACACTGAGAAGTGCGCAAAAACTCGTGCATTATTTACTATCTGCTCAACAACTGGTACGTAACGGTTCCAGCGATGTGAATGTTGAAGGGGAAAGTGTTTCTCCCATTCATCCACAATATCACGGACCGCATTGGGAAAGTACTGGCCAAATTTAGAGTGGAAACAATATTCAAACCCACCAAAAAGATCAGTGAATGCTTACGATCAACGAAAGATGCGCGACACCCTTTGGCTACTCCAGGTGTGTATAAGATCCCATGTAGTTGTGGGAAGGTTTATATTGGAACAACAAAAAGAAGTATCAATACTAGCCTAACTGAACACAAAAGGCACTGTCGACTGGGACACACGGACAAATCGGCCGTAGCGGAACATGTTTTTGAAAACGGTGACCACAAAATAAAATTTAGTGAGACAAGCTAGCTATAGAGATTTTTAAACACCACAATAATTTTAACAGGAAGGAAGAAGGCTTGAAGTTAGACAAGATATGGCGGTCTGCTTTGTACCAAAGATGTGACAATCGATTACCTTCGAACGAGAGTAATGACGCCAGCCAGAGATAGTTTTACTGTGGACACCACGTGACGAGCGGTGGCGCCCTCTATGCCCTCTATATATGCAGGATCTCCACGGCCCAGCAGCCAGTCGTCGACTCACCTCAGAAGATGTTGCCCGCAGCCGGCAACGAAACGTCAGGGGAAGAAATTTCTACTGTTCGACCACGGCCTCTCAGCCCGGAAGTTTTAATTACTGAAGACGCCGGCCGTGAAAGCCTACACGTTATGATGTTGAAGGTGTGTTATTATCTCTTGATTGCTGATTTGTGTTGCCCTGTGGGCCCATCATTTCGTAATCAGAAGCAATGCGACTATTATTTTTCTTCCCGTTCTGCTTTATATATTGGAAATGAACTCCGTAAAACTGCTCTGATATGTCTAGAAAATAATTCAATATCATATTTGCGTCGCATAAAAGCCTTGTAACTTTTGCCTCTTTTCTTTCCTTTCCTTTCCTTTCCTTTCACACTTTTAATGTTGTAACATCGTTAGTTTCATTCCGTTTTATTTTCTTTGTTGGTACATAACATTAATCTATTGTCACCTCTCGTGAACTTGAAGTAAATAAACCTGTCCTGCCAGTATTTTACACAAAACGCTTTATTACTCTACATAATCATTTTTAAGAACACCATTTATGTAATTACCGATAGTTAATTTCTTAATTCTTTTGAACATAAACCACAGTTTGTGTTTAGTTTTTACTTTAATAGTTAAGTATTGAGGAAACTGCACTAAGTTGCTACAAAAATGAAGCAAAACGTGTTACAAAATATTAGTGTGTGCAGCTTCCTCTGAGTCTTCATTGATATGCCACGTCAAACATTTACAGGCATACATCCGTACTCATAATTTATCAGAATTTACAAGGAAAAATTCCCGACTGATTAAGCACAGTTCCAGGCCTATTATATATTTATTCGTGGAACTTAACAACTCTTCTTCCCTGTTACAAACAACAAATGCAAGTTTCCATCCGATCTGTAGAAGAGTCAAGGCAATGATGTCTTCTGCTTTTAGTTACATCCAATGCAATGATGTCTCAATAAATTAAAGCGAACAAAATCTGAATTTACATTTTCTTGAGGACATATCCCCAAGTGCTTCAGTGGTTATGAACAACGTTTCTTGTGGTGGCCATTTGAGCAGCAGCTGAATACTATGTATTTTCACTGTAGTGTTTTTAAAGAAAACGCCTTTTGCTACTGCAAGTAGTAAAAGGCGTTTTCTTTAAAAACACTACAGTTAAAATACATAGTTACAAACGACGCACATATGAATCCATTCCTTGATAAAGAAGTTTCGTGCACTTACTCGTCCTGTTCAACTACTGTGCTGTAGCTTTCCAGACATCTTTTACTAAAACATTTCTGTACTCGTTATTTCCTGCGTCAAATATTACAGGACATGTTGCTACTATGTTTCCGGACTTCTTTTCGTTAGAGTTGAAACTTTCAAATGTTCGTAGAGCTTATGGAACTTCACTACAGGGTCATCAGTCCCTAGACTTACAAACTACTTATGAACTAGCTTATAATAAAGACGGCAGAAACAGCCATGTCCGTCGGGGAACAGCGTCGCGTATCGTAGGATAGCGCCTCAGTGCGCTCGGCCACTCCGCCGCGGCTCGTCAGAGTCTGAAGAGCTCATTTCCCTGGGCTGTTGTCATAAAACCGGTCTCCGGCGGGGGGTCGGGTCGGCGACAGCGACACCACTGGCACAGAATAAGCAGTATACAGAAAGGAAACTCCCGCTGCAGTCTGTCGTCCAAAATTTAGTGCGCATGCGCGGAATCGGCCATCTTGAAAAGCAGTAAACGCATGGTCACTCCCTACTCTGTGGCGTGGTGATGCGTCGTCTTTGTTTGTTAACTGTGTATTTTAACAGCCTGAATCGCATAAAAGTAAACAAGTATTTGGTACAGTGAAAAGAAAGAACTCTGTGTCAGTCAGTAGTTGGAGCTCTTCCGTTTTTATTATGAGCTTCAATAAAAGAAAAGGAGGCCGATGGTGTTCAGCACCTAACTGCCGCAATAATTCGAATACAAATAAGGATATAAGTTTCTTCACCTTCCCAAAAGATGCTGAGCAGTAAGTGAACGTCGCTATATATGTGTAGTGAAAGTTAAATGTTATCAGTTTCGAATGAGAGCAATGTGTGCATTATTATTAAAAGTAGCCTTGCTTATTCTCTTAGCAATAACTCTCTCTGTTGCTGTTGCTGCAGCAGTTCAACAGCATCGAAATGTTGAAGTACATTTATATTTTATAAGTTTAACGTTGTAGGAAATAATATAAAATAAATGACAAAGAATAGTGCGCAAGTAGGCAGGTAAAATTTTACTTACGACATTGAAGGCGTAGCGTGCTAATGTTGGCAACGAATGCTCTTCTGATACTCAAACAAATAAATTAAGGGGAATAATTATTTTATGCTGTTCCTGCCCTGTGGTTGACAGATTCCTCTATATGCCCTTCTCCGATCAGTAAATTAGTGATACTCCTAAAGCAAATACAACTTTTATATATGCCCAGACGTCATTAGTTCTGTGTAATCACGTTGTACTGCTAAGTCTGACTCAATATTTTGTGCTAATTTATTCGTGTCAAATAAAACCTGGCAGTTGTAAAGTCACTTTCTTGTTTATAACTAATTTCCCAAACAAAACTCCGCGTTATTTCGCTTTTTCTAGAGATAAGCACCAAATAAAACGATCATCGATTCCACCGTACATTTTCGTAGTTGTATTAACATTTAGGCCTATTTTTATTTTTTTATTTTTTTCGTTGGATTACAACTAGGTGCAAGAAGAGGGCGCAAAACAGATGAGAGCATAATGAAAAGCCGTTTCCTTTCGTAAAAGTCGGTGAAATTAGCTGCACTTCGTAAAAAGTTCATTTCCAGCCAAAGTACTGAGTGGAAACAGTTCCGCGTTTACTGCTTTTCAATATGGCGTCGAGCGCAACGCCTGGTAACATACAGATCAAAGGCGCCGTCCCCAGCTTTCCCTTCTGAATGCTCCCTATTCTGTGCCACTGGTTCGGGACCGGATGGCCGCCGGTCGCCGGAGCAGGTATACGGCGACCAGTGCCGCCGCCGCCGCGTTCCGTATCGCTCGCATTGCAGACAATGGGGACCAGTGGTGCCGCCTGTCGCCGGGTTCGGAATCGCACCTTAATGCATCATACGGTAAATAATAATAATAGCTGTTTATGGCAGAAGCCTCCCCCCTCCCGCACCACCCAAGGAGTTTTTAATTATTTTTTTTTTAACGTTTTCAATTTTTATTTATTTTTTAAACAGGTCGGCACCGGAAATTTGAAATAGTACACATGTGATAAATCACAACGTAACTATAATTTGCCAAGCACAGGTGAACGTGACAATGGGTCGCCAACGTGATGCCGCCACTGAGAACGCGCTGCAGATATTGTTACCGCTATGTTGGAGTTACGAGCCGATTGTTCATATGCGGCGACCCTCTGCTTCGCAGGTCAGCGGCGCCACCGAGTGGAATCTCATTAACGACAATAGTGGTATTTTAGTTCAATCTCTATATATAAAAGGAAGTGTCCCGATTGACTGACTGACTGACTGACTCATCATCGCCCAGCCCAAACCACTGAAGATAGAAACGTGAAATTTGTGGAGGGTGTTGATCTTACTCTGTACGCGTCATTTAAGAAGCGATTTTTCGATATTCCGTCCGTAAGGGGGTGAAATAGGGGATGAAACATATTTTTTTTATTTTTATATATATAATTCAGGGTTCGAATTTAAAAGACACGTGTTTCGGCATTTTTATGAGGGGGTGAAAAAGGTGACGAAAAAAATTGATTTTCAAAAATATGTTGCTGTTAACTCAAATTTTAAGCTACAACTACGAAACTTCGGATATGGAATCTTGGTCAGGATGAAAAATCCATGATTTTCAGTATTTTCGGAAATTCAACAACTAAGAGGGTTAAACAGAGGATCAAAAATTCTTTTTGAAAACACGTTACTATTGATTCAATTTTGAAGCTAGAGCTCCAAAAATTAATATTTGTATAGATGGTTAGACGTTAAAAAATACGTGTTTCGGTATTTTTGTAAATTCAATCATCAACAGGGATAAATTGAGGAGGGGGTGTTTTTCGAAATATGTTGCTATTTAGGCAATTTTGAAGTTAGAACTACAAATTTTCGGATTTGGATTCGGGGTTAGAATTTAAAAGAAACGTGTTTCGGCAGTTTTTGAAATTCAACCCATAAGGGGGTAAAATAGAGGACGCAAAAATTTGATTTTCAAAATATGATGCTGTTAACTCAAATGTCAAGCTATAACTGCGAAACTTAGGATATGGACTCTTGATCAGGATTAAAAAGACAAGAATTGCGGTATTTCTGGAAATTCAAAAACTAAGGGAGTAAAGGAGGGGATCAAAAATTCTTTTCGAAAACACTTTGTTGTCGAGACAATTTTGAAGCTATAGCTGTAAAAATTGGTATTTGTATTGTTCGTTATGATTTAAAAAATACGTGTTTAGGTATTTTTGGAAATTCAACCATCAAGGGGGTTAAGTTGGAGAGGGGATGTTTTTCGAAAATCTGTTGCTATTTAGGCAATTTTGAAGTTAAAATTACAAATTTTCGGATTTGGATTCTGGGTCCGAATTTAAAAGACACGTGTTCGGTATTTTTGGAAATTAGACTAATAAGGGGGTGAAATACTGGATGCAAAAATTAATTTTCCAAAATATGTTGCTGTTAACTCAAATTTCGAGCTATAACTGCGAAACATAAGATAAGGACTCTTGATCAGGATTAAAAAGAAACAACTGATGCAGACCAACCAACCTACGCATGCGAAGCAGCGGGTGTTCAGCTAGTCTCTATATATATAAATGAATTGCTGTTCGTTAGTCTCGCTAAAACTCGATAACGGCTGAACCGATTTGGCTAATTTTAGTCTTCAAATATTCGTGTAAGTCCAGGGAAGGTTTAAACGATGATAAAATATGGAAAAGTTGTCCGGAAAAGAGGAAAATTTAGGAAAAACCAAAAGCGATTTTTTTTTCATGAATAACAATCAATTGGCACGTGGTTGTAAGAGCATCACTTGAGTACAGCTAAACAGGACAAGGATTATTTGTAATAAAATTTTTGGAAAATCTATCGGAAAATTGGAAAATTTGAGAAAAACTGAATGTGCAGTTCTTATTGAATTCAGCACTATAACTGACTACTAACTTAGAGACGATGTTGTAGGAAGGGAAGAGGAAGTAGATCAAAATGAAATAGGAGATACTATACTGAGAGATGAATTTGACAGAACCTTGAAAGACCTAGGTCGGAACAAGGCCCCAGGAGTAGATGACATACCCTCAGTCTCTGGGAGAGCCAGCCATGACAAAACTCTTTGAACTGGTGTGTAGGATGTATGAGACAGGCGAAATACCCTCAGACTTTAAGATAAACGTAATAATCCCCATTCCAAAGAAATCAGGCGCAGACAGGTGTGAAAATTACAGAACCATCAGTTTGATAAGTCATGGTTGCAAAATTTTAACACGAATTATCTAAAGGAGAATGGAAAAGCTGGTAGAAGCTGACCTCGGGGAAGATCAGTTTGGATTCAGGAGGAACGTAGGAACCCGGGAGGCAATACTCACTTTCGTCTTATCTTAGAACATAGATTAAGGAAAGGCAAACCTACATTTTTAGCTTTTGTAGATTTGGAGAAAGCTTTTGACAATGTTGACTGGAATACACTCTTTCAAATTATGAAGTCAGCAGGGGTAAAATACAGGGAAAGGAGAGTTATTTACAACGTGTACAAAAACCAGACCGCAGTTATTAGACTCGAAGGGCATGAAAGGGATGCATCAGTTGGGAAGGGAGTAAGGCAGGGTAGTAGCCTTTCTCCGATGTTATTCAATTTGTACATCGAGCAGGCGGTGAAGGAAAGCAAGGAAAAATTTGGAATAGGGATTAAAGTTCAGGGGGAAGAAATAAAAACATTGCGTTTTGCTGAGACAGCAAAGGACCTGGAAGAGCAGTTGAATGGAATGGACACTGTGTTGAAGAGAACGTATAAAATTAACATTAACAAAAGCAAAACAAAAATAATGGAATGCGGTCTTAGAAAATCAGGCGATGCTGAAGGAATTAGATTAGGTAATGAAACAATGAAGGTGGTAGATGAGTTTTGTTACTTGGGTAGTAAAATAACATGCGATGGTCGCAGTACAGAGGATATAAAATGCAGAATGGCAATGGGAAGGAAAGCATTTTTGAAAATGAGAAATTTGCTAACATCGAATATTAATTTAAGTGTAAGGAAGTCTTTTCTGAAGGCATTTGTGTGGAGTGTTGCCTTGTACGGGAGTGAAACATGGACGATAAGCAGTGCGGACAGGAAGAGAATAGAGGCTTTTGAAATGTGGTGCTACAGAAGAATTCTGAAGATTAGGTGGGTAGATCGCATAACTAATGAAGAGGTACTGAACAGAATTGGTGAGAAAAGGAATTTTTGGCATACCCTGACTAAAAGAAGGGATCGCTTGGTGGGACACATTCTTAGACATGAGGGAATCGTAAATTTTACATTGGAGGGAAGTGTGTGGGGTAAAAATCGCAGAGGGAGACCAAGAGACGCGTATAGTAAGCAGATTCAAGTGGATGTGGGTTGCCGTTCTTATGAGGAGATGAAAAGGCTTGCTCAGGATAGAGTAGGGTGGAGAGCTGCATCAAACCAGTCTCCGGACTGAAGACCACAACAACAACAACTGACTATTCGCACGACGGAAAGGGGTAATATTTTTTTTTTTTTTTTAATTCATTGTCGTCTTGGAAACGATTCCAGTAAAAAAAATAGGGACAGTTAAAAAGAAAAGTCGCAAAATTCGAACCAAGTTCCTTTTTCAATTTGTTTCTAATTACGCTCAACACTATAAGTTAAGAACCATCCATCCGATTGCGATAAAATTTTGATCATTTAACGTTCAACGAACGATGACCGTTTTTATAAACTTAAAATTATGGAAAAGACCCGGAAAATTTGAAAATTCGCGAGAAATTGAAAGAGCTTTTTTCAATGGGATATCAATATCATTCGTCTGATCGCGATAAAACTTTGCACATTTGACGTTCAATGCAAGAGTGACATGAACATTATTCTGGACATGTGTTTGTAATTTATCCACTATGGAGCCGATAGTTATACTATCTGAAGATGCCTTTATAATGCTGCTGGGTCTAAAATACATATGATTTATATTCATATGGTTTATATTAAGAGGTAAGTGATACGAAGTTCACCGGATCATCTAGTTTTTTACATATAAAGTCTCACGTTAATAAAACTATAGACCTTTCTCTGTGGCTAGTAACATAGAACCTGATTAGTTATTTTACGGCCTCGTTATAGACACTCCATTTCCATGACGTTGCTCGTTTTCCACTTTCAAATTGTGTGCCCACTCATTTTATTTCTTGTGCGATTGTTTTCGTAGCATGATTGGTTAAATTATAAAAAGTGTAAAAATAAGTCATAGATTAATAAATTCAACGGGATTTTTTAATTACCCCCATCAGAACAAAATCCTGGCTGCACCACTGAATTGTCAGTATCTAAGACATACCAAGTATAATGCAAATACAAAAATCAACAAACCTATTGCAACAACAGAAAGTCAAATAAATTCTTTACTAATTAAAAAATACTCTACTGTTTTGTAATCGTCACTTGCAAACAAGTACGAAAGACAAGCAGGCCGCGGTGGCCGAGGAGACTGAGGCGCTCCAGTCACGGTCTGCACGGCCACTACGGTCGGGGGTTCGAATCCCCCCTCGGGCATGGATATTTGTGCCGTCTTTAGTATAAGGTAGTTGATAAGTAGTTTGTAAGTTTAGGGACTGATGACCCCGTAGTTAAGTCCCATAAGCTTAACAAACATTTGAACATTTTGAACGAAAGACAAGCTTACTTACTTGCAAGGAAAGTACATGGGCTAGAACAAACGTATCTGTATGAACGTTTGGTTACAGGATCTCTACGTACACCTCAATGTGCTGGTGGGTGTCGTTTTTCTGCAAAGCTCTGCAACCATGCTCTAGGTAGAACTGTAGATGTAATTGTAGACGCCATACGTAATGCAGATATCTTGAAGTTGTATAACTTATGTAATAATCATCGTACATGTTCTCTAGCGAATTTTCATAAAAAGCCGTGATGATAGTTGCAACTTTAACCTTCTTGCCGAATGACTGTTGGTATTCACTGCCACTGCTTCCATCGCCTCTTACCGCACTTACCGTAGCACTACCGCTTGCAATGAGTTGTTCGTCATTATCATCCCTATTATCATCATTATGTGTTAGTGTTACAACAGTATCTAACTTATGCTCATATTACTGTACCATAACAGATACGAGAAAGAGTGCGAATGATTCATCTTCTACACTAATACAATCATCTTCTTCATAACTTCATCTCAACCAGTCGCAATACATTAGCAGGATTGATTACCAATCGCCGCCCCATCTGACGCTTCACCACACAAATAACATCACAAAACGCAACTTCGGAGGCACACTGCACCGTCCTTACTGGCGAACCGACAGGTCAAAGTGCAATGTGGCAAAGCACATGCAGAGGCCTCTAACGGGCGACTGCAGAGTTTTGCAGATGCGGGAGTATCACTGGTGCAATAAGGGATCTTTACATTATCTCTCATACGGTTTTGGTGTATATGTGTTTGTTCGAGCCTTGTTTCTTGTTAGTTTTCTTGGTTGTTTCTCAATTGTATTTTGCAGAAGCACGTATGTCATTCAGGAATTCGGTACTTTCACATAGATTTTCGCAATAATCAGCACATGAAGTATTCTCAGAACGAGTTCATGTTTCATTTATTTCCTTCGCAGTTTGCACACAATATGTGATTATGTTATTTTTCGCGGTCCATAACTGTCCGTGAAGAAGAACGGTCTCTGTGCAGCAGCATTAGTGCAAGGCAGAGTTAACACAAATCGGAAAATGAGCAGAAAATTTTCACACCGTATATCTTCAGAGACAAGTAAGTTGAAAATGCGAGACCAGTTTTTACCAGCTCGCTTCACAATCCTCAATTAATAAATTCTCTTTTCATATACATATTTAACATGTATATTTCCTTAAAAAGCTGATCTTCACATCTTTCCTTCAAAATATTTTCATCACACTCCGGTAAAGTTTTAAGATTTTGCTGAAAAACCTTCAAGGTAAACGATATTTGAACTGAACCCGGTTTAACGGTTTCAGCTCATGAAATGAATAAGCCCATTTCGCGATATAATTAATTAATGTCTCGTGAAAAGAATTTTAGATGTCAAAGAAATCAGACACTTTAAGCAAGCCATCTTATAACAATGGATGCCACATGATAGCATTATGTAGTACGTACCAAAGTATTTTTAAAATCATGTCTTATTCACTTTGAATTAAAGCCTATTTTCTTTTTTGTTTGAAATGTCCACATTTGTTCTTCATTTGGTTCCACTGTACATTAGTTAAGAACACATTTCAAAATATATTGGACGGTTAGTAAAAAAAAGTGTTCTGTTGTCTGAATTGTACTGATAAGATCTGCCGCTACAGTATGCTGAAACGAACATTATTAACTATTGATTATTGTTCTTAACTGATTGTACAAAATCTTCGGATATAAAATGGATACTCAGGTACGCATTATACGCTTTCTGTTCAGATTAATAAACCCGCTTATTTGAAGCATTTGTCTGGAGTGTAGCATTGTATGGGAGTGAAACGTGGACGATAAGGAGTTCAGACAAAAAGATGATAGAAGCTTTCGAAATGTTGTGCTGTAGACGAATGATGAAGATTAGATGGGTAGATCACGTAACTAATGAGGAGGTGCTCAACAGAATTGGGGAGAAAAGGAGCTTCTGGCATATCCTAAGAGAAGGGATAGATTGATGGGATACATTCTTTGACATCAAGGAAACATCAACTTAGCATACGAAGGAATTCTGTGTGGTAAAAATCGTAGAGGAAGAACGAATACAGTAAGCAGATTCAAAAGATGTAGGTTGCTGAACTACTTCTCAGATGAAGAGACTTGCACAGGACAGGGTAGTGTGGAGAGCTGGATCAAACCATTCTGCGGACTGAAGACCTCAACAACAATAACGTTGTGTGAACATGATTGAAATACAACAGGAACAGCACGGGGCTCGACACACTTCCCTAAGGCAAAAAAAAAAAAAAAATAAGTTCAAATGTCTGTAAATCTATCGGACCAAACTGCGTGGTCATCAGTCCGTGGCTTACAAAGTAGTTAAACCTAGGTAAACTAACCTAAGGACAACACACACAGCCAAGCCCCAGGGAGGACTTGAACCTCCACGGCGTGCAACCGCGCGCTCCCCAGCGAGACGCTTTAGACCGCTCGGCTACTCCACCGCGGCGCGTAGTTTCTAGCTTACATGCTTCGAACATTGTGCGTTATCTTGCAGCCCAAATACCAAAACGCTAGAATATGTTTTAGTGTCTTAAGAGCACACTTGTGTTATGCGTTATGGTATCGGACGTTAGTACGACAGAGATCAGCAGCCTAACGTTTACGGATACTTACGAGATTGATGTCGACCTCCTGCTGCCACTCGCTCTCCCGAAGAATGCCCGCGCTGTTGATGACTATATCCAGCTGGCCAAATGTGGACACCGCGGTCCGAAAGGCTTCTGCAACAAGAAGGCGCGCCCAGTCAACTCCGTCTAGAAGCAGCACCCCCTATATAACAAAGCCTCAGCATGGCGGCGGTGAGAGGCTTAGACTCCCTGAAAGATTGTAAACATTAGCAGTGCACGCTGTTCACAGTGCATTCTTTCGTTCAGCAGTGTATTTATTACGTAAATTGGTGTTGTGTACGGAGTGATCGCTACGCTTTACATCTACATCTACAACCATACTCCGCAAGCCACCTGACGGTGTGTGGCGGAGGGTACCTTGAGTACCACTATCGATTTTCCCTCCTATTCCAGTCACGTATTGTTCACGGAAAGAAGGATTGTCGGTATGCCTATGTGTGGGCTCTAATCTCTCCGATTTTATCCCCACGGTCTCTTCGCGAGATATACGTAGGAGGGAGCAATATACTGCTAGACTCCTCGGTAAAGGTATGTTCTCGAAACTTCAACAAAAGCCCGTACCGAGCGACAGAGCGTCTCTCCTACAGAGTCTTCCACTGGAGTTTAGCGATCATCTCCGTAACGCTTTCACGATTACCAAATGATCCTGCTACGAAGCGCGCTGCTCTCCGTTAGATCTTCTCCACTTCCTCTATCAATCCCACCTGGTACGGATCCCACACCGGTGAGCAGTATTCAAGCTGTGGGCGGACAAGTGTACTGTAACCTACTTCCTTTGTTTTCGGACTGCATCTCCTTAGAATTCTCCCAATGAATCTAAGTCTGGCATCTGCTTTACCGACGATTGATTTTATATGGTCGTTCCATTTTAAATCCCTTCTAATGACTACTCCCAGATACTTTATGGAATTAAGTGCTTCCAGTTGCTGCCTTGCTATAGTGTAGCTAAATGATAAAGGATCTTTCGTTCTGTGTATTCGCAGCACATTACACTTGTCTACAATGAGCTTTAATTGCCATTCCCTGCACCATGCGTCAATTCGATGCAGATCCTCCTGCATCTCATTACAATTTTCCATTGTTACAACCTGTCTATATACTACAGCATTATCCGCAAAAATCCTCAGTGAACTTCCGATGTTATCCGCAAGGTCATTTATATATATATCGTGAACAGCAACGGAGCTACGACACTTCCCTGTGGCACACCTGACATAACTCCTACTTCGGAACACTTCTCTCTATTGAGAATGACCTGCTGCTTTCTGTTATCTAGGAATTCCTCAATCCAATCACACAATTGGTCTGATAGACCATATGCTCTTACTTTGTCCATTAAACGTTTGTGGGGAACTGTATCAAACGCCTTGCGGAAGTCGAGAAACAAAGCATCTACCTGAGAACCCGTGTCTATGGCCCTCTGAGTCTCGTGGCTTTACGATTTGTGAGTGAGAACAACGTGTGTTCTCTTTTTCACTGACAAAATGCCGTTTCATTGTTCTGTGCCGAAAAGTAGAGGAAATTACGACTGTGGCCCAAAAGGTATAGTCTTTAAACGTCCGAAGAAGAATAAGCTAATGGGGGTGGTTACGTAAATAAAATTAATCGCAATATCCAACGGTAAACAGTCATGACTTAAAACTCTTTTATAAGGTTAAACAAAAACGAAAACTTACTCATTAACTTGAAGAAGGAGCCAAGTTGTCCATTTTTTTGTAGAAAAGACATTTTTATATATGAACCAAAGCTGCTTTTATTTGAAATGCTGACTAGTTTCGGGCTTTGCCCATTTTTAAGCCACCTATTACAGAGAACAAAGTGTGTTTTACATGAAAATACATTAATATGGCAATGTTAATTGACTGTGCAAGTTGTAATTACTTACATTCATATCTATATTTATATTTGGTTACTGTTTAGGTCACGCTGTTTGTTGTAATTACTTTGGTGTAATTTACTGAGCTGTTGATCCAAAGATGTTTTTATTAAATGTTGATCCAAAGATGTTTTTATTAAATATTCTTTGCTTAATTCTGTTTGTAACAATATCATTGGTTATATGCAGTGTGACATAAACAATACCATGACAAATATCGTACAATAAATTTCAGATTTCATTCCGACCTATTTTAAGTGTAATAAATTGATTTGTGTCCTATACTGTAATACAGGGATAATATTGCTGTGCTACTATAATTTATCGCGTTTTATTGCATATTTGGAAGTATATTACGGTAGGATGGATTGTACTTTATATGCTGGCCAAGGTGTTATGGAAATTTTCGATGAATTTTTTCTTGCTCATTTCTTATCCATTTCTTCTTCTCCGGACGTTTAAAGACGGTAACTTTTGGGCCACAGTCGTAATTTCCTCTACTTTTCGGCACAGAACAGCGAAACGGAAATTTTGTCAGTAAAAAAAAAGAAAAAAAAAAAAAAAAAAAAAAAAAAAAAAAAAAAAGAAAAAGAAAAAAAGAGAGAGAGATCACACGTTGTTCTCACACACACAAATCGTGCAGCGTAGCGATCACACCGTACACAACACCAATTTACGTTATAAATACACTCCTGAACGAAATAATGTACTATAAACAGCGTGCACTGCTAATACAAGCTAACTAGGGTTTTATTTGCGGACGGAGAAGTTAGTACTGCTTCCTCCCACAAGTCCCCTAAAACCACCACATCCTTGCGAATGCTCTTGCGTAGCAGTGTGCGTTTGTATCGCCCTACAGTACGCACGAGGTGCCGTAGTTGCTGTCCAAGTCTTTATGGAAAGCATGAAGTTCTGACTAACCTGTTGTCTTCTATGGTTGTGTCCCCAGCGCAGAAGACAGCACACAGGTCGTTGGTTCTTGTACAGCATACAAGTGAGGCTAAAATAAGTTCTGTAGAATGGAAGCATAAGAAGCGACTCGCGAGATTTTTAATTTTCAGGGATGCCATTTATTAAATAAATAATTAAATATGAACAACTTTTGTTAAGACGACACGGCCTATGCTGCCCATAGCTCATGTTGAGACCTCGACTGTTATCACTATTACACAAAACTTTACTCATGACCGGCGCGGTCCGGCGCGTATAGTGGTCAGCTCGAGACTGAAACTGCGGCGCGTTGCGAGACTAGAGGTAGAGGTAGAGGGCACCTGACGCTCTATTTCGCGCCAAAACAGGGCCTTCGCGCGCCTTCTGCAAAATCGCTCTTCTCTTGTTACAATAAGAGAAGGCACCTTAAAGTTTTTAAATTGTCAAAACCTAGCCTGTCCTTGAGAGATATTTGTTACAAATTCTCAGCTCTGAATAATTAATATTTAGTATGTAATAAACAAAACTAATTTCAAAAGAAATCACGTGACGTGAAATGAAACAGCCAATGCGAGGAGAGCACCAGTAACATAGGCGGGCTTTCCCACGGGAACCAGCACCTACTGTGCCATATGCTACTGCTCCCCACCCCACATTTCAACATATGCTACAGTTCTGTCGTTCTTCCGCGTTTAAGACACGTACGATGTTAGGAAGAAACGGCCAGCGGCCAGAAATATGAAATGGCCACAGGCCAGGAATATCACACTAATGTTTACAATCTTTCAGACGACTCCAAGCCTCTCAGCGCCGCCATGTTGTGACGTCGTGCGCAGGCTTTCTTCTAGAAGACAAGTCCTCACAACTGGCCGTGCCTACGTCACACTGAGTGGCTGGCCGCTGGGCCACGCCCACCGCCTCGTAGCGGCCGGCCAGTCAGCTTGCGATCGCGACGTCTCGGTGTGACGTAGGCTCAGCCAGCTGTGAAGCCTTGTCCTCTAGGGGGTGTTGGCCCAGTGCTTAAAACTAATGAACTTCTGAAAGATACTCAGTCGCTACAGCTGTATTAGATATATTAGATACCTCGTTACAGGTTGCCACTTTTGTAGTGATATACAGGGTGCTACAAAAAGGTACGGCCAAACTTTCAGAAAACATCCCACACACAAAGAAAGGAAATATGTTATGTGGAAATGTTTCCGGTAGCGCTTAATTTCCTTATTACTTCTCTTCAAATCACATTAATCATAGAATGGAAACACACAGGAACAGAACGTACCAGCGTGACTTCAAACACTTTGTTACAGGAAATGTTCAAAATGTCCTCCGTTAGCGAGGATACATGCATCCACCCTCCGTCGCATGGAATCCCTGATGCAGCCCTGGAGAATGGCGTATTGTATCACAACCGTCCACAATACGAGCACGAAGAGTCTCTACATTTGGTACCGGGCTTGCGTAGACAAGAGCTTTCAAATGCCCCCATAAATGAAAAGCAAGAGAGTTGAGGTCAGGAGAGCGTGGAGGCCATGGAATTGGTCCGCCTCTACCAATCCATCGGTCGCCAAAAATGTTCAAATGTTTGTAGAGTCTATGGGACTTAACTATGGGGTCATCAGTCCCTAAAATTACAAACTACTTATGAACTACTTACAACTAAGGACGGCACAAATATCCATGCCCGAGGGGGGATTCGAACCCCCGACCGTAGTGGCCGTGTGGACCGTGCGCCTCAATCCCCTCGGCCACCGCGGCCGGCATCGGTCACCAAATCTGTTGTTGAGAAGCATACGGACACGTCGACTGAAATGTGCAGGAGCTCCATCGTGTATGAACAACATGTTGTGTCATACTTGTAAAGGCACATGTTCTAGCAGCACAGGTAGAGTATCCCGTATGAAATAATCATAACGTGCTCCAGTTCTGGAAATCTGTCTCGATACAAACGTACCGCGCCACAACTACTGCCCCGTGCTAATCCATACATCAAACGGGCATCTGCCAACTTTGCATTTGTAAACATTGTACTGACTGCAAAACCACGTTCGTAATGAACACTAACCAGTTGATGCTACGTACTTGATGCTGGTACTGTAGAGCAACGAGTTGCATGTCAACAAAACGACTGAAGTCAATATTAGCTTCTTTCAAATTGGGCCAACTGGCGGTTAATCGAGGAAATACAGTACACACTAAAGAAACAATTGGGTATTTTGACAACTGTCTGTACGAATTATTTCAATTTACATTTAAAGAGAAATACGAAAATGAGCTCTAACATGGAAATTAAGCGTTTTCGGACACATGTCCACATAAAATATTTTCTTTCTTTGTGTGTGAGGAATATTTCCCGAAAGTTTGTCCGTACCTTCTGGTAACACCCTGTATATGTTAACATGTTACAACTATTTAAAAAAAGAAGAACAGAAGACATGGGAAGTCTAGAGATAGGAAGTTCATATTCACGAGAAATGTACATCAGTAGGTATGACTAGTATCTGAACCAGGATGTAGGCCTCAGTCGCTTCTGTCGCTTTATGATAATCGAGGTCAAAGAATGCAACAAACTTTAAACCAGCATTCGCCAAAACGCTACAACATTCTGACACAGAAGCAAACCAGTGTTTTTTGTATTCTGTCCCTAATGGCCACACTGTCGACAGGCCTTTAAATCTTAAGCTTCCTTTTCCTTTCTTCCTCCAATACCTACAACTTCACACAATAAAGTTAAGTGAATGAAGTCAGAACGGTCGATTGGACAACACAGGCGAATCACAACGTTGCACCTGTGAATCGGACAGTGTCGTCAATCTGCCCCCACCATAGTTCAGTTGAGCATCGTGGATGTTCCGTTTTAGACCTTGTAATGGATCGGCCAGTGTGGACTTCCTCAGTAGGGTAAAGTGAAGCACGGGATACCTAGACTCTCGAATACCGACGGCGGTATAGGACATTTAGATTTAATTTAAATTTCGATCAAAGGACAATATAAAAGGAGAAAATCGCGTGTGCGCCGAATATAAAGCGTACTTAAAGACATTACTTGCGATTTTGATGATAAAGAAGATTAATTGTGGCGTGCTTAAGAAAAACATTGGACCGAACATTCGTAAAACATTCATAGTAAATAAAGAAATAAAAATGATATCAACTGAAATTCACTCGCAGACGTGAATATTATATATTAAAAAGACTGTGTAAAACAGCATTACTTACATTGTAATTAGGCGGAAAGTAATTTAAAAAAAAAATCTCGTGTAAAACACAAATTTTTCGATTGTGTGTTTATATATTTTGGAGTAACAAATATAAAAACTATTATCATAAAAATTTAACCGGTATTTGCGCAGAAACTGTGTAAATGTTAGTAAGGTTATTCATTCAGTATTTAATTAGGTAACCGGGTCTTAAAGCATTTGATTGTTTGTAAATATAACAGTACTAAATTTACGAAAGAAGTAAGAAAGAGAACTATAACACTGTATAAAAATAATGTTCTTTGTATTCGCTGTTATATTACATTGTATGTTTTAGTTAACACTGACTTTTGTACTTGTAAATCACCATCTGTGATTGTTATAACATTCACCCTACATCATGGTGTTGTTAAAAATAATCTATATCTATATTCTATATCTATATATAAAAGGCTTGTGTGTGTACGTGCTGACAGACTTTTCTCCATGACCACATACTGCCACCCACTCGTGGTTGTGGTGGTAGATAGCCCTTGGTCTAATGATGTTAGTAAGGGAGTTTGGTCGCGGTGCGTGGCAGTGGGTGTGACGAGCAAAAATTCGCAAAATATGCAATAAGTACTCTTAGGTAAAGCTATATACTCTGTGACTTACGAACTTTACGGTACGAGTCTAAATCTGTTTATTCTTTCAATCGTCAGACAATGCGGTCCTTTCAGACTTTAATAACGACGAGGGATATCAAATGCGCAATTTTTCAAACAGATCACATGTTTCCGTCAACCACACATTACCGACTATGAACAGACACAAAACAAAAATAAAAATCCAGATAGACTCAAAGCTAAAAATACTCGTGGAACATTGATCACTGTCGTGGAAGCGTGGTGGAAACACAGACATACATTAATGAATGTCTGTTAGGCCATAGATATTGATATGCCTGTGCCAGTAAGCTCACTGGTCTGTGCTAATCAGTGATCTCTGATACATATAGCCGCGACAATCTCTGCTGTGAAGGTGTTATCGTTTGACAGCTGAGTCAAGAAAAACTATGCGACGTAGTCCTACTCATATCCCGGCGGCCTCCTGTGATAATGTTGGCAACAGATGTTGAATAACGAGAATCATGTGACATCGTCATAAGCCAATATTTTGTCGTGAAATCAAGCATACAGCAGGAACAGCAGTATTTATCTACACTCTATGTGGTTCGGTCATCTTTGCGACGATTTTATATCGTGTTATTGATGTTGCCAACATAAAAACACGAGGCCGCAGGATAGAAAGTAAAATTTTACCAAATCAGATACATCCGTTGTTGTCACATCTCATTATGACCAGCACTTGCACGCGAAACTCTTTTGTATAGAGTCTCATGATTCACACAGTCTTACAATTAATTCCAAATTCCTATTCAAGAATATGTTTTTGAAAACTGCTACAAATCAATATTCGCACTTATCCAATATCGTTTTCAGAAATGTAATTTGCCAGCCGCTTTCGGCGCTGCTGTTGCAATGTGTAACTTTATGAACACAACCTAACATTCAATTTATATAGTTCCGAAGCACGGACTTAAATTAATTTCACTCTTAGTATGAAAAACTTTATGAACATTCATCGTTTTCGACAATGACTTCTACTTAAATTTGACATATTGGCTGGGAGAACTGAGTTTATTGACAGAGAGATCCAACAAAGATTGTGTTTTTACTGACCTACGTCTGGAACCCAAAGAACCATCATATACACAGAGGACCTTCTTTAACAACCGTTGCGAAGCACGGGCATATAAGCTAGTATATATATAAAAGCGCACTCAAGCGCCACAGCAGTTCAATTCAGTTACTTCGAGTTTTCTGTTATGTATCGACGCAAAGTCTGTGCTGTATCAAATTCTGTATGTCGAAGTGCTGTGAACATTCGAGAAAGTTCGATTATATAATCAATTGCTGGAAAAGCTTTGTCAAACAGGTTGTTGTTGTAAATATCGAGTTACATCCGTGGGAATAAATTCAGAAAAGGAGTTATTCTAATTTTCATTTAAAGCTACATAACTGTTCTCCCATGACAAGTCATGGCTGCAAAATACTAATACGAATTATTTACAGACGAATGGAAAAAGTTGTGGAATCCGTTTGGGTTTAGGAGAAATGTGGGAACACGGGAGGCAATACTCACATTACGACTTATTTTAAAAGATAGGCTAAGGAAAGGGAAATCTACGTTTTTAGCGTTTGTCGATTTGAAGAAAGCTTTTGACAATGTCGACTGGAATACACTCTTCCAAATTCTAAAGGAATCAGAGGTAAAATTTAGGGAGCGAAGAGTTATGTTCAACCTATACAAAAACCAGACAGCGGTTATTAGAGTCGAAGGTCAAGAAAGGGACGCAGAGGTTGGAAAGGGAGTAAGACAGGGTTGTAACCTTTCCCCAATGTTGTTCAATCTGTACATTGAGCAGGCAGTGAAGAAATGGTAGGAGAAATTTGGATAGAGCATTAAAGCGCAGGAAGAAGAAATAAAAACATTGCGGTTTGCCGATGACATAGTAATTCTGTCAGAGACCGCAAAAGATCTGGAGCAGCAATTGAATGGGATGGACTGTGTCTTGAAAGGAAGATATAAGATGAACATCAACAAGTGTAAAACCATGGAATGGAATGCAATGTCAGAAAATCAGGCGATGCTGAAGGAATTAGATTAGGTAATGAGGCAATAAAAGTAGTAGATGAATTTTGTTATTTGGGTAGCAAAATAATTTCTGATGGCCGAAGTAAAGAAGATATAAAATGCAGAATGGCTATGGGGAGAAAAGCGTTTCTAAAGAAGCGAAACTTGTTAACATCCAATATTAATTTAAATGTCAGGAAGTCCTTTCTGAAAGCATTTGTCTGGAGTGTAGCATTGTATGGGAGTGAAATGTGGACGATAAGGAGTTCAGATAAAAAGAAGATAGAAACTTTTGAAATGTGGTGCTACAGACGAATGATGAAGATTAGATGAGTAGATCACGTAACTAATGAGAAGGTGCTTAATCGAATTGGGGAGAAAAGGAGTTTCTGGCATATCCTGACTAAGAGAAGGGATAGATTAGTTGGGTACATTCTGAGACATCAAGGAATTGTCAAGTTAGTATTAGAAGGAAGTGTATATGGTAAAAATCGTAGAGGGAGACCGAGGGACGAATATAGTAAGCAGATTCAAAAGGATGTAGGTTGCCGAACATATTCTCAGATGAAGAGACTTGCACAGGACAGGGTAGCGTGGAGAGCTGGCATCAAACCAGGCTGTGGACTGAAGACCACAACAACAACAACCTGTTCTCCCACGTCAACACTAGACCCAGGCATACTTAAAATAAGTATTTTTTAGTCACAATATAACCATTAGGTATGAGTGGTAACTTTACAATCTGTTGGACGAAGTGCTTGTTTAGTTCTGGAAAATGAACGAGCACGGATCAATTTAAAGTTTTGTTTTAAGCTTGGCAAGACAACTGAAGAAATGAATGTGATGCTGGTATGTGTTTATGGGGATCAAACACCGTCCATGAAGTTTGGGTACGAGTGGTTCTCCTGTTTTCGAGAAGGTCGGAAAACATTTCTGACGATCCCGGTAGCGGACGACCAGCGACCGCTGTCAGTGACGAAAACCTACCCAGAAGGTAAGGAAGAGGAAAACGCGTTTTCGTCTTGTTGAAGGGTGGCAGCACTGTTCTGTCCCTCTGACCAAAGACAGTATATGAACTGTTGAATGGTAGGCGGTGAGTGGCGAGAGAAGAGAGACACAGAGAGAAGGTGGGAGTGAATGGAAGTGGAAGGAGGAAGCTATAGACTGCAAGAGTATTGTTGTAAGCCGTTAGGATTCTTAATCATTCCTATCATGATTTTTATAATAATGGAAAGTCCAGGTTGGAATTAATAATATAGTGAGGACAGTTTACAACTCACCGCAAAGACGTGGCGACGAGCTGCGACAAAAGACACACACATACAATACATTCAGCTATCGGCCATGGCCTTCTTCAGAAAATAGAGCACTCACGCAATCACACAGGCACACAACACAGTCATACAACCATCCTCGGAGGTGATGGTTGTATGACTGTGTTGTGTGCCTGTGTGATTGCGTGAGTGCTCTATTTTCTGAAGAAGGCCATGGCCGATAGCTGAATGTGTTGTATGTGTGTGTCTTTTGTATGTGCCTGTCGCAGCTCGTCGCCACGTCTTTGCGGTGAGTTGTAAACTGTCCTCACTATATTATTGATCATGATTTTTGCATTATTTTTTGTAATGCTGTTGATAAGGTAACAATAATAATAATTATAACTTAAAACTTTGTTTTAATTTGACCCTTTCCTGCCCGACGGGACTTAAAAGTCCCAGCCCATTTACAGCGTCATAAAACAAAGTGGAAAATGATATCTGACATGTATTCATGACGGGAAGTCAGAGTCCCTCTGAAGTATCATATGAAACACTCCCTGACCTTTCCTTCTTTCTTTGTTTTCAGTATCACTGCTCACAGACAGCAGCAAATAACGGACTATTTTATGTCTGTATTCACGATTTGGTCAGGCGAGTTTTGTTCTCACAAAAAGACACTGTTATGTGTTCTCACGTTGGTAATTTTGTTTTCTACTGTTTTAGCTAATGTAAACTGATATTATTCAATGACTAGAGCTATTTTTATTTATACATTGTTCAAAACTATGCCTGCAAGTTTTTAGTACTGACAGTGTGTCAAAGGCATTTTGTGCATGTTATTTTTGAAGTTTTCTTTGTTACTAGGTGACAGTAATAAATACTTGTAGTTTTCTTTTTTTACGAATTACTAAATATGAATACGGTTCAGGGATAACTACTGTTGCTTTTTCCCCCTTCATATTAATATCTAAAACGACATTTCAAAATAGAAATTTTACTGTCTGATTCTTGCTGGTAAATCCTTTTGTTAACACAGATAAGCATTTCATAATGCCTCCAAATTACCTCCTCTTGAAATTTTAGTCTCATTTTTCAATTTTTTTATTTTATATTTTTTGCGTCAACTAAGGAAAACAAAAATGTTTGAATACACTAATGTGTTTTTATTCAATCTGGTAGCGAAATATCTAAATATGAAGTTATATGCTCGAATATTTGATAGTTTGGGCAGGAAACGGTTGACAACTTTATGTTCCCCTTTTTGTTTAAACTGTAATTTCTTATTATCCCCAAGCAATTTTAGGCTGCAACTTTTAAACGGTAGGATAGACACAAGTTTCAATTTTATTTCAATTTCATCATTAATGTGCTGCAAGAAGCTGCTGTCTACAGATAAGAGGTGAGTGAATTTAAATTTATTTCGCACATACTTAGTCGCCCGATTTGTCACGCTCTTACACTTTTTTTGGATACAAGAATCGTAAACAACTAGTTTATCAGGTAGCTACCAATATTTCTTGCCAATCGTAGAAAGTACTCGACATGCCACTTTAATTACACCACTTGCTTATTGTTCAGTTTTGTTATGTCATTCATATTCATTTGTAGAAGTCGTAACCAACTTGCTTACCAGGTAACTACCGGTATTACGAGTCTGTTGTGTAACGTGCCTTGTCATACAGATATTAATTACACCACTGTAAGAGTACACCTGTCGCTGTATCTTACAGTTTGATTTAACGTAATGTATATATTGTCTTAAATTTGTTCATTTCACGTATTTTCATTTCGTGTATGCTAGATATATTTCTTATGTAACGACATTTCCTATATTGATTCATTTAGTGTAAACATATACTGTACGTGTAAACCCGCATGAATGCTTTAAGTTTGCAATGCGCCAGAGAAAATTTTGAACCTGTTGTAAATACTGTCTTTGGTACAGAAGTAGTAGCTGTGAGTGTCGCGCTGCTGAAGCAGTCGCGGAGCGGACTCGCCAAAGTAAACACATAAATGTTTTGTTGATGGTGCAGAGGCACGGTAGGCGCAGTGTGGCGCGAGTTTAATGCAATTGCAATTAGCCTGAGAGGCGTACTATTTAATGTATTGAAGGAAGTGCGAAATAAGTTTATATATACTCGAAAGTGATCAGAGTAATGTTTTTTCATGTGTGCAAGAAAAGTAATTGTTTGGTTATCAAGTCTATTGTCACTGAGTGTGATCGTTGCTGTAATTACGGAGATTAGAAGGTGTATCGAGGTGATATCAATGCATGGAGATTTCAGCCAGACGAGCTGAACAAAGAGTTGTCGATAAAAATATTTTTTAACCAGTAGTCTGTCTTATATGGACTTCACAACGAAGACGACGAAAACAGATGAGTACTTTTGTAACATTTTATTCTGTATGCATGTAAATGTAGTGTCAACCGAATCAGAATTTTGGTTCAATTATATATGACTTATTTTGAAACCTTTCTTAATTTTGTAAGTAGTTGTATTCACTCCATTCTCACCATTATTAGATTATGTTGATTAGGCAAGCCTGTACATTGACTAACCAGTTCAATCATTTTTTCAAAGTAATTACGATCAGTTATTAAGAAATTGCTAGACGAGTTAAAGAATTGCTAAACGTGTTACAACCACACAGACTAGTAATTAAAGTGCAGTCCTGTTCTAAGTTTTGCAACCAATTATTATGCCAAGGCTTTTAATTTGCTAGAGAGTTTGCACGTAAAGTAGAGTTGCTTCCATATATATAGAAAGTTACCAGGCTAACAGTATTCAAAGTATTATAGTTGTTTAACCAGACTTGACGAAAGTAATTTTTATGAAATACGTAAAATGCCAGACTCTGCTCACACAGTTACACGCGTACGCTACCCAGGCCCTGGAACCAATTAATCAAAAAATAGTTCACATATAGTATCATGAGGAAGTTAAAAGCCAAAAAAAAAAAAAAAAAAAAAAAAAAAAAAAACCAAAATTATTGGGAACTTTGACTGTAGTATTTGTGAACCTCATTGCACCATGCAGTTTCACAGTACTGAGCTATTATCATTGCAATCAGAGTCTATCAGCTATTACGATTTTGATTATAACACTAACACGCCATCACCACTAAATGATTTCAAGGGAGTGATGAATGGTGAGGGGAGCAGAAATTCTTGTGACGACGGCACATGTGAGAATAGGACAGATGATTGTCTTGTAAGGTCTGGAGTCTCCAGGTTTACTTTATTATTGTATAAACTCTGTTGTGCGTTTCTTTCCAGATACTTACTATGTGGGGTTTCGAGGTTGTATGTTTTTGTTGTTGTGGTCTTCAGTCCGCAGAATGGTTTGATGCAACTCTCCGCGCTACCCTGTCTTGTGCAATTCTCTTCATCTGAGAATACGTTCGGCAACCTACATCCTTTTGAATCTGCTTACTGTATTCGTCCCTCGGTTTCCCTCTACGATTTTTACCCCACACGCTTCCTTCTGATGCTAAGTTCACAATTCCTTGATGTCTCAGAAGTGTCCAACAAATCTATCCCTTCTCTTAGTCGGTTAAGTACCTCCTCATTATTTACTTGATCTACCCATCTAATTTTCATCATTCGTCTGTAGCACCACATCTCAAAAGCTTCTATCATCTTTTTATCTGAATTCCTAATCGTCCACGTTTCACTCCCACACAATGGTACACACCATTCAAATGCTTTCAGAAAGGACTTCCCAACATTTAAATTAATATTGGATGTTAACAAGTTTCGCTTCTTTAGAAACACTTTTCTCCCCATAGCCATTCTGCATTTTATATCTTCTTTACTTTTGCCATCAGAAGTTATTTTGCTACCCAAATAACAAAATTCATCTACTACTTTTATTGTCTCATTACATAATCTAATTCCTTCAGCATCGCCTGATTTTCTGACATTGCATTCTATTACCTTCGTTTTATTCTTGTTAATGTTCATCTTATACCTTCTTTTCAAGATACTGTCTATCCCATTCAATTGCTCTTCCAGATCTTTTGCGGTCTCGGACAGAATTACTATGTCATCGGCAAACCGCAATGTTTTTATTTCTTCTCCCTGCACTTTATTGCCCTCTCCTAATTTCTCCTTCCATTCCTTTACTGCCTCCTCAATGTACAGATTGAACAACATTGGGGAAAGGCTACAACCCTGTCCTACTCTCTTCCAAACCTCTGCGTCCCTTTCTTGCCCTTCGACTCTAATAACCGCTGTCTGGTTTTCGTATAGGTTGAATATAACTCTTCGCTCCCTATATTTTACCCCTGATTCCTTCAGAATTTGAAAGAGTGTATTCCAGTCGAGGTTATATATCTATCGAATTAAGTCCAAATGTTCATATATATGCATACCTAAGGGACCAAACTGCTTAGCTACTTCAATTAATTCTTCAGTTTCTCCCGGCGTATTTGATAATCAAAATATCCACGGGTGTACTGCCGGCATATAGTGTCCAACGGGCACAATATTTCGGCGATCATACATGTCGCCATCATCAGGTGGACTGACGGACTGAGCTCCTGGAAACGCGCCGGCCAGGAGATGCGCAGGCTACGGCTGCTCGAAGGGACCTGGGTTCTAGCCTGGTAGCAGGCCATTTAAATACCCTCGGCCCGCGGAGCGACCCCTCCGTGGTCCGCGCCCCGCGCCGCGGCCGCGCAGTGGAACCGAATGCGACGGCGTCTGAGATGTCGATGTGAGGGCTCTGTCCGCCGTGGTCGTCACTTCGTTACGTTTGCTAGATTTACTCTTAATTAACCCAAACGCTGGTTCCCAAGCTTTGCTAAGATTATAGCCACAGTCACGGTTTATGAGGTCGTCACTTGTGGGAATTTCAATGGCCTCTCTAACGACGCAGGCCCAGTATCCCGACGTCTGTACCAGAACCTTAGTGCGTTCATACTCCATCGCATGATTCTCCGACATGTTCAGCGTCCGCCGACTTGCTCGGATACATCAATCGTGTGTGCCTCTGGTGTTCAACGCATCGATCCTCGACGGTACGCATCGTCTGTCCAATATATGACTTTCCACACTGACACGGAATCTGGTACACGCCGGCCTTCCTCAAACCGAGATCATCTTTGGCGCTCCCCACTAGTGCACGAATTTTATTCGGTGGACAAAAAAGAGTTCCAACCTGGTGTTTTTTTCAAAATGCGGGCGACCTTCCCCGAGAGTGTGCCGGTATATGGAAGGAACGCAGTGCCTACATTCTCCATCGTATTTTCATTCGTTTCCACAGGTTGTGATGTAGTGGTTGGGCGGAGAGCCCGCTGAATCTTTCACTCTGAGTACCCATTTTTTCGAAATACAGTTTTCAGGTGTTCCGATTCCTGGGGCAGACTCTCTGCGTCGGAGATAGTGCACGCCCTATGTACTAGAGTCTTAAGTACCTCATTCCTCTGTGAAGGGTGGTGACAGCTGTCTGCGTGTAAATACAGAACAGTGTGCGTTGTCTTCCGATATACACTATGACCCAAGGGTGTCATCAGCTCTTCTCTTGACCAAGACGTCAAGGAACAGCAATTTACCCTCCGTTTCAGTCTCCATAGTGAATTTGATGTTGGGGTGTATGGAGTTCAGATGTGTAAGGAAGTCAAGCAGTTTATCCATACCATGTGGCCAGATGACGAAAGTGTCGTCCACGGAACGGAAAAAGCAAGTAGGTTTCCATTCAGATGATGCCAGGGCTTCCTCCTCGAAATTCTCCATGTACAAAGTTGCGACCACAGGGGAGAGTGGACTACCTATAGCGACTCCCTCCGTTTGTTCGTAGTATTCGCCATTGAAAAGAAAATACGTGGAGGTCAAGACATGCCTAAAAGGTTCGGTGGTCTTCTCGTCAAACTTCTGACCAATCAAATCTAGTGACTCTCGAAGGGGCACCCTCGTAAACAACGAAACGCCGTCAAAACTCACCATGATATCAGACTCATCCAGCCTGAAGCTGTAAAGGCGTTTAACAAAATCCACGGAATTACGGATGTGATTAGGGCATTTACCCACATAAGGACTTAATATTCCCGTCAAGTATTTGGCCAACAAATATGTAGGTGCCCTGATGTTACTGACAATGGGACGTAACGGCACCCATCTTTGTGAACCTTTGGGAGTCCATAAAGTCTTGGCGGTACCGGACCTTGAGGTAGCAGTTTCTTGGCGACATCCTCCGGTAAATCCGCATCCTTGAGAAGCGCCCTCGTCTTGTTTTCCACGTTCTTTGTGGGGTCAACGCCGATCTTCCGGTAGGAACCGTTATTTAGCAGGCTCTGCATCTTTTCAGTGTAGTCCTTATGGGAGACAACAACCGTAGCATTGCCTTTGTCAGCCGGTAAGACAACAATTTCAGGATGCTCCCTCAGGTCACGAATGGCCGCCCTGTCTTTACTAGTGATGTTCGACTTCATGGGCTTGGATTTCGTCGGCGCACGACAAGTTTCACGACGTATTTCCTCAGCTGATTCAGGCAGAAGTCGAGCTGCAACCTGTTCAACTGCACTAATAATTTCTGCGACCGGTGTGAACTTGGGGGTAGGAGCAAAGTTGAGTCCTTTCTCCAAAACAGACCGCATCATCACTCAACTCCATGCCACTCAGATTGATGACGGTCTTGCACGGAACCTGCAGAGATGGTTTGTCAAGGAGGCGTGAGAACTTAGCTGTTTGACGTCCTGTTGCCTTCTTATGGGCGGAATCGGCTGGAACCGAAGTAACACAATCAAGCCAATCCCAGGAAAAAGACGTGAAGTGACTAGCTAGTTGCAAATGCATTTTGAATAGTTCCAGTGAGATGAACTCAAGGCTACGGCGGGTGAAATTCACTCTCTCACGAATCATTGCGAGGCTGGCCCGTTTCTTGATTCTCTTGGCTACTGCAGAATCGATGTGATGCGTAACCTTAGCAAAATTTGGAACAACATTCTCGGGACGACATCTCTTTAGAAAAGCAAGAGTACTTAGCAAACGACATCTACGGTGGCGCATCTTTTCAAATTTCTTCATGCTGCGATACATCTCCCCGTAAAGGTGTATGATGTGATTCTTAAGTTTCTCCCGGCGTATTTGATAATCAAAATATCCACGGGTGTACTGCCGGTCTATGGTGTCCAACGGGCACAATATTTCGGCGGTCATACATGTCGCCATCATCAGGTGAACTGACGGACTGAGCTCCTGGAAACGCGCCGGCACGGCGAACAGAGCCCACACACCGACGTCATCTCAGACGCCGCCGCAATCGGTCCCACTGCGTGGCCGCGGCGCGGGGCGCGGACCGCGGAGGGGTCGCTCCGCGGGCCGAGGGTATTTAAATGGCCCGCTACCGGGCTAGAACCCAGGTCCCTTCGAGCAGCCGTAGCGTGCGGATCTCCGTGCCGGCGCATTTCCAGGAGCTCAGTCCGTCAGTTCACCTGAGGATGGTGACATGTATGATCGCCGAAATATTGTGCCCGTTGGACACCATAGACCGGCAGTACACCCATGGATATTTTGATTACTTCAATTTACTTATCCTAAAGATAAGACACACACACCATGCCCAATGGAGGTCTCGAACCTCTAGTTTGAGACGCTCTGCAGTTGGTGAGTTAGTACCTTAAACCGTACCGCCATTCTGAGGTATTTTAGTGTGTTATGTTGGGCGACCAGAAGGTTGTGGATTGCCGGGTAGAGGTCATGGTGGCTGAAGAATCACGTGCCTTTTACCTTTGTTGCCTGAGTTTTGGTTTTAATGATAAAGAGGTACCATTGGTTACACCAGAAGAGTGGTTTGTTGCAGGGCATCTGCTGTGCAGAGGAGATAAGGATACTTGGTGTTCTCCAGCGGTAGAAGAGAAGATGTAGGATGGTGTGTTTTGCATCATCAACGGTTAATGAGGAAGAAGGCAGTCAGAAAGATGTAACTTAATGGAGATGCATACTAGTGGAGTTTTAAAGAGGAGACCGAATCCCATACACGGTGGGATTTTCAACGTCAAATGAGAGAAGTGCCAGCACTTTTTGAATTTTTTAGAATATAATTAATTACGTTGTAATAAATACCAAAAATGGCCATATGTTTTATGACATTACTACGTAACTGGTACTACGTTACAAGTCAATGTATTTCTTTCAGGCACATATAATGAAGTAAGTCAAAGCAACATACAGGTGAGACATGGCCTAACAAGTACAATGCTGCATTCTCACCTTCCAGTGAATTGGTGTCTGTCACATCAGCTTTCACGAAGATGGCGCTTCCCTTCTCAAACTGCTGTTGCAGCTGTTCAGCGGTTTTCTTGCCAACAGCTTCTTCGATGTCTGCAAGCACCACCTGCAATTCAAAGCAAGGAAAATTAATTACCCAGTGCAAGCACCACCTGCAAGCCAACACACGCGAAATGAAGCACCATCTGCAGGTCAATGCAAAGGAAATTAATTACTCAGTATATCACCTGCACAGCAACACCTACAAGTCAATGGCAGAGAAACGAATCATCCAGTGCGACCACCTCCTGTGAGTCAGCATAAGGGATATGAATCACCCAGTGGAAATACTACCTCCGATTCAACACAAACGAAGTGAATCTCCAAGCGCCAGCACCAACTTCTAGTCAATGCAGACGAAATGAAGCACCCACTGCAAGCACCAGCCACAGCGGATTAACTGTGCATACTAGGGGGCCGTGCGGCGATGCACGCGACCGTTCACTGTCGGGGGGTTGAGTCCTCCCTCGGGCATTGGTGTTTGTGTTGTCCTTAGGTTAGTTTACGATAGTTTAAGTACTTTGTAAGCTACAGACTAATAACGATACAGCTGAGTCTGATAGATTTACAAACATTTGAACATTTGTTTAGCAAGCACTTCTGCAAATCAAGGCAAGGGAAATGAATCACCTAATGCAAGCACCACCTGCAAGTCAACACAAAGGAAATGAATCAGCCATTGCAAGGAAAATAGAAGGAAGAACCACCTGCAGGACAACACAAAGGAAATGAATCACTCAGTGCAAACACCACCTGCAAGTCAACACAAAGGTAATGAATCAGCCAGTGTAAGGAAAATACAGGACGAGTGACCTAACATTACTGCTGGATATATTTCGTAAAGCACATCAAATAGTGACGAACCGATTCCACAGACCGAAAGTGAGGAGAGGGGCTAGTGTAATTGGTTAATACCAACCATTAAAAAATGCACGGAAGTATGTTTTTTAACACAAACCCACGTTTTTTTCCATGGAACACCGTTAGTTTCATTAGCACATCTGAACATATAAACAAATACATAATCAGTGCCGTTCGTTGCATTGTAAAATGTTAATTACATCCGGAGATATTGTAACCTAAAGTTGACGCTTGAAACCTCTGACGTTCAGTTGCGTGTTGTAACGAACACAGGCCACGGTCGGCGAGCAGCATCTGCAGGGACATGTTTACGATGACGACCGTGTTTACGAGTGTGGCTGTAGTGCACTGTTGTGTTTCGGTCTAGCTGTCGCAGTGTCCGCATGTAGCGCTTGCTGCTATTGTTATCCTGCATTCGTCTTTGCATGCAGTCTAACTGTAGTACACTGTGTTACCAGACATCTGTGATAGTGTAGTGTTGTAGGAACTGTGACCATGGTGTATTCGAACTCTGAGAAGGCGGAGAGGATACTCATCTATGGCGAGTGTCGACAAAATGCAGCTGAAGCCTGCAGGGTGTATGCAGAACGGTACCCGGACAGAGAGCATCCAATGTGGCGCACATTTCAAAAGATCTACCGCCAACTGTATGCAACAGGTATGGTCGTAGCACGCAAAGGGGTCCGTAACAGGCCCGTCACAGGAGAAGCGGGTGCAGTTGGTGTGTTAGCTGCTGTTGCCGTGAACCCACACAGGAGTACGCGGGACATTGCGAGAGCCGGTGGACTGAGTCAAAGTAGTGTCATGCGCATACTGCATCGTGACCACTTTCACCTGTTTCATGTGTCGCTACATCAGCAATTACATGGTGATGACTTTAATCATCGAGTGCAATTCTGTCAATGTGCATTAACAGAGAGTGTTTTGCAATTCTACCTGTTTACTATGAAGCGCGTTTCACAAACCACAGGGCAGTGAATCTACGGAACGTGCATTACTGGTCCGTGGACTATCCTCGCTGGCCCCGACAGGTAGAGCGACAGCGACTGTGGACTGTAAATGTATGATGCGGAATCATTGGCGATCACATCATTGGTCCTCACTTCATTGCAGGGGCCCAAACAGCTGCAACATACATCGCGTTTCTACAGAATGATCTGCCAACGTTGCTCGAAAATGTCCCACTGGAAACGCGTCGACGTATGTGGTGTCAGCATGATGGTGCACCTGCGCATTCCGCAATTAACACTAGGCTGACCCTTGACAGGATGTTCGACGGGCGTTTCATAGGACGTGGAGGACGCATAAATTGGCCAGCCCCTTCTCGTGATCTTACATCTCTGGACTTATTTCTGTGGGGTACGTTAAAGGAGAATGTGTACCGTGATGTGCCTACAACCCCGGAGGATATGAAACAACGTATTGTGGCAGCCTGCGGCGACATTACTCCAGATGTACTGCAGCGTGTACGACATTCATTACGCCATAGATTGCAATTGCGTGCAGCAAATAATGGCCACCACTTTGAACATCTATTGGCCTGACATGTCGGGACACACTCTATTCCACTCCGTGATTGAAAATGGAAACCACATGTGTACGTGTACCTCACCCCTTGTGGTAATGTACATGTGCGTCAGTGAAAAAGACCAATAAAGGTGTTAGCATGTGGACGTAATGTGCTGTTCTAGTCTCTTCTGTAATTAAGGTACATCACCCTTTCTTTTGGATCCCTACTTAATTCGGTGCTCTCTGATAGACACGATCGAACAGTGGAGGAGTGGTACTCAAGCGTCAACCTTAAATTACAATATCTCCGGATGTAATTAACATTTTACAATGCAACAAACGGTACTGATTACATATTTGTTTATGTGTTCAGATGCGGTAACAAAAGTAACGGGGTTCCATTAAAAAAACGTAGGCTTGTGTTAAAAGACATACTTCCGTGATTTTTTTTATGATTTGTATTAACCAATTACACTAGCCCCTCTCCTCACGTTCGGTCTGTGGAATCGGTTCGTCAGTATTTGATGTGGTTCACAAAATATATCCAGCGGTAATGTTAGGTGACTCACCCTGTCTATCACCCAATGAAAGCTCCGCCGCAAGCCAACACAAGGGAAATGAATCACTCAGTGCAAGCTCCACCTGAAAGTCAATGCAAATGAAATGAATCGCCCAGTGCTAGCACCACCTGCAAGTCAACACAAAGGAAATGAATCAGCCATTGCAAGAACAATATATCACCCAGTTCAAGAGCCGCAAGCAAGTCAACACAAAGGAAACTAATCAGCCATTGCAATGAAAATATATCATCCAGTGCAAGCACCACCTGCAGGTCAACACAAAGGAAATGAATCACCCAGTGCAAACACCACCTACAAGACAACACAAAGGAAATGAATCAGTCAGTGCAAGGAAAACATATCACTCACAAGGGGATCACCATGTATGGTACCAACGAAATTTGATGGGTCGTAGGTATATTGTGAGGGAATTCCTCCAGACCATCAAGCTAAAAGGATTTGTTCCAATGGGCCTTTATTTCTAAGAAAATCGAAATCCTGCCATGCAGGCGACCTGGTTCAAGTCCGACAGGGATCAATTACTTTTCACACCTGTGCAAGGATTGTGCATAATTATGTGTTTTTATAACCATTCTTATGTAAACGTTTGCAGTAAATGGTCAGGATAAACACATGTGACATTCGCTCAATATGTTATGTATTGCGCGACGATTATTTTATTCATTTGGTCTTTCGAAGCACACATTTAAGGTGATTGAAGCATGACTGTTTACTCAAACTGTAATATAGGAGTGGGTATAAATGCATATAATTATGCACAATAAAAGAAGAGAAAAGTGAAAAATAAATGACCTGAAGGGAAAGATTTTTTTTTAATTTTCTTGGTTATTTTTTTAATCGTTTGACTTTTCATTATTTTTGTTTCTTTCTTTATATCTTTTTCTTTGCTTAATTATTTTTTAATTATTTTCTTAAATATAAAAAGTAGCAAATACAATTTTTAAAAATTGTTCTGCTGCGAGGTATCAAACCCAGGTCTCCTGCAGGGCAGCCTCGCACCTTGCCGATTACGCCACGCTGTCTCGCTGAGCGGTAACCGCCATGTAGTAGACACGTTACGCGTGCTAATCTGCTGCGAATTTGATTTCGATTTTTTAGAAATCAAGGCCCATTTGGTCATAAACTTCAGTACATGAAATAAACCCTTGGGTATGCACAATGTGTTCCTAACTACCACAGCCCAAATTATACAGTATGTTAGCTGCTAAGCCACACCCATGCCCATGGCTATCTGCAGTTTCGTACAGTCGTTGGAAGCATAAACTGATGTAACAAAAGCCATGGGGATACATCCTAATACCAAGTCACACCTAATTTCACCAAGTGTAATGCAGGAACTCGACGATGCATGGACTCCATAAGTTCAAATGTTTGCAATTCTAAAGGACCAAACTACTTTGATCATCAGCTTGTAGATTTCCAAATTACTCATACTAATTTATACTAAGGAGGACACACACACCCATGCTCGAGGGAGGCTTCGAAACTCCAACTCAAGCGGCCATGCGATCAGTAACTTGTCCCTCCACACAGGACAGCCATTTCCACACAGCACTCAATAAGTCCCCTCTACTGAGTACGCTGCCTTTATAATCGTCTACAATTGCGTAAGTGTTACTAGTGCAGGATATGGTGTACTATACAACCTCTCGATAATGCCCCATAAATATTAGAAGGATAAATACTGGGCGATCTTGGTTACCAATCACTTACTCCACAAACTGGGTTGATGCACCTCTAGAGGATAGTCCAACCTGTGCAACCCTCTTAATCTGTGAATAACGGCTCCAACCTACATCCAAGAGAATCTGCTTCTTGCTGTTTATCCCTCAGTTTCCCCCCAAGTTTTATCTCCCACACTTCCTTTCTTTTCTATTACGCTGTGCCGTAAATTCCTTCTCTACCCAATGCGATTCAATACCTCATTTTTAGTTACCAGTACTCGATTTAGTTGCATCGTCGTGCTAAAGAAAATTGTTTGTACTATTCATGGATTCTTTACTGTTCTCGTTATCTAGATCTGCGAAAAACGTATAAAAATAATTTTTTGTGATCTGAAAGACTATAAAAGTAATACCAAAACTTATAAAAACGTGAATAAAATTGTCAAGAAAGACGTTCATCGACGCCATATAACTGTTTACAAAGAAATATAATGATAAGCTCTCTTAGCTGACAAGGAGACCACGAGGGTGATACGTGAAGTTCAGAATTCAGATAACAATCAGTCATTAGATGCAATTCTCAAAAATTCTCAAGAAAATCGACTTTGAAGTTTTGGCAGTAAGCATAAAAAAAAGGTAAAGCAGTCAACAATCCGAAGATTGATTTGAACACCACAGTGCTTTACTAGGCATGGTCCTGTTTGGAGGTGGTATGCCGTTGCCTTCCTCCGACCTTCGAACTGACTTACCCAGCCAGCTATAGGGAGACCTACAGTTTAACGTGGGTTCCGAACCACGGTGCTACTCGGTATTTTTCACATGAGCAATACTGCCAGAGCTGAAAGAAGTGGAAAGTGACAGATAAAAATCCCAGGACCTGGTGGGGATCGAACCCGCGACCTTTGGATTTATAGTCTGGCACTCTACCACTGTGCAACCGAGGTGCACGAAGTAAGCATAAGTACCAATTATTAAATGAATTGCAGCATCTGTCGGTGTAGCTTAGGCAGGCAGGCGCCGTGGCTCAGCGCGCCCGGTCAGGGGGCTGAACGTCATGTGTAATAAGAAAGCTGAGCCAACCATTCAAGGAACAACCACGAACAATCTGAACGAACGACCGCGAACCGAAGATCTACCAGATGAAGAAAAAAAATGATGGTAGCGTTCTGGCCTTATAACCCTAGTATCGGTGGTTCGTATCCTGTCGTGACAGATGTTTTTAGAGAAATTTCGTGGTGTTCGAATACTTACAGAATTTTAATAGCTAATGGTAATTTTTACGAAAAGTGTACGTATTTTTGTTTACTCGTAATTTTCTATATTTCATAGAAGGTTGTTTAAAGACGGTTTCAATTAAAAAAAAAAACACTTAACATAAATTATAGTATTGGCTTCACTATTAGTTGACGACGGTAGTCTTTGTTCATTTTGTGAAGAGCTACGACGTTGTTTTCGGAAAGTCATCTCCATAGTTACTGTAATGGCTTTCCAAGCAGCTGACCTACTCAACCAACGTTTTAAGTGACGACAAAGTGTTCAGCTCGTCTACATACACATGAATAAAAACTGACACAACACATGGATCCCAAAATCTTTCATATAACTGAATACGAAAACGAAAAAAAAAAAGACATAATGGGATTCGAACCACCGACTTTATGGTTGTGAGGCCAGAACCCTACCACCTTTTCTTATATGATATAACAAACTTTATTTAATAAAACCATGTATGTACAATTTATGTCTATCACTTATTTCAATATGTAATTAAAACTACTTAATCTTCTGCAACTGATTATTTCTCCTCATTGCCAGTTTCCTCAGTCTCCTCCAGTACTCCTTGGTGTTGGGATCCACTTCCTCCAAGTAGGTGGCTTGCCTATTGATTATTATTCTTAGCCGGCCGCGGTGGCCGAGGTGACTGAGGCGCTCCAGTCACGGTCTGCACGGCCACTACGGTCGGGGGTTCGAATCCCCCCTCGGGCATGGATATTTGTGCCGTCCTTAGGATTAGCTAGTTCATAAGTAGTTTGTAAGTTTAGGGACTGATGACCCCGTAGTTAAGTCCCATAGACTCTACAAACATTTGAACATTTTATTATTCTTATTTTCCTTTGTCTCACGTTAATATTTATGGACTCGATCGCATTCTTCGACATAGTGAAGTCCGCCTAATCACAGCTTACAACACTATTTCAGGGTTCTGATGAGGCCTTCGTGGCTATCGAAGCTACACCTAAGCTACACGGCCAGATGCTGCAAATGTTTTAATTATTTGTACTTACATGTTCTTTGTAAAACTTCAAAGTCGATATTCTCGAGAAGTTTTCAGAGTTGCTTCGAATGGCTTTGACTGATTGTTATTTGAGTTCTGAACTTCACGTACCATAAATATATTTAAAAAAAATCTAAAATCCGATAGCCATGTGGTCTCCTTCTGAGACTGCACCACAAGATATAACACAAATTAATGAACTCAAGGAAACAGCAAAGAAAACTGGGCTCCAGATCTCCTTCCAGGAAATAGAAATAATGACGAACAAGAAAAATTATACAAAGAAGACCAACTATGGGCAGATTAAGGACACAAAACAATTCAAATATCTTATAGAGATTATCAGCAACAATTGATCCGATAAAATAAAATATTTAAACTGGAAAAAGTAAATTTCGTCACTAAAAATACCTAAAACAAAAAGAACTTCTCCATCAATACAAAATTAAAGCTCTATAATGTTGTGGTAAAGCTATTGATACTCCTTGGGATAGAAACTGCAACCTCAACAAACCTGACTACTATAGCACCATCTATCACCAAGCGAAAATAGTGTTCCAAATAAAACATTCATATTTATTTACGTACTAGACGAATATGTAATAAAAATGGGGGTACATATTTAAATAATGCAGGTAATATCTGTTTGAACTATGGCAGCGTCATCTAGCGGGCAAACCATAGCGCCATCTGTTTCCTCCCTTCAAGCCAGAAAAGTTTTGTTCTTTGTAGTTTTTTTCGTTTGATATTATTTCGTGAGATATTTGGCCCGGTCACTATCAATGGACCACCCTGTACAGGAAACGAAATGATGTACTCATAACTTGCCACAGCGGATTAGCCATGCATATTGGGGCGCCATGCTGTCCCCTCGGGCATGGGTGTTTGTGTTCAAATGTTTGTATAGTCTATGGGACTTAACTACGGGGTCATCAGTCCCTAAACTTACAAACTACTTACGAACTAGGACAGCACAAATATCCATGCCCGAGGGGGGATTCGAACCCCCGACCGTCGTGGCCGTGCAGACCGTGACTGGAACGCCTCAGTCGCCTCGGCCACCGCGGCCGACACGATGTCACTCCACGGAGAGGGCATTGTAAGATTTGTTTACCAATTTTATTGTTTTCTAAACACAAAATAAGCCCATGTCCCATTATCCTCGTTTTGTATTTACGCCTTGTACTTTAGTGGAAATTCTGTCACGCAATTAATCTGAAGATGCCCTGCTAAAGGGCGAAACGCGTAATTAAATAAGGAATAAAACAATTTGCAATCAAGACGGTTTTTTACAAAAGGAATATTTATTCTCACTGACTGCTGTACACCGTGGACTGGAAATCATTTTATATGAATCACAAAAAGATGTGAGTTTTACATTTATTCTGTGTAATTTTTCTGTATATTCTTCGACGGTACTCAGTTGCTAGTATATAAGATAAATATGTACAGGACTTACAGTTCAGATCCTTTTCCTCAGATTTATTTTCTTTTATTTATTTATAGTGCGTTTTAAAACTTCTATGAGTGGACAGCCTTGAGGTATACTACCAACATGCGAAGTCTCATCCCAGACTGCATTTCGGAGACAGGTTTTCGGAGGCAGGTGTTTGTGTTGTCCTTAGGTTCGTTCACCTTAGTTTCAGTAGTTTGTACGCTACGGACTAATAACCCAGCAGTTGAGCCCGATAGATTTACAAACATTTTTACTTAAACATTTAACATTTAACATTCTGGGAAGAGCGGCGTTTCGAAGTTTTAGGTGGGTATCCGAACCCAACATCACCAGTTAACGGTTAAATACACTCAGTCGCAAAAGAATTCGGACAGCACGTAAATGCGCATAATTTCACAGTTTGCCGCATGAATAAATACAGAAATTGCAGTTTGTAATGTATTTGGGACCCCGGGTGCGATGTCGCAACGTAAAACACGCGTCAAATACGAAGAATTGTTGTTGGACATGTGTCCGTTACGTAATATTTCCTGAAAACGGCGTGGGAAGGTTCAACAAAAGTATTCGGACAAAGGCGGACAACGTGAGAGAATAGTTCATTCCGAGACGCACAGAGGGTGAAGCGACTGCTGTGTGTCCGGCATTTCCGCGAGACGATGGCGATGATCAGTAAACATGTATCGCGAGCCTGTGCAGGTCGCCGATGGGACGCAGAGGGAAGTGTTCTACGCTCGAGCAAAGGTAACTTGTAGTTTATCATCACGCGAAGGGGAAAACCTGCAGGGAAATTGCCGCAATACTGGACATGCAGAAAAGTACAGTTCACGACATTATTAAACGATTCGAGAAAGAAGACCGATTGGAGCTCCGTTGCAATACAGAACGAAAACGGACAATTTCACAGAGAGATGAACGTATGATTGTGCGAAAGGTACAACAGAATCCGAAAATATCTGCCACACGAATTGCGAGTGAGGTGGAGGGAGACCAAATTCGTCCCGAAACCGTGCGGAGAGTACTACGACGATTGCGGTACCATGGTCGAGTGTCACGGCGAAAGCCATTCATAAATGCAGTGAACCAGAAGAAACGTATGCAGTTTGCGAGATAATACGCCAAATACGATCAGGCTTGGTGGAATCAGGTGATATTTTGCGAAGAATGTAAATTTACATTATGGCAAAGCGACGGAAAGGCAAACGTTTGGCGAAAGACCAATGAAGAGCTGAATCCCAGGAACCTCAAACCAACAGAAAAGGTTGGAAGTGGGAGCATCATGGTGTTGGGATGCATGTCCGGCAGTGGTGTGGGTGATTTAGTGTTCACTGATGATACGATGAACAAGGAAGCGTATCTGAATATACTGCGAGGACATTTGAAGCAGAGTGTACGACATATAGGTACTGCGAACAACTTTCATTTTTATCAGGATAATGATCCCAAGCATACCGCGCATATTGTACAAATGTGGTTGCTCTTCGATTGCTCGAAAGTGTTGCAGCCCCCCCCCCCCCCCCCGCCCCAATCACCAGACCTTAACCCAATCGAACATTTGTGGGATAAATTGAAACGGACTCTCCACGCGGACAACATCTATACGAAGGAGACCTTGAAAGAGAAACTGCGCCAAGAGTGGGCAAATATAGGCCTAGATTTCACAAAAAAATCGTAGAAAGTATGCCTAGTAGATTGGAGGAGGTATTGAAGATGAATGGTGGACGCACAAGGTATTGATATTTTCGTCGTACAACTTATGAACATTTATTTGACAGTGTCCGAATACTTTTGTAGCAGGTTGCTTTATTTTTGTTGTTAACTTTTCCGTTATTTATGTTTTGGAAACGAAATAATACAGTAATTCTTTTGCATTTTATGTTGTTACGCATATGTATTGCTAATAAATATGTTTGGATTTCATAGTCAGTGTTTCTCGAGTACTCATTGTGAAACTACCGCCGGCCGCGGTGGCCGAGGGGACTGAGGCGCTCCAGTCACGGTCTGCATGGCCACTACGGTCGGGGGTTCGAATCCCCCCTCGGCATATTTGTGCCGTCCTAGTTCGTAAGTAGTTCTTAAGTAGTTTGTACGTTTAGGGACTGTTGTTGTTGTTGTGGTCTTCAGTCCGGAGACTGGTTTGATGCAGCTCTCCACAATACCCTATCCTGAGCAAGCCTCTTCATCTCCACATAAGAGCGACAACCTACATCTGTCTGAATCTGCTTACTGTATCCATCTCTTGGTCTTCCCCTGCGATTTTTACCCCATACACTTCCCTCCAACGCTAAATTCACAATTCCTTGATGTCTAAGAATGTGTCCTGCCAATCTATCTCTTCTTTTAGCCAAGGTATGCCAGAAATTCCTTTTCTCCCCAATTCTGTTCAGTACCTCCTCATTAGTTACGCGATCCACCCACCTAATCTTCAGCATTCTTCTGTAGCACCATATTTCAAAAGCCTCAATCCTCTTCCTGTCCGCACTGTTTATCGTCCATGTCTCACTCCCATACAAGGCAACACTCCACACAAATGCCTTCAGAAAGGACTTCCTTAGGTTTAAATCAATATTCGACGTTAACAAATTTCTCTTTTTCAAGAACGCTTTTCTACCCATTGCCATTCTGCATTTTATATCATCTGTACTGCGACCATCATTTGTTATTTTACTGCCCAAGTAACAAAACTCATCTACCTCCTTTATTGCTTCGTTTCCCAATCTAATTCCTTCAGCATCACCTGATTTCCTTACACTGCACTCCATTACCCTAGTTTTGCTCTTGTTAATGTTCATCTTATATGCACCTTTCAGCACACTGTCCATTCCGTTTAATTGCTCTTCCAGGTCCTTTGCTGTATCTGACAGAATTACTATGTCGTCGGCAAAACGCCATGTTTTTAATTCTTCCCCCTGAACTTTAATTCCTTCACCAAATTTCTCCTTGCTTTCCTTTATAGCTTGCTCAATGTACAAATTGAACAACATCGGAGAAAGGCTACAACCCTGTCTTACTCCCTTCCCAACCACTGCATGCCTTTCATGCCCTTCAACTCTGACAACCGCTGTCTGGTTTTTGTACAAGTTGTAAATAATGTTACGTTCCCTATATTTTACTCCTGCTTGCTTCAGAACTTGAAAGAGTTTGTTCCAATCAACATTGTCAAAAGCCTTCTCCAAATCTACAAAAGCTAGAAATGTAGGTTTGCCTTTTCTTAATCTATCTTCTAGGATAAGTCGTAAAGTGAGTATTGCCTCCCGTGTTCCTACATTTCTCCTGAACCCAAACTGATATTCCCCGAGGTCGGCTTCTACCAGCTTTTCCATCCTCCTGTATATAATTCGCCTTAATATTTTGCAACCATGACTTATTAAATTGATGGTTCTGTAGTTTTCACACCTGTCTGCACCTGCTTTCTTAGGGATGCGGATTATAACATTTTTCTTAAAGTCTGAGGGTATTTCACCTGTCTCATACATCTTACACACCAGGTGAAACAATTTTGTCATGGCTGGTTCTCCCAGAGACTTCAGTAGCTCTGAGGGAATATCATCTACTCCAGGGGCCTTGTTTTGACTTAGGTCTTTCAGTGCTCTGTCAAATTCTTCTCTCAGTATCTCCTATTTCATCTTCATCTACATCCTCGTCCCTTCCTACAATATTGTCTCGAAGTTTATTTCCTTTGTAGAGCCCCTCTATATACTTTTTTCCACCGTTCAGCTTTCCCTTCTTTGCTTAGAACTGGTTTTCCATCAGTGTCCTTGATATTCATAGAGCTGTTTTTCTTACCTCCAAATGTTTCTTTTATTTTCCTGTAGGCTGTATCTATTTTTCCCCTATTTATACATTCTTCTACATCCTTGCATTTGCCTTCTAGCCACTCCTGCTTAGCCATTTTGCACTTCCTGTCAATCTCATTTCTTAGACGTCTGTACTCCATTTTGCCTGTTTCATTTACTGCATTTTTATATTTTCTCCTTTCATCGATTAAATTTAGTATCTCCTGTGATATCCAAGGATTTTTTGTAGGTCTTGCCATACTACCTATTTTGTCCTCTGCTACCTTAACTATTTCATCTCTTAATTTTACCCATTCCTCCTCTACTGTTTTATTTTCCCCTGTTTCTGTCAATTGTTGCCTAAAGCTCCCTCTGAAATTCTTAAGAACCTCACGTTCCTTCAATTTATCCAGGTCCCATCTCCTTATTTTCCTACCTTTCTGTAGTTTCTTTAGTTTCAGCCTACAGTTCATAACCAACAAGTTATGGTCAGAGTCTATATCTGCCCCTGGGTATGTCTTACACTGTAGAACCTGGTTCCGAAATCTATGTCTTACCATTATAAAATCTATCTGGTATCTTCCGGTGTCTCCTGGTCTCTTCCAAGTATACAACCTTCTTTTGTGATTCTTGAACCAGGTGTTTGTTATAACTAAATTATGTTCAGTGCAAAATTCTACCAAGCGGCTTCCTCTTTCATTCCTTTTGCCTAGGCCATATTCACCTACTATCCTCCCTTCCCTTCCTTGCCCTACTACCGAATTCCAGTCTCCCATAACAATTAAGTTATCCTCTCCCTTAATTGTCTGAATAATTTCCTTTAGCTCCTCATATATTTCTTCGATCTCCTCATCGTCGGCAGAGCTAGTTGGCATATAAACCTGTACTACTGTTATCGGTGTTGGCTTCGTATCTATCTTGACAATGATAATGCGATCACTGTGCTGCTCATAGTAGTTTACTCGCATTCCTATTTTCTTATTCATTATCAATCCTACTCCTGTGATACCCCCAACTGATTAGGTATTTATAATCCTGTACTCACCTGACCAGAAATCCTGTTCATCCTGCCAACGAACTTCACTAATCCCCACTATGTCTAACTTCAACCTATCCATTTCCCTTTTTAAATTTTCTAATTTTACTACTCGATTAAGGGATCTAACATTCCACGCTCCGACCCGTAGAATGCCAGTATTGTCTTTCCTGATGATCACATCCTCCTGAGTAGTCCCCGCCCGGAGATCCGAATGGGGGACTATTTTACCTCCGGAATATTTTACCCGAGAGGATGCCATCATCATATGTTCATACAGTAGAGCTGCATGTCCTCGGGAAAGCTAACGGCTGTAGTTTCCCCTTGCTTTCAGCCGTTCGCAGTAGCTGTGTGACAAAGCCACATTAGCTGATGTTACAAGGCCAGCTCAGTCAATCATCCAGACTGTTGCCCCTGTAACTACTGAAAAGGCTGCTGCCCCTCTTCAGGAAGCACACGTTTGTCTGGCCTCTCCACAGATACCCCTCCGCTGTGGGTGCACCTACGGTACGGCTATCTGTAACGTTGAGGCACGCAAGCCATCCCACCTCGGCAATGTCTGTGGTTCATGGGAGTGGCTGAACAGCGTATCCTACAATAATATTTCACACACATTGAACATTTTTGTAAGTTCACAAGGATTATCAAAATTAGTTAGATTTCTTCAATCAGGTTTGACTCCATTTTTGAGCTGGTGCCCAGCGACTGTTTTGTTGAAATCCGTAGGAATGTCTCCAATCAGTCGCAATTTTTGTTTTTATTTTCCAGATCTACATGGATTTCCGGCACAGTGAGGCTATTCTCAGTGTTTTATGTTTACATCTATACCGTCATGCTGAATTGCTGAAATTTCATACAGATTTGTTTAAATAAAATTCCTCAAACTTCTGTAAAAAAGAATAATTAAAAAAGGGTTGAGGTGGGGGGAGGCAATTTATCAGCTCGCACGGGGCGGCACTCGGACTTGCGCCGGCCCTGGCTGAATTTAACTTTCACACAGTAGCAGATGAAATTCAGTGGAAATAACAAAAGTTTATTTAAAATGAGGGGCCTTAAAAGATCTCATTGAACTCTAGAGATAGGTTTCATATCGATGCACGGTTTGCCCGTTTCTGCCCAAGCGGATTTGGCGGCCATTAGGAAATACCATTTCATCTTGAGATAACTATTCTGCGAAGAAATTACATTTAGGACATCGTAAGAGTCTCCTGATGATATATGAATGAATTTCATTTTCTTATTCGTCATACCCTGTACCTAAATGCGTCGTAGTATAGCTTTTTTAGATCTTTACTGATTTACAGATATGAGCAACACACCTTGCTGTAGCAAGTAAAAGAAGAAAATGGGAATCGATTGAAAAACTTTCCTGCCAGAAAACGACAAAGGCAAATGACTTGCTGTGGAAAACCTAGTGACAAAAAAGTAAAGAACTAGCTACTTTAGTCCTCATTTTGCGTTCCTCGCAAAATATTTTGGCACGTGAAGATATTACCGGTAGCACTTTTTGTGCTGACAGAGAATAGCAGTGAGCAGGGGTGGAAGAGAGAAGAGAGAGTGCCCATGGGAGAGAAAGAGAAAACATACAGTCATGGTGGGAAAGAGACAGTTGCAGTAATAGAGACAGCAGCAATGCGAGCAAAAGAGAACTGATGACTGATGACCCCATAATTAAGCCCCATAAACTATACAAACATTAGCATTAACATTAGTGAAACTTCCAACTGTCCGAATACTTTTGCGACTGAGTGTACGGCTGTTATGAAGTGCTGCTAGTATACACAAAGAAACTATTTCTCTTTTCGGCTCTTCTACCAGTCTGTTACCTCGCATATTCATTATTGTTCAAAAACAAAATGTAACTAATGGATTCTTTGTCACGAACGAAACGATGGAAACTTGTTAACCAATTGCCAAAATTCAGAATGAAACTTTCACTCTGCAGCGGAGTGTGCGCGCTGATATGAAACTTCCTGGCAGATTAAAATTGTGTGCCGAAACCGGGACTCGGACCGGGGACCTTTGCCTTTTGCGGGCAAGTGCACTACCGACTGTGCTATCCCGACGCGACTCATGATGTCTCCTCACAACTTTACTTCCACCAGTACCTCGCCTCCTACTTTCCAAACTTCACAAAAGTTCTCCTGCGAAACTTGTAAGACTAGCACTCCTGGAAGAAAGGATATGGTGGAGAAAGGGCTTAACCACACTCCGCTGCAGAGTGAAAGATTCATTCTGGAAACATCCCTTAGGCTGTAGCTAAGCTATGTCTCCACCATATCCTTTCTTCCAGGAGTGCTAGTCTTGCGTGTTTGCAGGAGAGCTTCTGTGAAGTTTGGAAAGTAGGAGGCGAGGTACTGGCAGAAGTAAAGTTGTGAGGCGGCATCGTGAGTCGTGTCGGGATAGCACAGTCGGTAGTGCGCAAAGGTCCCAGGTTCGAGTCCCGGTCCCGGCACACAATTTTAATCTGCCAGGAAGTTTCATAATTTCCAAAATGACTGGCAGTGCAAAACTACATGCAAAACATGAATGTGTTGTTATGCTACAGTTCCATGCTCAGAAACAACAATAACACATTCAGTTACTATATGTCCACGATAACTTGACGATTCGCGCGGTGAATACTGGGAGCGGCCTTGACAGCCTTTTAAAAGGGAGAGGAGGGGTGAAGGGGAAGCAGCGTCGGCTGTTTGTAGCAGGGCTGCCACCGTCACCCGCCTAATACGAAATCGGAGGCGGCACTCACGCAAATACTAAATGTTCAAATATTTGTTAAGCTGGGACTTAACTGCGAGGTCATCAATCCCTAAACTTACAGACTACTTGTGAACTACCTTATACCACAAAGTAACATACACAGAGAAGCAGCCCCCTATAAACCACTGTCCTACGCTCCCCTCGTAGTTCCGTAAGATGCTAGCAGGTGTCAGGTGGTTCCCTGGCTTAGTACCGGTAGACGACACTAGAGGCGCTTCTGAGGGTAGCGTGGAGGGCAGGCTGAGGGGAGAGCTCGTGCCGCCTGCCACGAGGCCACGGCTGTGTCCGGCTTGCTGGTGTTTGAGGGGAGGTGGTGGTGGGGGCAGCCGCTACCTGCCGCCTGCTCTGGCCAGTTTAAAGGGCTGCTTCTGACCGCAGCGCCATCGTGGGACATCTTACGGAACTGCTTCAGAACCCCCCCCCCCCCCGTCCCGCACCTCTGAGCGTAGGACTGGGCCCTTACGGAGGTTTCCCGTCTGTATATATTTATCTGTGCTTATACTAAAGACGACACAAATATCCATGCCCGAGGTGGCATTCGAACCCCCGACCGTAATTGCCGTGCAGACCGTGACTGGCGCGCCGCAGACCGCTCGGCCACCGCGACCGGCCCCATGGTGACTGTTGTAAACTTTGACGCACTTTACATATAATTACAGGCCGTCATAAATTTTCGAAGTGAATTTTCTCGCTAAATTTTTGAAAGTTGCAGCGAATCGCTTTGACTGATTGCAAATCGCGTCCTGAACTCGCCGACGTACCATAAATATAAGAAAACTAGCTGAACCCTCGCTGCTTCGAATGCGTAGGCTGGTTGGTCTGTACCAGTTGTTTCTTTTTAATCCTGATGAAGAATCCATATCCTAAGTTTCTTAGTTATAGCTCGAAATTTGAGTTAACAGCAACATATCTTTGAAAATCAATTTTTGCATCCCGTATTTCACCTCCTTATGAGTCTGATTTCCAAAAATACCGAAACACGTGTCTTTTAAATTCGAACCCCGAATCCAAATCCGAAAATTTGTAGCTCTAACTTCAAAATTGCCTAAATAGCAACAGATTTTCGAAAAACATCGTCTCTCCAATTTAACCCCCTTGATGGTTGAATTTCCAAAAATACCAAAACAGGTATTTTTTAAATCATATCGAACAATACAAATACCAATTTATGTAGCTATAGTTTCAAAATAGTCTTGAAACATTGTGTTTTCGAAAAGAATTTTTGATCCCCTCTTTTACACCCTTAGTTTTTAAATTTCCAAAAATACCGAAATTCGTGTCTTTTTAATCCTGATCAAGAGCCCTCATCGTAAGTTATAGCTTGAAATTTGAGTTAACAGAAACATATTTTTGAAAATCAATTTTTTGCGTCCTCTATTTTACCCCCTTATTGGTTGAATTTCAAAAATTGCCGAAACACGTGTCTTTTAAATTCGAACCCCGAATCCAAATCCGAAAATTTGTAGTTCTAGCTGTAGTTCTAGCCTTAATAGCAAAAGATTTTCGAAAAACATGCCCTCCCCAATTTAACCCTCTTGATGGTTGAATTTTCAAAAATACCGAAACACGTATTTTTAAAATTCTAACCAACTATACAAACATTAATTTTTGCAGCTCTAGCTTCAAAATTGTATCAATTGCAACGTGTTTTCAAAAAGAATTTTTGATCCTCTATTTAACCCTCTTACTTGTTGAATTTCCAAAAATATTGAAAATCATGGAAAAACGTTTCATCCCTTATATCACCCCCTTAAGGACGGAATATCGAAAAATCGCTTCTTAAATGACGCCTACAGAGTAAGATCAACAAACTCCACAAATTTCAAGTTTCTATCTTCAGTGGTTTATGCTGGGCGATAATGAGTCAGTCAGTCAGTCAATCAGTCAGTCAGTCAATCGGGACACTTCCTTTTATATATAGAGATAAGAAAATATAAAAATGCGATATACGTGTGGTCCCCTCGTATGAGCTCCCAGACTGCACTGACCTTGGCTCCAGCGTGGAGCAGCACCTTGCAGAAGGCTTGCCCCAGCACGCCACAACCGCCAGTCACCAGCGCCACTTTTCCTGACGCGTCCATCCTGAAACCAAAACATTACTCTTTAGTTTCATTTCATTTGGGCCCGCAGCATGGTGTATGTCTTTTAAGGACATATTGTGTTGTTGTCTCCACCCTGCAGAACCAACAGAAAGACGTCAAACCATTGTAGTTCATTCTGCCGATGACAATGCTTCAGAACGTAGATATCTCAGCTGATCCCCTAATTATTTTGACCAGTGTATTCTCTTAGCACCGACCTACATAGTGAGACAAGATCATCATAATAAAATACGAGAAGCGACAACGAAAGTGGGAGTATTTAGGTGTTCCTTTCTCCCGCGCGCTTTTAGAGTATGGAACGGTAGAGAAATATAATAAAAGCGCTTCGACGAACTCTCTGCCATGCAGTTAAATGTATTAGCGGGTTATTTACGTAGATGTAGATGCTAAAGAGTTATTGTTAATCTAAGTAATGCCAAAATGCTGCTTTACTTTATAGATGTTAAAAACTGTTTATTAATATAGCAATAGGCCTATTCTGGCACTGTGGCCATCATCAGACTACGTGCGATCCAACTTTTTTTTTTTTTTTTTTTTTTTTTCAGATATCGAGGCGCGTTTGCTTATGCAAATGTGTGAGTTGTTTTGGGACCCATCTTACACAAACTTTACGAAACCCAAGTATGTTGTGAATAATTTCGCAGGCAGAACCATGACTAATTTGAAGATGATGAGCCACTTCATCAATAGTTAATCGTCTGTCTAAGAGAATCATTTCACGTGATCGCTCAATGGTTTCTTCATTTGTGGCGGTAAACGGTCGTCCGGCTCATTCATCGTGCTTATCACTCGTGCGACCATTTCGGAATTTTTCAGTCCACTCGTACACACCTGGTTGTGGCAAAACACTGCTCCCGTACTGTACTGAAAGTCTTCTATGAATTTCGGCCCCTGACACACCTTCCGCTTACAAAAATCGTATCACTGAACGTTGCTTTTCTTTGGTGCAAATAGACAGCGGAGCAGCCATGATTAACAGCACGGCAGCGACAACGAAACTAACGTAGCAGCTTGAAAATTGCAAAGATATAACAACAAATAAACAAAACATGCGTCACCAACGTAAGACGACAGTGCTACTAACATAAACAAAAATATAACTATATAAGGTTAAAATGAGTAAAATAAAGATACTTACAATTTTGAAACATTATTCATAACACATTATTCCAGACTTACGTGCATACGGCATCGTGTAGGTATAATTTATTATAATAACTGCATATAATTGCAGTATAAATGGTATCTGCTTATCAGGTATTAATTCATTACTGCTATTCTGTCAGTTTCACATATCCTCCAGCGATGCTCTATGGTTACAGTTTGTTTATTACTGCATATAGTGGGATCTTTGGTAGTATGGTGGATAATCACGAAACCGATCGAATTACAGACGCAATGAAAATATTACATATAACACCAAAAGGTTATGTTATGAACATCCTGGAAGAGATAGAAATTTATACACATTTCAAGGAAAGCCCTGACGAAATTTTAAATGAACAAACTGAACTGAAACACAAGCATTATCTGGACAACTTTATTAAAATTTTCGAATCGAGTTAAAACAAAGATATGTACCGTAATACTATAACATAATAAAGATCACACCGCACACACTGTAACTATAAAGCATCGCTGGAGGATATGTCAAATTCACTGAATAGCAGAACAGCAAACTGATAAGTATAAAATAAAATATATATTCCATCTAAAGAGCATTTATACAGCATTTATATGCAGTTATTATAATAAATTATACTTCCACGATGCCATATGGATGTAAGTTTGGAATAATATGTCACAAAAATGTATCAAAATTGTAAGTATCTTTATTGTACTCATTTTAACCTTGAATATTTGTCCGCAGATAGTCTGATTATGGCCACAGTGCCGAAATAGGCCTATTGCTATATTGTTGTTGTTATGGTCTTCAGTCCGGAGACTGGTTTGATGCAGCTCTCCACCCTACTCTATCCTGAGCAAGCCTTTTCATCTCCTCGTAAGAACGGCAACCCACATCCACTTGAATCTGCTTACTATACGCATCTCATGGTCTCCCTCTGCGATTTTTACCCCACACACTTCCCTCCAATGCTAAATTTACGATTCCCCGATGTCTAAGAATGTGTCCTACCAAGCGATCCCTTCTTTTAGCCAGGGTATGCCAAAAATTCCTTTTCTCACCAATTCTGTTCAGTACTTCTTCATTGGTTATGCGATCTACCCACCTAATCTTCAGCATTCTTCTGTAACACCACATTTCAAAAGCCTCTATTCTCTTCCTGTCCGCACTGCTTATCGTCCATGTTTCACTCCCGTACAAGGCAACACTCCACACAAATGCCTTCAGAAAATACTTCTTTACACTTAAATTAATATTCGATATTAGCAAATTTCTCTTTTTCAAAAATGCTTTTCTTCCCATTGCCATTCTGCATTTTATATCCTCTGCACTGCGACAATCACATGTTATTTTACTACCCAAGTAACAGAACTCATCTACCACATTCATTGTTTCGTTACCTAATCTAATTCCTTCAGCATCGCCCGATCTTCTAAGACCGCATTCCATTATTTTTGTTTTGCTCTTGTTAATGTTCATTTTATATGCTCTCTTCAACACAGTGTCCATTTCATTCAACTGCTCTTCCAGGTCCTTTGCTGTCTCTGACAGAATTACAATGTCATCAGCAAAACGCAATGTTTTTATTTCTTCCTCCTGTACTTTAATCCCTATTCCAAATTTTTCCTTGCTTTCCTTCACCGCCTGCTCGATGTACAAATTGAATAACATCGGAGAAAGGCTACAACCCTGCCTTACTTCATTCCCAACTGATGCTTCCCTTTCATGCCCTTCGAGTCTAATAACTGCGATCTGGCTTTTGTACAAGTTATAAATAACTCTCCTTTCCCTATATTTTACCCCTGCTGACTTCAGAATTTGAAAGAGTGTATTCCAGTCAACATTGTCAAATGCTTTCTCCAAATCGACAAAAGCTAAAAATGTAGGTTTGCCTTTCCTTAATCTATCTTCTAAGATAAGACGTAAAGTGAGTATTGCCTCCCGGGTTCCTACGTTCCTCCTGAACCCAAACTCATCTTCCCCGAGGTCAGCTTCTACCAGCTTTTCCATTCTCCTGTAGATAATTCGTGTTAAAATTTTGCAACCATGACTCATCAAACTGATGGTTCTGTAATTTTCACACCTGTCTGCGCCTGATTTCTTTGGAATGGGGATTATTACATTTTTCTTAAAGTCTGAGGGCATTTCGCCTGTCTCATAAATCCTACACACCAGTTCAAATAGTCTTGTCATGGCTGGCTCTCCCAGAGACTTTAGTAGCTCTGAGGGTATGTCATCTACTCCTGGGGCCTTGTTCCGACCTAGGTCTTTCAAGGCTCTGTCAAATTCATATCTCAGTATAGTATCTCCTATTTCATCTTGATCTACGTCCTCTTCCCTTCCTACCACATTGTCTGTAAGTTCATTTCCTTTGTAGAGATGCTCTATGTACTCTTTCCACCTTTCAGCTTTCCCTTCTTTGCTGAGAACCGGCTTCCCATCTGAGTTCTTGATATTCGTAGAGTTCCTTTTCTTGTCCCCAAATGTCTCTTTTATTTTGCTGTAGGCGGTATCTACTTTTCCCCTTCTTATACATTCTTCTACAGATTTGCATTTGGCTTCTAGCCACTCCTGCTTAGCCATTTTGCACTTCCTGTCAATCTCATTTTTTAATCGTCTGTACTCCATTTTGCCTGTTTCATTTACTGCATTTTTAAATTTTCTCCTTTCATCAATTAAATCTAGTATTTCCTGTGATATCCAAGGATTTTTTGTAGGTCTTGCCTTTCTACCTATTTTGTCCTCTGCTGCCTTCACTATTTCATCTCTCAATGCTACCCATTCCTCTTCTACTGTTTTATTTCCCCCTGTTCCTGTCAATTATTCCCTAAATCTCCCTCTGAAATTCTCCACAACTTCACTTTCCTTCAATTTATCTAAGTCCCATCTCCTTATTTTCCTACCTTTCTGCAATTTTTTCAGTTTCAGCCTACAGTTCATGACTAACAAGTTATGGTCAGAGTCTATATCTGCCCCTGGGTACGTCTTGCAGTTAATAACCTGATTCCGGAATCTATGTTTTACCATTATAAAATCTATCTGATACCTTCCAATGTCTCCTGGTCTCTTCCACGGATACAACCTTCTTTTGTGATTCTTAAACCACGTGTTTGTTATGATTAAATTATGTTCCGTGCAAAATTCTACCAGGCGACTTCCTCTTTCATTCCTCCTGCTCAGTCCATATTCACCTACTATTTTTTCTTCTCTTTCTTTTCCTACTACCGAATCCCAGTCTCCCATCACAATTAAGTTTTCCTCTCCCTTAGCTGTCTGAATAATTTCCTTTAGTTCCTCATATATTTCTTCGATCTCCTCATCATCGGCAGAGCTAGTTGGCATATATACCTGTACTACTGTTGTCGGTGTTGGCTTCGTATCTATCTTGACAATGATAATGCGATCACTGAGCTGCTCATAGTAGTTTACCCGCATTCCTATTTTCTTATTCATTATCAGTCCTACTCCTGTGATACCCCCAACTGATTTTGTATTTATAATCCTGTACTCACCTGACCAGAAATCCTGTTCATCCTGCCACCGAACTTCACTAATCCCCACTATATCTAACTTCAACCTATCCATTTCCCTTTTTAAATCTTCTAATTTTCCTACCCGATTAAGGGATCTAACATTCCACGCTCCGATCCGTAGAATGCCAGTATTGTCTTTCCTGATGACAACATCCTCCTGAGTAGTCCCCGCCCGGAGATCCGAATGGGGGACTATTTTACCTCCGGAATATTTTACCCGAGAGGATGCCATCATCATGTGTTCATACAGTAGAGCTGCATGTCCTCGGGAAAAGTAACGGCTGTAGTTTCCCCTTGCTTTCAGCCGTTCGCAGTAGCTGTGTGGCAAAACCACATTAGCTGATGTTACAAGGCCAGATCAGTCAATCATCCAGACTGTTGCCCCTGTAACTACTGAAAAGGCTGCTGCCCCTCTTCAGGAACCACACGTTTGTCTGGCCTCTCCACAGATACCCCTCCGCTGTGGTTGCACCTACGGTACGGCTATCTGCATCGTTGAGGCACGCAAGCCACCCCACCTCGGCAATGTCTGTAGTTCATGGGGGTGTATTGCTATATTAATAAACAGTTTTTAACATCTATAAAGTAAAGCAGCATTTTGGCATTACTTAGATTAACAATAACTCTTTAGCATCTACATCTACGTAAATAATCCGCTAATCACATTTAACTGCATGGCAGAGAGGTCGTCGAAGTGCTTTTATTATACTTCTCTACCGTTCCATTCTCTAAAAGCGCGCGGGAGAAAGGAACACCTAAATCCTCCCACTTTCGTTGTCGCTTCTCGTATTTTATTATGATGATCTTGTCTCACTATGTAGGTCGGTACAGAATACACTGGTCAAAATAATTAGCGGATCAGCTGAGATATCTACGATCTGAAGCATTGTCATCGGCAGAATGAACTACAATGGTTTGACGTCTTTCTGTTGGTTCTGCAGGGTGGAGACAACAACATTATGGCAACCGAGATAGTGGTAATAACAGAAAGTTCCTGCAGACGGGGTAGGTGTTGATCTGTGTTTACTCTACCAAACGAATTACACGAGCAGTTGCGTTCAGATGGTGTAGTGAGCAAGTAGCGCAATGCGACAACAACGGACCTGCCCGACGCCATGGCTTGGAGAGACGTAAGAAGGTTCGAAGTGGGACAGAACAGAGGGAGGTGGTTGCAGCTATAGTCTTGTGTAGTTCGCGAACGAACTAGTACGGAAGAGCGCTCCCACAGGCGAACTAGTTCGCATATCCCTCGTCTGTTAGTTCGTCCGTAGTTTTCCGAAGACTGGCGAGTAACAGCGAGAGGATGCGAGAACGCGCAGAATCGCGTGAGTCTCTTCTGGCAGTTACTGTCATTTCGAGCTGAGATGAAGCTCAGCTGTAGTTTCATAGACATTGCCCAAAAATACGGGTAATAGCACATGCTTGGGAAACACTGATCATTATATAAAAAAGCAGTCATAACATAAAAAAGAGCTCTTATAGTAGCGGTAGCAAAAGCCAAAAAGAGCGGACGAACTAAAAAGAGCGACCTACTTCGCGGCCGAGCTGCGAACTCAAATATGCGCGATGGGTCGCGAACTAAAATATGCACGATGGGTCGCAAACTAAAATATGCGCGATCGGTCGCGAACTAAAATTGGCGTGATCGGTCGCGAACTAAAATAGGCGTTACTGGTCACGAACTATTATGCCAAACGTATCTTGCTTCTTAGTTCGTTGGATTCTTTTCCGAAGACCGACGGCCAATAGCGAGAGGGCGCGCAGCAGAATTAAAAATCACGTGTTTGCCTTCTGCTGATGGGAGCCATGTAGAGGTGAGCGTCTGCCTGCTAGATTACATAGTTCAGTGCTACAAAATTTCTGTTTTGAAGTGTTATGCACTCTGCAATATCTGACTAATAAATTCCATAATTGCAAGAACTAGAGATAACTCTAAACTTAAATGCGAGAAATTATCTACAAACTGTTTCTTTGGGTTTGCGTGATATTGTTAGCGGCTCAAGCACCAAGCGCATGAAGCAGCCAAGTGGGGGAACTTCTCCCTCCACCTGCATGCGCAGACCACGCCGCTCAGCCGTCACTGGGAGCGAACGAACTAAAAGAGCGAACTAGTTCGCGGCAGAGCCGCGAACTAAAGTGAGCGCTCCTGGTCGCGAACTAATATGCGCAAGTCTAGTTCCAAAGAGTACTTCCCAGGACCTAGACCCAATTTCAGACAACAGGAATCGTTAAAAGTAGGAAAGGCGAAATCGTCCACGGGTAACATCAGAAAGAGATGACCGGTTAACAGCCCATAAAGACAGGGGGCTAAATGCAACTTATCTGCCAGCGCCCTCCAGACAGCAACAGGACGTCAGACTGTCGATGCCACGCAGGTGTGCAACTGCATTGGCCGTTCTAGATGATCACAAATCGTCCCAGAGGGCAATGAGAATGACTTTTTCACTATTACGGTAGTCCCTTGGTGCTGCGCTCTAAGTAAACGACATGTGAACCTCAAGCAAAGAGTTGCGACAGCAAAATATCGTACAGTATCACACTCAAATTACAACTATATGCAATATCTGAATAAAATACGATGCATACTAGAACAGCCGTGCGAATACTTCGCATTAATGGAATGACGAAAAGATTGAAGGGAAAATAAAAGTAAAGTTGAATGTTCACGCGTAGATTTCTTCAGAATCGTTCGATACAAGTGTTTAAAAGCGCAAATGAAAGAGCTTGATCCGCTGAGTGTTGTTACGTCAAAAATAACTGCGTACCTGAATTAGAACGGAAGATATCGTACGAAAAACCGATTACAATATTCATTGCCAGGAGAGAAGGGCACCGCGTTTGAATAAAAATAAAGGATGCAGAGACTGGAGTTAATTCTGATACTTGATGATAAATCTGCGAATTAATAACTTTCGTTTAAAGCAAAAATGAAGGAAATCGGTCGGATAGAACGGCCTGACCGACTGATTGTAGTTTGCAGCAAGGACATTCCTATAAGAAATATACAGACGGAAATCGCGTTTGAGTATAGAAAAAGGAAGGCAATAACACATATTGTGGGGAAGGCGAACCAAAGATTACGGTTCATTAGCAGAATGCTTCGAAGATGCAACAGCTCCACCAAAGAGACTGCCTACATCACGCTTGTGCGTCCTCTCCTGGAGTACTGTTGCCCAGTGTGGGACCCTCGCCAGTTGGGACCGACGGAAGATATTGAGAAGGTTCAGAAAAAGGTAGCTCGTTTTGTTTTATCACATTACGAGGGGGGGGGGACGTCACGGAAATGTTGCACGAATTGGGGTGGAAATCATTAAAAGAAAGACGTTATTTATTGCGACGTGATCTGTTTGCTAAGTTTCTGAATGTGAAAATATTTTGCTAGCACCCACCAACATAGGGAGACATATCCATCCCAATAAAATAAGAGAAATCAGATCGAAAATGGAACGATTTAGGTGTTCTTTCTTCCCGCGCGCTATTAGAGAATGACGCTGTAGAGAAAAGTTATGAAAGTGGTTAATGAACCTTCTGCCAGGCACTTAAATGTGATTTGCAGAGTATCTACGTAGATGTAGATGTAGAGTTATGTAAATTATGATGCTTGGTGACAAATCTGTGGATGAATACCTTTCGTTTAAAACAAAAGTGAAGGAAATCGGCCGGGTAGTTTGGTCTGGCCGACTGACTTTAGTTTTCGTAGATTCTTTTAATATATAAGATTGTGTATGGCATCTCACCTGAAGCCCTAATTGTTGTGATCAGTTTATGTTCACATCCGGATGAGAAATTTTGTGACAGAAATTTCGCAAATAAATTTCAACGCCACTCCCATGAACCACAGACATTGCCGAGGTGGGGTGGCTTGCGTGCCTCAACGATACAGATAGCCGTACCGTAGGTGCAACCACAGCGGAGGGGTATCTGTGGAGAGGCCAGACAAACGTGTGGTTCCTGAAGAGGGGCAGCAGCCTTTTCAGTAGTTACAGGAGCAACAGTCTGGATGATTGACTGATCTGGCCTTGTAACATCAGCTAATGTGGCTTTGCCACACAGCTACTGCGAACGGCTGAAAGCAAGGGGAAACTACAGCCGTTACCTTTCCCGAGGACATACAGCTCTACTGTATGAACATATGATGATGGCATCCTCTCGGGTAAACTATTCCGGAGGTAAAATAGTCCCCCATTCGGATCTCCGGGCGGGGACTACTCAGGAGGATGTGATCATCAGGAAAGACAATACTGGCATTCTACGGGTCGGAGCGTGGAATGTTAGATCCCTTATTCAAGTAGGAAAATTAGAAAATTTAAAAAGGGAAATGGATAGGTTGAAGTTAGATATAGTGGGGATTAGTGAAGTTCGGTGGCAGGATGAACAGGATTTCTGGTCAGGTGAGTACAGGATTATAAATACAAAATCAGTTGGGGGTATCACAGGAGTAGGATTGATAATGAATAAGAAAATAGGAATGCGGGTAAACTACTATGACCAGCACAGCGATCGAATTATCATTGTCAAGATAGATACGAAGCCAACACCGACAACAGTAGTACAGGTTTATATGCCAACTAGCTCTGCCGATGATGAGGAGATCGAAGAAATATATGAGGAGCTAAAGGAAATTATTCAGACAATTAAGGGAGAGGAAAACTTAATTGTTATGGGAGACTGGAATTCGGTAGTAGGACAAGGAAGGGAAGGGAAGATAGTGGGTGAATATAGTCTGGGCAAAAGGAATGAAAGAGGAAGCCGCCTGGTAGAATTTTGCACGGAACATAATTTAGTTATAACAAACACCTGGTTTAAGAATCACAAAAGAAGGTTGTATACGTGGAAGAGACCAGGAGACACCGGGAGATACCAGATAGATTTTATAATGGTAAGACATAGATTTCGGAACCAGGTTTTGAAGTGTAGAACACACCCAGGGGCAGACATAGACTCTGACCATAACTTGTTGATTATGAACTGTAGGCTGAAACTGAAGAAACTACAGAAAGGTAGGAAAATAAGGAGATGGGACCTAGATAAATTGAAGGAACACGAAGTTCTTAAGAATTTCAGAGGGAGCTTCAGGCAACAATTGATAGAAACAGAGGAAAATAAAACAGTAGAGGAGGAATGGGTAAAATTGAGAGATGAAATAGTGAAGGCAGCAGTGGACAAAATAGGTAAGAAGGCAAGACCTACAAAGAATCCTTGGATATCACAGGAGATACTAAATTTAATCGATAAAAGGAGAAAGTATAAAAATGCAGTAAATGAAACAGGCAAAATGGAGTTCAGACGACTAAGAAATGTGATTGTCAGGAAGTGCAAAATGGCTAAGCAGGAATGGCTAGAAGGCAAATGAAAGGATGTAGAAGAATGTATAAATAGGGGAAAAATAGATACAGCCTACCTGAAAATAAGAAAATAAGAAAAACAGCTCTATGAATATCAAGGACACTGATGGAAAACCAATTCTCAGCAAAGAAGGGAAAGCTGAAAGTGGAAAGAGTATATAGAGAGGCTCTACAAAGCAAATGGACTTCGAGACATTATTGTAGGGAGGGAAGATGATGTAGATGATGATGAAATAGGAGATACTATACTGAGAGATGAATTTGACAGAGCACTGAAAGATCTAAGTCGAAACAAGGCCCCTGGAGTAGATGATATCCCGTCAGAGCTACTGAAGTCTCTGGGAGAACCAGCCATGACAAAATTGTTTCACATTGTGTGTAAGATGTATGAGACAGGTGAAGTACCCTCAGACTTTAAGAAAAATGTAATAATCCCCATTCCAAAGAAAGCAGGTGCAGACAGGTGTGAAAACTACAGAACCATCAGTTTAATAAGTCATGGTTGCAAAATATTAACACGGATTATATACAGAAGGATGGAAAAGCTGGTAGAAGCCGACCTCGGGGAAGATCAGTTTGGGTTCAGGAGAAATGTAGGAACACGGGAGGCAATACTCACTTTACGGCTTATCCTAGAAGATAGATTAAGAAAAGGCAAACCAACATTTCTAGCTTTTGTAGATTTGGAGAAGGCTTTTGACAATGTTAATTGGAATAAACTCTTTCAAGTTCTGAAGCAAGCAGGAGTAAAATATAGGGAGCGTAAGGTTATTTACAACTTGTACAAAAACCAGACAGCGGTTGTCAGAGTTGAAGGGCATGAAAGGGATGCAGTGGTTGGAAAGGGAGTAAGACAGGGTTGTAGCCTTTCCCCACTGTTGTTCAATTTGTACATTGAGCAAGCTATAAAGGAAAGCAAGGCGAAATTTGGAGAAGGAATTAAAGTTCAGGGTGAAGAATTAAAAACATTGCGTTTTGCCGACGACATAGTAATTCTGTCAGATACAGCAAAGGACCTGGAAGAGCAATTGAACGGAATGGACAGTGTGCTGAAAGGTGCATATAAGATGAATATAAACAAGAGCAAAACTAGGGTAATGGAGTGCAGTGTAAGAAAATCAGGTGATGCTGAAGGAATTAGATTAGGTAACGAAACAATAAAGGAGGTAGAGGAGTTTTGTTACTTGAGCAGTAAAATAACAAATGATGGTCGCAGTACGGATGATATAAAATACAGAATGGCAATGGGTAGAAAGGCGTTTTTGAAAAAGAGAAATTTGTTTACATCGAATATTGATTTAAGCCTAAGGAAGGCATTTCTGAAGGCATTTGTATGGAGTGTTGCCTTGTATGGGAGTGAAACATGAACGATAAGCAGTGTGGACAGAAAGAGGATAGAGGCTTTTGAAATGTGGTGCTACAGAAGAATGCTGAAGATTAGGTGGGTGGATCGCGTAACTAATGAGGAGGCACTGAACCGAATTGGGGAGAAAAGAAATTTCTGGCATACCTTGACTAAAAGAATGGATAGATTGGTAGGACACATTCTTAGACATCAAGGAATTGTGAATTTAGCGTTGGAGGGAAGTGTGTGGGGTAAAAATCGCAGAGGGAGACCAAGAGACGCGTATAGTAAGCAGATTCAAGTGGATGTGGGTTGTCGTTCTTATGAGGAGATGAAAAGGCTTGCTCAGGATAGAGTAGGGTGGAGAGCTGCATCAAACCAGTCTCTGGACTGAAGACCACAACAACAACAACAAATTTCAACGCAACGAATAACCGTTTTCTTTTAATGTGGTGGGGATTCGGAACGTAGCCTTGTGTTCGCCTTCCCTACAATATTTTTAGGTCAACCGTTAAATAATCATTGCGTCGGCTAAGTAATTGCCTCACGGTCATCGAAGACCACATCAACAGCTGTTGACAATGTCAAAAAGTGGCTTTATTGTGGACTCCATTTGCGTGGATGGCAGTGTCGTTCAATATCCAGATTTGTGGTGCATTGAGATATAACAGTGGCCCAAAGTTAGGTGAAATGGGTACAGAAAAAAAAGCGAGCGGGAGAAAGGAGGAAGGAAGATCAGGGTTAACGTCCTATCGACAACTTGGTCAAATGTTCAAAAGTTTGTTAAGCTTATGGGACTTAACTACGGGGTCATCAGTCCCTAAACTTACAAACTACTTATCAACTACCTTACTCTAAGGACGGCACAAATATCCATGCCCGGGGGGGGATTCGAACCCTCGACCGTAGTGGCCGTGCAGACCGTGACTGAAGCGCCTCAGCCTCCTCGGCCACCGCGGCCGGCCAACTTGGTCATTTGAAAATGAGCACAAGCGTGCATTGTTTTGGTAAGTATAGGGCAGGAAATTGTCCAGGTCCTTTGAAAAGAACCATCCCGGCATTTGCTTGGAGTAATGCCGGGAAATTACGGAAAACGTTAGATTTTTCAAACAACTTATGGGTCTGCTGTCGTCGACAACCGCCGATATTTCGACACGAGTACACCCTGACATTCTCAAGGCACAACTGCACTCAAGGAAGCACCGTGCAAGAGTATTTAATACCTCGGTTTGCAAAGGGTAAACAAGGAAGATAACACACACAGTACAGGTCAATACAGAGTCAACACAACCAACGGTGACGAAACATCAAAAATATCGATGGACACTATTAATCAACAGGTGAGGCAGTATTAATTTTGTCCCTCTGTTTTTTTGACGAGAGACAGTGCCGCATTCCAAGCAGAATTTAAACAAAAACCACCATCTCTGTTTATAAGGTCGCTTGCTAGTTTAATTTCATCAGCTTCCTTAATAACACTATCCCAATAGGTGGAAGTGCATGCCAGAATCTCCGTGTTGTATTCCATAGGATGACCGGTGCCAAGACTGTGTTCTGCAACAGCGGATTTGTTTGGCAGTTGTGTATGTAACTTCCTGATTGTCTGACCAATATATGACATGCCACAACTGTAAGGAATACGATATACACCTGTCTTACGCAAACCAAGATCATCCTTTACGAACCCCAACAGAGCCTTTATCTTAGAAGGTGGTCGACAAACACATTTCACATCATATTTCCGCAAAATACGATCAATCTTATTGGAAATACTTCCTGCGTAAGGCAAAAAGGCCATGGTTTTAGGTGCCACTTCATTACTATCGTCACTCATCCCTTGCACAGTAGGCAGATAGCGCAACGCACGTTTTATGTGCCTCTTACTATAACCATTCTGACGAAAGGTGACCTCGAGATGGGACAACTCAGCTGACTAACTTTCAGGGTCTGTGAACCAAGGTACGAAATATCCTTCTCGCTGAGCTGAATGGTGACAACTGTCAGCTCGAAGATACAAATCAGTGTGAGTAGGCTTCTTATAAACAGCATGTCCCAACGTACCATCAACCTTCCTTCTGACCAACACATCAATGAAGGGAAGGCAGCCATTCTTTTCCACTTCCATAGTGAACTGAATATTCGGGTGGTTGAATTTAAGGGTTCCAAAAAACCGTTTAAATTCTCACTAGCCTGAGGCCAAACGACAAAAGTGTCCTCTACATATCTAAAAAAAAAAAAAACACGCAGGTTTCAGGGTTGCTAACTCTAAAGCACGTTCCTCGAAATCTTCCATAAATAAATTGGACACAATAGGTGATAATGGGCTTCTCAATGCAACTCCATCGGTTTGTTCATAGTACTGACCATTGAATAAAAAGGAAGTGGAAGTCAGAACATGTCAAAAAATATTTGTTAACTCGACACCAAACGTAACCTCAACTAGCTGCAAAGAATCATAGGAACGCGAGTGAAGAGAAACACCACTTCAAAACTCACAAAAATATCAAAGTGATTCAAACGCAATCCCTGAAATCGACGTAAAAAATCTGCCGAGTTCTTAATTTGGTGTTCACACCTACCTATCAATGTTAGATTCGTTAGGCCTCAAAGGATCATTCTCTTTGTGGATCTTAGGAAGGCCGTACAAACTAGGTGGGACAGAATTAAAGATGCGTCACCTATTGATTAACAGTCACTATCGATATTTTTTATGTTTGGTCATGTTTGGTTGTGTTGACTCTGTACTGACTTGTACTGTGTGTGTTATCTTCCTTGTTTACGTTTTGCAAACCGAGGTACTAAATTCGCTCGCACGTTGCTTCCTTGAGTGCAGTTGTGTCTTGAGAATGGCTGGGCGTGCTCTTGTCGAAATATTGGCTGTTGTCGACGACGTCACCCGGCAGCATACCCGTAAGTTCTTTGAAAATTCATTACGCCGGGGAACGTTAAGGTTCCACATTAAATCTAGATGATGAGAGGCGGGTTTGAACCAGAGCCCTGCCAAATGCAAGAGTGTAACAGTGCCAATTCACTCGGTGCCACAGTGTTGCAACACCACGATTGTAGAGGTTCATGGATATACAAAAACAACATTTCAGTTCTTTTAATTGCTCATGAAAAAAGAAATTGTCGAGCCGTACGGCAATAAACTAGACATTCTGTTCAAAATGTTCAAATGTTTGTAGAACTTATGGGACTTAACTACGGGGTCATCAGTCCCTAAGCTTACAAACTACTTACGAACTAGCTAAGACTAAGGACGGCACAAATATCCATGCCCGAGGGGGGACTCGAACCCCCGACCGTAGTGGCCGTGCAGACCGTGACTGGAGCGCCTCAGTCCCCTCGGCCACCGCGGCCGGCTAGACATACTGAATCTGTGTTCCAGACTGCAGCATACACAGAAAGGTCTCTGTTTTAAGTGGGCTGAATGAAAATTGAATACTTACTTTGAATAAATATTGAACTAAAATGAGTATATTTTACATTGTAACCTGACAACTCTCTTGAAATTATGACAACTTCATTTGCTTACTAGAGAATGAGGTAAGGCTTTTATGTGCAGCAGTAGCGAAACGTGACAGCAATTTCTCTGTTTTTGCCGAATATATGGCTTAGTTCTTGCACTTACTTCCAAGGTGGACAATGCATTAAATTCTATCGCAACACAGGAATAACAGCAGCAGGCAAAATCATTAATAAATAGATAATTCCGGTATGGAAAGTGCAGTGTGGCCCAAACTAAAATATGCTGACTCAAAATTGGATTAAAATAAAAAACAATATGCAGAGGTAAGGGGATACTAACTACGTGAATTGTATGATGTAGACTGACACATCTTTAGTTTTAACAAAGGGTCTTATATTGACTTTCAAGGAAAAATTTAATACACTTACAAACGAAATCAAATAATGACATTAAGAGTTTAGTTTTCAACAATTCACAATGAACATTAACAATACGACATTTGGACATAACTTTACTTTAACAATGACAAGATGGGGTCAAAGCACGCCTTTACTTGATATCGAGCCCGCCATTGCAAAATTTGTTATGCTTCCTTTCGCTGGCGCATACTTACTTCCATGTTCTTTCTTGCCGCCGACCGCGGTGGCCGAGGGGACTGAGGCGCTTCAGTCACGGTCTGCACGGCCACTACGGTTCGAATCCCCCCTCGGGCATGGATATTTGTGCCGTCCTTAGTCTTAGCTAGTTCGTAAGTAGTTTGTAAACTTAGGAACTGATGACCCCGTAGTTAAGTCCCATAAGTTCTACAAACATTTGAACATTTTCTTTCATGCCCAAAAGCTTAATAACAAAGTCCGCTTACAGAATACCTGCCACAGACAGAATCCACTAAAGCTGCAGCAAATCGTACGTATACTTTGGCTGATACAAAATACTGAATCATTACTCATGTATACAAATCGTTACTCGCATCTACCGTATCGATAGGAATTTACTCATGAATGCATTTTCTTATTCACATCAAACATCGATTCGAACTCAGTAACGAAAACCAATACGGAGAATGCCTATTTTCTTTGATACTATGTATTACGAGATGAGTAATTTTTTTATTATAGTAATTTTTATATGCATCCGTAACGAATTTTAAGTGCATATTGCGTAGATCTACGATTTTAGATGATTAACTTTGTTAATTGAGCAAGCTATAAAGGAAAGCAAGGAGAAATTTGGAGAAGGAATTAAAGTTCAGGGTCAAGAATTAAAAACATTGCGTTTTGCCGACGACATAGTAATTCTGTCAGATACAGCAAAGGACCTGGAAGAGCAATTGAACGGAATGGACAATGTGCTGAAAGGTACATATAAGATGAACATTAACAAGAGCAAAACTAGGGTAATGGAGTGCAGTGTAAGAAAATCAGGTGATGCTGAAGGAATTAGATTTGGCAACGAAGCAGTAAAGGAGGTAGATGAGTTTTGTTATTTGGGCAGTAAAATAACAAATGATGGTCGCAGTACAGAGGATATAAAATGCAGAATGGCAATGGGTAGAAAAGCGTTCTTGAAAAAGAGAAATTTGTTAACATCGAATATTGATTTAAGTGTAAAGAAGTCCTTTCTGAAGGCATTTGTATGGAGTGTTGCCTTGTATGCGAGTGAGACATGGACGATAAACAGTGCGGACAGGAAGAGGATTGAGGCTTTTGAAATATGGTGCTACAGAAGAATGCTGAAGATTAGGTGGGTGGATCGCGTAACTAATGAGGAGGTACTGAACAGAATTGGGGAGAAAAGGAATTTCTGGCATACCTTGACTAAAAGAAGGGATAGATTGGTAGGACATCCTTAGACAGCAAGGAATTGTGAATTTAGCGTTGGAGGGAAGTGTGTGGGGAAAAATCGCAAGGTAAGACCAAGAGGTGGATACAGTAAGCAGATTCAGACAGATGTAGGTTGCCGTTCTTATGTGGAGATGAAGAGGCTTGCTCAGGATAGGGTATTGTGGAGAGCTGCGTCAAACCAGTCTCCGGACTGAAGACCACAACAACAACAACAACTTTGTTTTTAAACATTTTGGATTATACTTCTTGGCCCGTGTTTGTAGGTTAATCCTCGATTCTGTGACGTCCACTTTTAACGCAAACATACGTTTTATCATATTTTTTTACCTGTAAAGGTTTCAGTTTAATGGTTAATTATTTGTTTTTAATCTTGTCTACTTTTAAAAAGTTTTGTAAAATGTGTTTAAAAGTTATAATCTTGGCCCACACATTTTCATTCATCACGCTATTATCTTAATTCTTAATATCACGTAATACAGTACAACCACAGAATAGGGAGCATAAAGCGTCGCAGATCGAACACCAAATTAAGTATCACTTTAATGTTTAAGTAATAGAAAACGAACGTATATTTTAGTAATATAAATATTTTAAAGGGATTTATTAAGTGGGTATAGCAACGCGTCTGCCTCTTTATTGTCGTAAGTGAATAACAATCGGAATTGACATTCTTCATACCACTTACAGGACAGCCTTCCTTTTTTCTAAAAGAAGTCTTGTGGTATGTGGACTTACCTTAGCAAATTAAGTGGAAGACAATAATCAATACCAAGCACAAATCAACAGTACATTGTCGATGTCTACGGTGTACAATTCTGTTACGAGGTAAGATCAATGTTGGCAACCCTGAAGCTCAATTTTCCCCTAAATCGTATGTGAATCCCCCCTAAAAGTGTTTGTTACGTCGCATTTTGCAGCTCTTAAATATTCTAGAAAAGACATTTATATATATATATATATATATATATATATATATATATATATATATATATATATATATATTGCACCAAAGCTGCTTTTTTTTTTTATTGAAATGCTGACTAGTTTCTAGTTTTCTTAAGCCACATTATTTTATGTTTGGACACTGTGTAGGTCAAGCTATTTATTTCAAATACCTATTTGAAATAAACAGCATGACCTACACAGTGTCCAAACATAAAATAATGTGGCTTAAGAAAATGGGCAAAGCCCGAAACTAGTCAGCATTTCAATAAAAAAAAACAGCTTTAGTACAATACATATATAAAAATGTCTTTCCTAGACTATTCATTTTCGTTGGTTCATAGGCTGTAGGGAGAAGTTAGGCTATGAAACGTCCCTGTTCAGCATGCTAATAAAATCTAACAAAATGGGAATAAACGTACCTTTCAAAAAAGGGATCTGATTCCCACGCCTTTGTGTATCTCTGGGAATATTTTTTTCTCTCTTGAAGTCATAGTCACTTGAACACACACACACACACACACACTTCCAGCGTATTCAACTTCAGATCACAATCGCCAATACAACAGTAGTACGGTACAGTAGACGTTGCAGAAGCGCCTTTAAAGGAGGGTGCCAACGAAAACACAACAATGAAGTATTTCGTTGTAAGGCAGGGCTAAACAAATTTTGATAGGTATGCGTTATTCATGTCTGAGAAGCCCCTAAAAATTTCCCGCAAAGAACACTTCCCCCTAAATATCCCCCTGAAGTACAAATCCCTCCAAATTCCCCCCAAGACAGCAGAGTCCCCCTAAATTTAGGGGCAAAACTCCCAAGTTGGCAACACTGGGTAAGGTTGGTAGAGAGCATAAACATTCCGTAGACACTTTTATTTACCAAGTCTATGGTAGACACACGAACTCAGTTACTTCCGCCGACCACAGAGGGGCCACGAAAAAGTGCGTGACCTGTATGCATTTTAAAAACAAAAGAAAGCCTGAGAAGCCTTTTCTGAGCTTCTGTTAGCATTGCAATAGTAGAATCAGAGTAAAACATAAAGAGTCACGAAACTCCCGGTGGTTTTCTGCAACCTGGCGACTGCAGCGCTGCCAAGCGGCCGGATCGTAAGAACATACCGAGAGGCTAGAAGCCATTGTGGATTAGATATGGAGCCGAACGACATGTTTAAAATGCGACTGCATTTCGGAGCTTATTGCGGCGCGATAAATCGTAGTTAGGGAAGAATTAATAAAAAGTATATTTTCTCAAATATGAAAAGCTCTTACAATGTAGGATAGAATAAAGTGTGTTAAAATTTAAGGGTGTATGGAATCTGTAACAGAGAGAGAGAGAGAGAGAGAGAGAGAGAGAGAGAGAGAGGTAACTCAGTATTTTTCTTCAAAGTTACTTTTGATAGTCTACTGATAGGTTTGTGGAAGTCGAAACAAATTTTTGCACAGTAGTCTACTATTGGTGATGCAGCAATGATAGTCGAAAGTTAACAGGGATTTGCTTGTACAAAATGTAAAATAAAACGTAACTGACTGTAGTTTAACGTGTACAAACTGAGATTTTAGCAGGAAACGATTCTTAAAGATTTACAGTACATTTTCATTTCTGGGGAGTAGGTACGATGAAAACATGACAGGAACGACACATGTAAGCTATCTGAGCAAGAATAAAGCGAAAAGGGGTTTTGTAAGACGTAACACTTGTAAAATGTAAAAATCGTGTCTAGTACCAGTATCAAATGTATTAAGATGTTCAAAATCTGCAGAAAAAAATACATGTGTAACGTGTAACTACGTACCAGTACATTATATAACTATAAATCAGTTGCTTTTGAACTTAAACACACAAGGTTACATTTCGCTTCTAGTCTTAAATCGTTTTTGGATGTTATCATTACAACTGTACTAGTGTGAGCCGTATGCACTGGCATATTATTATTACAAACTGACATCAACAGGAAACGGAATCTTCGTTTAATAATGGTTTCCTACAGTACCACGTTTGATGCCTAGGTAATATATAATCAACAGCAATAATAAATAATAAATTATTCGTTTCGGTAGTGCCATTTTCTGTTACTGAGCTTACTACCCAGCCGGTTGGAGCGCTAGTATCGCTTCAGCTGTCAAATGCAGGGTTGCCAACGTCAGTGGTTTCCCACCGAATCTGGTGGTTTTTTAAAGCCGACGGTGGGAAAAAATCTGAGTCAGTGGGAGGTGGGAAAGTTGGTGGATTTTAATGAAATTGTGTTAAAAAGGTTGCAGAAGTAATATAATCCCAATCTGAAATGATTAACGAATATGGACAGATAAATGACTAGGAAATGTATCACGTTATTGGATAAAATGTAAAATTCTTAAAGAGTTCAAAGATATTAACAATGGTATGACTCATTGCTCATTGTTGTAGGCTGTTAGTTCTGTGTTGACTTCTCCAATCTCCATGGAGAGGAAGTGTTGTACTTGCATCACACACTGGCATTGTGTTAATGGTATGTATTTGTTGCTGCAGCACTTTATCAGATTTTTCTTGTTGTGAAAATGACTGAACATTGCAGACACTTAATATGTGACTGTACTTTCATTGTTAACTTTCTTTTTTCTCATATGTAATTACATTGGAATATAGCTGAAATCTAGATCTTCTGACATAAAATAAGGACAATAGAATGACTGACGCTGACCTCCTTTCCCGACTGGATTACTTTGTGTTTTCAAGTTCAAATATTTCACAATTTACTGTCTGTACCCGACAAGCATTGTGATGGCTCAAAGTAATTATTGTTTGTTTTTATATATAACATGTTTACTGAAGTGCTTTTGAATAAACAATATTTTTTTTGTATTTCCGTCTTGTGTATACAGATAAGGCAGGTACATAAAAACTCCTCCTTTAAAATGCATAGTTGCGTCCAAATTTCAAATCAAGCGGTCAAGAACAAACGAATAGACAGTGGTTATTTTGCATGGGAACTTCGGAACGTTCGGTGGTTTTCGGTGGGATTTTACGGTCACTTCGGTGGTTTTTATCATGACCTCGTTGGCAACCCTGGTCAAATGGTGGCATTTTTCTCCCTACTGAGTTTCGCGACTGTCTGTTTTAGACTGTGGTGTAATGTTCATTGTTCACTGAATTTTTTGCGTGGACAGGTCGTGAGACATGCAGTCCTCCGTAACGGCCTATGAGTGTTTTGAACAAACAAACATGTTTACTGACCACGCCTGTCGGCTTCAAACAGAAGTACAGCGACGCCCATACTGACCTCTCTCCTGTTTTACCTTAATGTATATCACAACCCGCCGTACTGTTACTTACGTGGCTGGTGTGCACCGCTGGAGTGTCTGCAGGTGGAACGTTCTCTTCGTATGAGCCCTACTTGCGTGCCACAGGGCGCATTTAACACCGTTTGTTGACACACTGCAGAGCGCAGTCCTATCTTCGACGACAAGAGGCCCCTTGTAAACACTCCAAGGTCTCTGCTCGACGTTGCGCTCTGATAACACACCGGACAGATGCATTCGAGTGACTGGCGCGCCGCAGACCGCTCGGACACTACGGCCGGCTTAAATTAATATTTTGGCTCCCTTTTGTTACGGTAGTAACACTAAAAGTGGGCCTTTGCGATTGTCTTTTGACAGCTCGAATTTTAAATGAAAATAACGGCTTAACCATGCATCTGACACGAATATTGAATAACCGAATTTGTAGAGGAGAAAATTCTCTACAATTTTGCTCTCTTGTGTTTTTTTTTTTTTTTTTTATTCATATCTCGTTTCGTTTCAAAGATTGAAACTTTCACTCTGCAGCGGAGTGTGCGCTGATATGAAACTTCTTGGCAGATTAAAATTGTGTGCCGGAACCGGGACTCGAACCTGAGACCTTTGCATTTCGCGAGCAAGCGCACTACCGACTGTGCTATCCCGACACGACACACGATGCCGCCCCACAACTTTACTTACGCCAGTACCTCGCCTTCTTCTTTCCAAACTTCACAGAAGCTCTCCTGCGAACCGTGCAAGACTAGCACTCCTGGAAGAAAGGATATGATGGATACATGGCTTAGCCACAGCCTAAGGGATGTCTCCAGATTGAAACTTTCACTCCGTAGAGGAGTGTGCGCTGATATGAAGCCGGCCGCGGTGGCCGAGGGGACTGAGGCGCTCCAGTCACGGTCTGCACGGCCACTACGGTCGGGGGTTCGAATCCCCTTTATCACAACAAACAATACAAAGATAAAATATTTCCAAAGTGCGTACATAGCTTCCAGAGACTTTCTAATGTCCTTTCACTGTACATGTTACACCACATACTACTCCCTCCCCAGTGACAACGTTGAGATATTTCTTGGGAAAGTGTATGGAAGTGTACTGTTCGCCTAGAACGTGTAGCTCGTTGAGGTGGCTGGTGACCTGGGGGCTGTGTGGCGTGGATTGGGCGGTTTTTTAGGATAAAGAGCTTCGGGGAAATAGAAAATGGGCAATCTCAAAGGGTTCAGGTGGATCACAGGAGAAATATAGATCCGGAAACTATCGGTATAACAGTTGTTAATTGTCGTAGCTGTGTCGGGAAAGTTCCAGAACTGCAAGCGTTAATAGAAAGCACCGAAACACACATCATTATAGGCAGCGAAAGTTGGCTCAAGCCGGAAATAAGTTCAGAAAAAGTATTTTCAAAAGATCTATCGGTGTTCAGAAAGGATAGATTAAACAAAATAGGTGGGGGCGTGTTTGTCGCTGTCAAAAGTAGTATTTCATGTAGCGAAGTTGAAGTTGATAGTTCGTGCGAGCTATTATGGGTAGAGGTGGTACCCGAAAATCGTAAGAAGTTAATAATCGGTTCCTTTTACCGGCCTCCCGACTCTGACGATACAATAGCAGAAAGGTTCAAAGAAAACCTGAGTCTAATTACAAAAACGTACCCGACTCACACGATAATTTTAATTTACCCTCGATCTGTTGGCGAAATTATATTTTCAAATCAGCAGGTAGGCATAAAACATCGTCCGAAATTGTACTCAACGCATTCTCTGAGAATTACTTCGAACAATTAGTTCATGAGCCAACTAGAATTGTAAATGGATGTGAAAACACACTTGATCTCTTAGCAACAAATAATCCTGAGCTCATAACGAGCATCAAAACGGATACAGGTATTAGTGAACACAGAGCTGTAGTAGCGAAATTGAATATCGAAAGTCCCAAAGTTACCAAAAATAAACGCAAAGTATATTTGTTCAGGAAAACAGATAGAAACAAAATACATTGCTTCTTGAAAGACAGCTTCCACTCGTTTCTAACACTAAACGTAGGTGTAGACCAGATGTGGCTCAAATTCAAAGAAGTGGTATCGACAGCAATTGAAAGTTTTATACCTAATAAATTAATAAAAGAAGGAGGCGATCCCCCTTGGTACACAAAACAGGTTAGGACACAGTTGCAAAAGCAAAGGAAAAGGCATACTAAATTTAAACGAACACGAAATCCCCAGGATTTGCGATTGTACTCAGAAGCTCGAAATTTAGCGAAGATTTCAATGCGAGATGCCTACAACATTTATCACAACGAAACTCTTTCTCGTAATTTGACTGAAAACCCAAAGAGATTTTGGTCATATGTTAAATATACTCGGGGAAAGTCACAAACAATACCTTCACTACGTGATAGTAATGGCGATCCTGCCGATAACAGCGCTACTAAAGCAGATTTACTAAACTTAGCTTTTAGAAACTCATTCACCAAAGAAGACGAAAACAATATTCCAGATTTCGAATTACGAACAGATGCCGTAATGAGTAACATAGAAGTAGATATCATCGGAGTAGTGCAGCAACTAAAATCACTTAATAAGAACAAGTCTTCTGGTCGGGATTGTATACCCATTAGATTTCTATCTGAGTATTCTGAAGCGATAGCTCCTTACTTAACAGTCATATACAACCGCTCTCTCATAGAAGGATCTGTACCAAAAGATTGGAAAGTTGCACAGGTCACACCTATATTCAAGAAAGGTAGTAGGAGTAACCCACTAAACTACAGGCCTATTTCATTGACGTCAATTTGCAGCAGGGTTTTGGAACATATCCTGTATTCAAATATTATGAATTATCTCGAACAGAGCGATCTATTGACCCAAGGTCAACACGGATTTAGAAAATATCGTTCATGCGAAACACAACTAGCTCTATATTCACACGAAGTGATGGGTGCTATCGACAAAGGTTCGCAAATCGATTCCGTATTTCTTGATTTCCAGAAAGCTATTGACACCGTACCTCACAAACGGCTTTTAATCAAATTGCGTGGTTATGGTATATCGCCCCAAATTTGCAATTGGATAGGGGATTTCTTGACAGAGAGGACACAGTTCGTAGTAATCGATGGTAAGGAATCGATTAAAATAGAGGTGATATCGGGCGTTCCACAGGGTAGTGTTATTGGTCCTCTGCTATTCCTTATTTACATAAACGATTTAGGGGAAAATCTAAGTAGCTCTCTTAGGTTGTTTGCAGATGACGCCGTCATTTACCGTCTAGTAAAATCATCTGAAGATCAAAACCAACTGCAGAACGATCTGAATAAGATATCAGTATGGTGTAAAAATTGGAAATTGACTCTAAATAATGAGAAGTGTGAAGTCGTCCACATGAGTATGAAAAGAAATCCGTTAAACTTTGTTTACAACATAAAACAATCAAATGTGAAGGCCGTAAACTCCACAAAATACCTAGGAATCACTATTACTTCAGACTTAAACTGGAAAGAACACGTAGATAATATCGTGGGAAAGGCGAACCAGAGACTGCGTTTTATTGGCAGAACCCTTAAAAGATGCAACAGAACTACTAAAGAAACTGCATACACTGCGCTTGTCCGTCCATTTTTGGAGTATTGCAGCCCAGTGTGGGATCCTTATCAGGTGGGTTTGACGGAAGACATCGAAAGAGTCCAAAGAAGGGCAGCTCGTTTCGTATTGTCACGATACAGGGGAGACAGCGTTACGGAAATGATACAGGATCTGGGATGGGAATCATTACAACAACGGCGCTTATCGCTGAGGCGTGGGTTACTTGCGAAACTCCAATCGCCAACATTCTCCTCCGAATGCGAAAATATATTGTTGACTCCCACTTACAGAGGTAGAAATGATCATCAGAATAAAATAAGAGAAATCAGAGCTCGAACAGAGAGATTCAGGTGTTCTTTCTTCCCGCGCGCTACTCGAGAATGGAATGGGAGATAAATAGTAAAATTGTGGTTCGATGAACCCTCTGCCAGGCACTTAAATGTGATTTGCAGAGTATCCCATGTTGATGTAGATGATAGCTGGAGCTGATTGCTTATGTGGAGTCAACATGGGTGTTGCAGGATCCACATTCTACAGCAGGAAGGCTGACTTGAGCCTGTCAGTGGAGATAGTCTTGTCGCCATGTGGTGTTTCAACAACAAAGTATTTGTCAGAGTGTGACTGTACTAGATATGGTCCATCATAGATAGGTTGCAGTGGTTTTCTATGTGCATCATGTCTAATAAATACGTGTGAACAGGTCATGAGTTAAGGATGGACAAAAACAGACCTTGAAGCATGATGTTGAACACTGACTGGCTTAAGTAATGCCATTTGCTGTTTCGAATTATAAATGAAAGTTGGTATGTGAGATTCTATTATTTTAGGTTCAAAGAAGTCTGCTGGAAGTTTAATTTTTATGCCTTAAGTCATTTCTGCAGCGGCTGCCTTATATTCTGGAATCACATAAGCGCGAAGACCCATTAATATTTTTGGTAAATTTTCAACCCAGTTACCCGAAAGGCGGGTTCTTAATGTTTTCTTGATGTTTCGATGCCATCGTTCAACTTTACCATTCGCCGCCGGATGTTTTTTACGTTGTATGCCTAGAGTTTTTGTGAATTGAGTGTACAACTGTCAATCAAATTGCCATCCTCTGTCGGCGGTGATGATTTGTGGGACTCCAAAACGTGCGATCCATAACCATAAGAGGGCAATGGCAACACTTTCAGCAGAGGTGTCATTCAATGTAAATGCCTCAGGCCAACGTGTAAATCTGTCAATCATTGTTAAGAAGTAAGTGAAACCTTGAGAGGAAGGTAATGGTCCCACAAGATCAACGTGTATATGAGAGAAGTGGCTGTCGACTTCCTTGAAAGTTCTACATGCACTGGTTGTATGTTTTGAAATTTTTGCTCGTTGATAGCGAATACATGCTTTAGCCCACAGACTTATATCCTTTTTGAGTGAGGGCCAAATGAAACGTTGTCGAACCAAGTCGATTGTACCTGTGACACCAGGATGAGCCGCCATGTAATGCATGAAAAACCTGTTGGCGGTAGCATATAGGCACATAAAGTCTGAGTTTACCTGTGGAACTATCACATAGTAACTGTGATCCATCAGCTAGAAAAACTGTTACAAATACTAATGAAGAGGATTCTGAATCTTTCACTTTGGCCAGTTCTGGGTCACTGCTTTGTGGTCTTGCTATCTCTTCGTAAGAAACACTGGCTGGCAAGGTAACGTCTGCGATTGTGGAACATGTATCAGCAGGAATATTTTCCCCTCCTGGAAGGTATCTAATATCAGTGGTGAATTGACTGATGAATTGTTGTGTTGCTTTTTCTGGACGCTGTTTAAAAGCAAATGTTAATGGCTTGTGGTCTGTGATTATAGTAAATTCTCTGCCTTCCTGAAGATAACGGGAGTGTTTGACTGCTGAATAAGTTGCCAACAATTCACTGTCATATGTGCTATAATTGCACTGTGTGTCGGTAAGAGACTTGGAGAAGAAATCAAGTGGTTCAGGCGTTCTTTCTCGTAACTGATGTAAAGCAGCACCTATAGCATAGTCTGATGCATCTACCATCAATATTACCTTTTCAGACCTGATTTTTTCTCTATTAAGGAAATTATTTTTAATGCTGTAATACACTTAAGTTAAATTTTCAATGATTTTAGAAGCAAGAGTTATGCAATTATATGCCTCCATTTTCATATTACAACACTGCGTGTACTGAAATACAAGGCTTTTTTTACGAACTAGATTAATTAATTTTGTAGCACCAACTGTTGTACTAAATAAACTGATCGTTCAATAACTACATCGCAAAATAGCAACTTCTACTTTCAGTTATACAGTGGAATACAAGTAACCCACAATTTCCGTGTTCTTTGAAGTTCGTAAACTGCTGCGCACTGCAACATCCGCTTATTAATATTTTTATAGTGATCTTCCGCAGGTGGCAGTAATTGTGCATGATGAAATGATTGAACACTCAAGTGTCGTATACATGTTCTTTCCATTGCGAAAAAATGCATCTGAACCATCTTAGACACCGTAGAAGTTATGTACACATTTGTAGCCAGAGGCTCCGAAAGGGTTAAGGGAAGGTTTGTTGAGAGATGTGCCGACGACTTTTGCCTTTACTTCAGCCCCAGCAGCATTGGTGTCACGGAATGGCGGCTGCAGGGAGCCATCCTAAAGGCTCAGTCTTGGGCCTCTGAGCATGGTTTCCAATTTTCGGCGCAGGAAACTCGCGTCATGCACTTTTGTCGCCGTCGGGTAGCTCATCCGGACCCTGAGCTATATTTGAATGATGAACCCCTTCGCGTTGAGGAGACACACTGCTTCCTAGGCATGCTTTTCGATGCCCGGCTGACCTGGATGACGCATCTTCGCCATCTAAAACAAAAATGCTGGAGACATCTAAACATCCTCCGCTGCCTCAGCCACACAGGTTGGGAAGCTGCTCGCCCCACTCTACTGAAATGAACGTGTTGACCAACTGACGAAGGAGGCTACTACCTCAACCATGCTGGAAATCGGTCTCCAGGAGAGGGATCTCCGGGCGGTGCTCAATCGGAAGGTATTAAGCCTTTGAATTACAGAGTGGGCTGAATCGAACACACCAAATAAGCTCCGTACTGTTAAGCCTACTACGGCAATGTGGAGGTCCTCCCTGCGAGCCTCTCGTAGGGAGTGCGTTGTACTCTGCCGACTACGCATTGGCCATACGTGGTTAACACACGGCCACCTCTTACGTCGAGAGGGCCCACCAGTTTGCCGTTGTGGCGCCCAGCTGACTGTGGTCCACATACTGTTGCATAGTCCGTTTTTAGCCGCTTTGCGGCAGTCCTTTAACCTACCAGATTCGCTGCCATCAGTTTTAGGTGACAATGCCTCCTTGGCTACTACTATTTTAAATTTTATTCGCACATCTGGTTTCTACCCTTCCATTTAATGGAAGGCGCTTCTGAGTGATTCACAGACCCTCATTTTTACACCGTTTTTAAGTTACTTGTTAGCCTCTACCTTTTCGATTGAGGTGGTTTTTTAGCAGCATGGCTCGCTCATCCGTTTTTAACCTAGTGATCAGCCAGACATTGCATTCTGCTGTGAAATTGTACTTTTATCCCTTTTGTGCACTCCTCTGTGTATAAGTGAAGTGTTTCTCTTCGTTTTACACTCAAGGAATTCTCTAATCCTTGTTCTCTGTGTTTTCGTTCTATCACATGTTTCATCACTGCTTGGAACAGGGGACTGATGACCTTGTAGTTTGGTCCCCTATAAACAACAACAACAACAATTGATAGATGTGCAAGCTGAGTTGCGTTAGCTAGTTCTTATTTTAATTTCTTGAATGATTTGTTTGCCTTGTTAGTCCATGTAGTAGGGCGCTTACCTTTTTTCTTACTATTTTTGCACAAGTTAAACAAAGGTTGTTGTATTTCTGCAACATGTGGTAACATGTGCCTGTAGAAATTTACCAATCCTAGAAAACGGCTTAATTCTGCTACTGTTTTAGGCTGAGGGAAGTCCTTAATTACTTTTGCTTTTTCGTCTAATGGTGAAATTCCTTGATGAGATACACAGAAACCCAAGAATGATATCTTTTCTTTTCCAAAAATGCATTTTCCCACATTTATGTTAAGACACCAATTATCTAGCCATTGAAGAAGTACTTGCAAATGTGTCATGTGTTCTTCTTCTGATGCTGCTGCCACAAGAATATCGTCTAGATATGAATATACAAAAGGTAAATCATTCAAAATGGTGTGAATAAACCGTTGGAATGTCTGAGCTGCATTGCGTAGACCAAATGGCATTTTTACAAATTCAAAAAGTCCAAATGGTGTGATAACCGTTGTTTCAGCTACATCTTCTGGTGCCACAGAGATGTGGTGATAAGCTCGGGTAAGGTCGATTTCAGAGAATATCTTTTTGTTGAAGAGTTGGCAGTTGAAATCTTGTACATGCGGTATGGGATAGCGATTTGGCACCGTGACTGCATTTAAAGCCCTATAATCACCATAGCCCCGCCAAGTTCCATCTTTCTTTGGTACGAGATGGAGAGGGCTAGACCGGCAACTTTTAGAAGGACGACATATGCCAAGATTTATCATTTCCTGAAATTCAAGTTTCGCTTGCGCTAATTTTTTTGGTGACAAGCGTCTGGCCTTTGCGTGTACTGGAGGTCCTGTAGTTATGATTGTGTGTTGCACGTTAACTTCAGGAAACTTGTAATTCGGTTTCTCCGTGAGAATGTTAGGCTAACTCTTCAGTAGGTCTCGGGAATTTGTGCTGTAGATCAATCAAAATATTGAACTATCAGCAGGTACATTTGTAGAGCCTGTACTAGTAGGTAGAGTGGCTCGGTCGAGTAACTTTTTTGCCTTGACATCAAGTAATAGACCACAATGGCTCAAGAAATCAGCGCCGATAATAGGCTGGCGCACGTCTGCAAAAAGGAATGGCCATGGAAACTTCTTCTAAGACCAATTTCGAGGTTCAGTAGCTTTTCTACGTAAGTATGTATTACAGAACCGTTTGCAGCATAGAGTTGCCGTTTCTGTACGTTTTTGTGCTCTCGTACTGTTGCTGCCAATACGGAAACGTCTGCTCCAGAATCGACCAAAAACGTAGTTGCGTGTTACGATCCGTTATGAACATGCGGCAAGATGAATCCGCCTTCTCCCCTACTTCCGACTGAACGTTATCCAACTGTTGAGAAAGAACACTGTGGCGTGCATTTCTGTGCGTTCTGTTTGAATTTATAATACCAGCACACGGAATGTTTCTGCGAGCGCCGCGGTGATTTAGATCTGCTTCTCGTTCGGGCGTCAGTTCGTAGTTTTTGCATCTGGTTCGTTAGTTCCGCAAGCTGTCTTTCTAGCCTGGCAAATCTGTCATCTTGAGTGGAAGGCGAAACAGTTTCAGCCTGTAGACTGATTGGGTGTCGTAATCTCTACAATTTTGTCGGCCATACAAACCATTGCATCGAGATTTACTTCTTCACTAGCGGCCAGTATCGAACGCGCATTGGTTGGCAGTCATTGAAGGAGTATAGCTCTCAAAAAATCGTCTTTTACTTGCGTCCCGGTAAGAATGCGCAACTCTCGGGGTCTCCTAATTCTACTTCTGTTAGCAATTTTTTAACTTTACGTGACTCTGGTCCCTCAAATTCAGCAGTGCGACGTGCTTTTAAGTCTGTATATGGCGTAGTTGATAACGGCTTGGTCAGGAAATCTGAAATTAGTTCGGCCACTTCGCTATCGAGCGATCTCAGAACGTAATGAAATTTCATTACCTCGTTGCTTATATTTGCGATAACAAATTGGGATTGCAAAAACCAAATCTTTACATTTTTCCGCCAGAACTGCTGTATTTTCACTGCTACGCGCAATATTTCCATATACAGATTTCGGCAGTTGGGGCGTTGTCCATGACGACGCATTTAAATTGCCGCAGCCAAAATCGTAATAATGATGAGAGTGAATCTTGTGTACTCACGATCACGTCGGGCTTCAGCAATTGTGGTGTTCTTCTAAAAAGAATTATTTATTACAGACCACACAAAGGGGAAAAAACTGCCACAAAATGCGTACAGAGCATTTTTATTATTTCTTTTTTCGTAACTATAACAACAAACAATACAAAGATAAAATATTTCCAAATTGCGTACATAGCTTCCAGAAACCTTCTATTGTCCATTCACTGTACATGTTACGCCACAACCTTATGGATAACATCGGAAGTTCACTGAGGCTTTTTGCGGATGATGCTGTAGTACGTAGAGAGGTAGTAAGAATGGAAAATTGTATTGAAATGCAGGAGTATCTGCATTGAATTGACGCATTGTGCAGCGAATGGCAATTGAATCTCAGTGTAGACAAGTATAGTGTGTTACGAATACAAAGAAAGAAAGATCATTTATCATTTAGCTACACTATAGCAGGTCAGCAACTGGAAGCAGTTAATTCCATAAATTATATGGGAGTAGGCGTTAGCAGTGATTTAAAATGGATCAACCAAATAAAATCAATGGTCGATAAATCAGATGCCAGACTTAGATTCATTGGAAGAATACTAAGGAAATGCAGTCCGAAAACAAAGGAAGTAGGTTACAGTACACTTGTCTTGTTCGCCCCAGTTTGAATACTGCTCACCGGTGTGGAATCCGTACGAGGTCAGATAGAGGAGGTAGAGAAGATCCACCGGAGAGCAGCGCGCTTCGTTACAGCATCATTTAGTAATCGTGGAAGCGTTACAGAGATGATAGATAAACTCCAGTGGAAGACTCTGCAAGAGAGACGCTCTGTAGTTCGGCACGGGCCTTTGTTGAAGTTTCGAGAACATAACTTTACGGAGGAGTCTAGCAGTATATTGCTCCCTCCTACCTACAGCTCCTAAATACCCAGGCTGAATCGTCCGCCATGTTTTCCCCAACGTGGTTGGAATCGCGCTGCACTAGAGTTCAGAGCAGCTACGAAGGCGGGCGAGGCGAGCGTTCTGCGCAGAGAGAGAGGGGAGATACTTTGCGACGCTGCCAGTTTCCTTCCGTCAGTCCACGCACTCTGACAGCTGACAGCGCACGCAAGCGTAAACATTGTGCCACAGTGAGTGCGCACGCTGTCAATGTCCACGATTTAGTTCATTTCTTTAAACACTTCAAAATTTTAATAGTTTAGAATGTTGAACAAGAATAACGTTCTTCTAATTAAAAGATTTCTTTGCATAACTACATTAGGCATCCACAGCGATCGAAAGTACCGATACTTGAAGTATTTCAGTCATCGGTATGTATGATCTTAAGGGTATCAATGACAAATCGTAATAGTTTAATAGGTTGCACAGTGAGAGAAAATCAGTATTTGGTAAACCATTTAACGATCTATGTATGTGGGCCTACTAGAAAGAAATAACAATATTCTCTTGCTAGGATTTCGCTGTATTTTAATTTCCACGTAACTAGTTTCAACAGATAAGTTAACATCTTCAGATCTTGTGGAATACCTAATTTAAAAATTTAGATCTTTTATAAATTTAGATCTCGCTCCCATAATGAGAGCAGATCTGAATATTAATACAGCAGCATATTTTATAAAGTAGGTATTCCACAAGATCTGAAGATGGTATCTTGTCTGTTGAAACTAGTTATGTGGAAATTAAAACACAGCGCGATCCTAACAAGAACATATTAAGCTTAAAACACACACACACACACACACAACCACAGTCCAGTTTCCATATTTCAAAGAACAGAACAGCAGAACCGCTGCGACTATTAAAATTCTTTATTAAAGAACACCACCGGTTCCGAAATTTACAATTGCGTCCTGAGCTGCTTTATCTGTTTACAAATGAATAAAGAACTGCCAGAATTTCAATATTTTAATGTATACGTTAAATCATTATATAACAGAATATTTTAATGGTTTAACTTAAACAGACGCAGACCTTCCCGCCGTCATATTAAAAATACTGAGAGCGTTGTAACTGTAATAGTTCTTTATTCATTTATAAACTGATAAAACACCTCAGAAAGCAGTAGTAAATTGCGAAACCGATCGTATTATTTAATAAGGGATTTAACAGTAACAGTTGTTCTGTTCTTTGACTATAAGAAAATATTATTAATAATCCAAGTAATGATTGCGCCCTACAACATGTGCAACTTATACGAACAAATTGTTTTATGAATAATTATTAATAATTTTAAAGTAGCTGCAGTCAGTCATAGGAACAAAGTCATAAGTACCAGTAAGAGATAGGCTACTTACATACTTCACGGTAAAAAATCAATGCAATCGTCTTCTTCGCTGTCGAACGTCGAGGAATCGCACTCTGCAAGATTTATTACGAATGGTTCCATAATAGTGTCCCTGCCAATTTCTTTCTCGTGATCTTCTTCCTGCAATTTCTCTGCATGTCTTACGCAAGCTGCCCATGCAGATTCTGAGATGCTCCATACTGCCTCGTGCGTAAGTCTCTCAACATCTGCAATTTTAAATGTTTTGTTTTTTCTGCAATATATGCTTTGACCTGAGCCCATACGAGTTCAATTGGGTTATAGTGACAATGATATGGCGGTAACCTAACAACACGATGTCCATGCTGTTTTGCAATTTCTTTTATCTCATAAACTTTGTATGCTGGCTTGTTTGCATTGACAAGAACCAGCAATTCTGCTCTGGCATGTGAGGAGCTGTGAGGCATTCCGTTTGATGTTAACCATGCAATAATGTCCCCCTTTCTGGAATTCGTGGAGAGAACTTTGTTCACTTGCACGGAATGGATGCTCGCATTGTCCATGACAATAACAGAACAGGGCGGTATCTATGGCAACAGTTGTTCTTGAAACCACTTTTTGAAGATACTGTATGTCATCTCAGAATGGTAATCTTCAGAATTCTTAGCCTTTGAAGCCCTAAAAATCAGCTTACTCTGGGGAATGAAGCCAGTTTCTGCTGATCCGACATGAAGCACTATAATTCTGCCGCCCTTACCCACTGGAACTTTCAGTCCACCGTATCCATCACTCATTTTCCAGCATATAGCCCTTGCATGATTCTGGTTGACGAAAGTCTCATCTAAATAATAAATTCGAGAGTTTCCGGCTCTTCTAATCTGCTGAATTGTTCTTAAAAACAAAGGCCTTGCAGCTACAATGTCGCTACGTTCCAACAGTAATTTCCTCCCGTCATTTGTTTTCTGATACCTGAACCCCATGTCTTTCAGTATCCTCAACATGGTCCATTTACTTCCGTTAAAATTTTCTGCTTCTTTCATATGTGAAACCAATTTTTCAACAGTTGGATATTCGCCTCTAGCGTACATGCTGAATACTATGCGGCGCAAAACGTTTTTCACGAAATCGTCTAGCTCACCCACTTCTTTTTTGCGATTGTGACGTTTGCCTGGCTATTTAAAAACAGCTGAGCCGCATGCCAGCAGCGACGCGTTAGCTTCGCTGGAGATCCTCGGAACAGTCCTCAAGCCGATGCCACAAGCCTCGGCCGTCTGCTCCTGGCATCTGGCAACGGCGCGACCCGCACCCTGTGCCGGCGCGGCCTCAGCAGAAGACAGACTTTTGAAGTACTGATACACACGGTACACTATTCCTCTTGCCTGTTTGTGCAGAACTTGGCGTGATTGCTTAACATCACTCATAATGTACACTATTATGGCAAAATAATCACTTAGCACAGAACACAGACACTAATAAACACCAAACTTCACGAACACAGCACGACCCGCACAGTACGAGGGCAGGAATGCCACTGGCGCTAAGTGATTATTTTGCCATAATAGTGTACATTATGAGTGATGTTAACCAATCACGCTAAGTTCTGCACAAACAGGCAAGAGGAATAGTGTACCGTGTGTATCAGTACTTCAAAAGTCTGTCTTCTGCTGAGGCCGCGCCGGCACTGGGTGCGGGTCGCGCCGTTGCCAAGTGCCAGGAGCAGACGGCCGAGGCTTGCGGCGTCAGCTCGAGGACTGTTCAGAGGATCTCCAGCGAAGCTAACGCGTCGCTGCTGGCATGCGGCTCAGCTGTTTTTAAATTGCCAGGCAAACGTCACAATCGCAAAAAAGAAGTGGTTGAGCTAGATGATTTCGCGAAAAACGTTTTGCGCCGCATAGTATTCAGCATGTACGCTGGCGAATATCCGACTGCTGAAAAATTGGTTTCACAAATGAAAGAAGCAGAAAATTTTAACGGAAGTAAATGGACCATGTTGAGGATACTGAAGGACATGGGGTTCAGGTATCAGAAAACAAATGGTGGGAGGAAATTACTGTTGGAACGTAGCGACATTGTAGCTGCAAGGACTGTGTTTTTAAGAACAATGCAGCAGATTAGAGAAGCCGGCACCTCTCGAATTCATTATCTAGATGAGACTTTTGTTAACCAGAATCATGCAAGGGCTATGTGCTAGAAAATGAGTGATGGATACGGTGGACTGAAAGTTCCAGTGGGTAAGGGCGGCAGAATTATAGTGCTTCATGTCGGATCAGCAGAAACTGGCTTCATTCCCCAGAGTAAGCTGATTTTTAGGGCTTCAAAGGCTAAGAATTCTGAAGATTACCATTCTGAGATGACATACAGTATCATCAAAAAGTGGTTTAATGAACAACTGTTGCCATACATACCTCCCTGTTCTGTTATTGTCATGGACAATGCGAGCATCCATTCCGTGCAAGTAAACAAAGTTCCCTCCACGAATTCCAGAAAGGGAGACATTATTGCGTGGTTAACATCAAACGGAATACTTCACAGCTCCTCACATACCAGAGCAGAATTGCTGGTTCTTGTCAATGCAAACAGTCCAGCATACAAAGTTTATGAGATGGATGAAATTGCAAAACAGCATGGACATCGTGTTGTTAGATTACCGCCATATCATTGTCACTATAACCCAATTGAACTGGTGTGGGCTCAGGTCAAAGCATATATTGCAGGAAAAAAAAACATTTAAAATTGCAGATGTTGAGAGACTTACGCACGAGGCAATAGGGAGCATCTCAGAATCTGCATGGGCAGCTTGCGTAAGACATGCAGAGAAATTGCAGGAAGAAGATCACGAGAGAGAAATTGGCAGGGACACTACTATGGAAACCTTCGTAATAAATCTTGCAGAGTGCGATTCCTCGACGTCCGACAGCGAAGAAGACGATGGCATTGATTTCTTACCGTGAAGTATGTAAGTAGCCTATCACTTACTAGTACTTATGACTTTGTTCATATGACTGACTGCAGCTACTTTAAAATTATTAATAATTATTCATAAAACAATTTGTTCGTATAAGTTGCACATGTTGTAGGGCGCGATCATTACTTGGATTATTAATAATATTTTCTTATATTCAAAGAACAGAACAACTGTGACTGTTAAAATCCCTTATTAAATAATACGATCGGTTTCGCAATTTACAATTGCTTTCTCGGGTGTTTGTTCAGTTTATAAAAGAATAAAGAACTATTACAGTTAAAACGCTTTCAGTATTTTTAATATGAGGGCAGAAAGGTCTGTGTCTGTTTACGTCAAACCATTAAAATAGTCAGTTATATAATGATTTAACGTATACATTAAAAATATTGAAATTCTGGCAGTTCTTTATTCATTTGTAAACAGATGAAGCACCTCAGGACGCAATTGTAAATTTCGGAACCGGTCGTGTTCTTTAATAAAGAATTTTAATAGTCGCAGCGGTTCTGCTGTCCTGTTCTTTGAAATATGGAAACTGGACTGTGGTTGTGTGTGTGTGTGTTAAGCTTAATATGTTCTTGTTAGGATCGCGCTGTGTTTTAATTTCCACATAACTAGTTTCAACAGACAAGCTACCATCTTCAGATCTTGTGGAATACCTACTTTATAAAATATGCTCCTGTATTAATATTCAGATCTGCTCTCATTATGGGAGCGAGATCTAAATTTATAAATTAGGTATTCCAGAAGATCTGAAGATGTTAACTTGTCTGTTGAAACTAGTTACGTGGAAATTAAAATACAGCGCGATCCTAGCAAGAGAATATAGATATTTCTTTCTAGAAGGCCTACATACATAGATCGTTAAATGGTTTATCAAATTTTCTTTCACTGTACAACCTATTAAACCATTACGATTTGTTATTGATACCCTTAAGGTCATACATACCGATGACTGAAATACTTCAAGTATCGGTACTTTCGATCGCTGTGGATGCCTAATGTAGTTATACAAAGAAATCTTTTAATTAGAAGAACGTTATTCTTGTTCAAAATACTAAACCATTAAAATTTTGAAATGTTTAAAGAAATGAACTAAATCGTGGACATTGACAGCGTGCGCACTCACTGTGGCACAATGTTTACGCTTGCGTGCGCTGTCAGCTGTCAGAGTGCGCGGACTGACGGAAGGAAACTGGCAGCGTCGCAAAGTATCTCCTCTCTCTCTCTGTGCAGAACGCTCGCCTCGCCCGCCTTCGTAGCTGATCTGAACTCTAACATCGTATAGGCGCATGCCCTGCCATCTCTCACAAACGATTTCGCAAAAACTAATTGGTAGAAATATTTAACTTTTCCGCTACTTAAATCTTTATATGTCAGCATTGTGACAAAATTCTCGTCATTTCGTTAATAGTTATAGTTAATAAGATATTGGCTTCGAAATAAGAGACTGCGCTACATTGGGAAAAGTTTGTAGTAAAAAATAGAGGCTGCTATGCTATTCCGTTTGCTGCTTGTTGCACCATATGTTGCTGCGGATGAAACTTTCCTAATGGGTTGAATTTTATTTTCGACTTTACCTTTCACTCATACCGCTAAACTTTATTTTATTTAGCGCACTCATTTCCGATGGCGATAAGGCCAGAATGAATCATTGCATATCTCATACACGGTTAGAGGTATCAAAACGATATTTTAACAAATGATAACAAAATTCAAATGTTCAAATGTTTGTTAAGCTTATGGGACTTAACTACGGGGTTATCAGTCCCTAAACTTACAAACTACTTATGAACTACTTACGAACTAGGACGGCACAAATATCCATGCCCGAGGGGGGATTCGAACCCCCGACCGTAGTGGCCGTGCTGACCGTGACTGGAGCGCCTCAGTCACCTCGGCCACCGCGGCCGGCAAATGATAACATGCAAAGAGGGGAGTATTTTGCCACATGGTTACTACGCAAAACTTCATTAACTGCCGCGTTATTCAAGGAAATACGCAGTTGTAGAATGAAAAAGAGTAATGTTAGTGATTTATTATTCGATCTGCAGATATTTCTTCGACACTCACAAATGTTTATTTCTTTGCTTTTTGTCCATTGTGTTTCAGAGCTACTACTCAGTTTCCAAAACCTAATAGGACTTACATTTCCTTCAGTTTAAAGCCTAGCAGTAACAGAACGGAAGTTACTAGATCTAATGAGGATTTTATGTAAGAATACTTGAAAATGACAGATAGCAAGAATCTCTTCACTGGCTAACGAACTGACTTGTTCTCATTTCCTCAGATAATAAAGCACTCTGTATTGAGATATTTAGAATATCCTTTTCATATAACTGAAAAATTGAAATTGTATATTACATAGAGACACAGCAGTTTTATAGTGTGGAACTATTAAATTTAGTGTGTTAAAATAAGTCAGTACCAGTATCTTCAAGTATGGATGTTATGCAGTAACAACATGTGCCTAATTATTAGGAGCTCTAATACGGAAGACGTGTTACTACTAGACGGGCAGACGGATCCCAGTGCGTCATATTTAACTGACATTATCTCAAGTTATACATTTCTCACAGAGTTGCTGTTTGGAGAGGATGAAAATTTGGTGTATTTCGATCATTTCATTAGCTTAATGTGTTCACCTAACTTCAACAGAAAAAAAAAGTACCTCGCATGTCGAAAATTCCGTCACGTCGTCAGAAAGTGCATGGTCATAAACTACCAGTATATGCTATTTATAAATTATTGCCATAAATAAAACTAAGAAGAAAATGTAGTGTAGTTCTTAACGAAGACATTGATGAAAATTCCATGTTCATAAAGTGAGTAGTTTGCGAGTGTGAGCGAGTTTAATGAAACGCGAGGTAACGCGTGAGCTCGTCCGGAACGTTGAAACTCCTACAGCTTGGGGAAAAAATGGCGGATAGTTCAGCTCGGGTTTATAGAAGCCTTACTCGTACCTATACCTCGTGAAGAGATCATGAGGATAAAATCAGAGAGATTAGAGCCCACACAGAGGCATATCGAGAATCTTTCTTTCTGCGAACAATACGTGACTGGAATAGGAGGGAGAACCGATAGTGGTACTCAACGTACCCTCCACCACACAGTCAGGTGGCTTGCGGAGTATGGATATAGATTTGGAATGGAATCGAAACATATTTTCTATTTTTCTTGTAATGCTTCATAGCAGCCATGTTTGAATTTGGCAAGAAACTAAATATAAATATCTATGGCTGGCACGCAAAGAAAACAGAAGTTCAACATCCAGATAGTACACTTATATACGAGGCGCGTCCAGAAAGTAAGTTCCGTTTGGTAATAAAATGAAACTGTATACAGATACAGAAGAAAATTTTTATTGCACAAAATTCTAGAAGTCTTAAACTACTTTTTCACATAACTGTCGAAATTTTGCAGGAATTTGTCACAGCGTGGCACCAGGTTTTGTATACCTTCTTCATAGAAATCTGCCGCCTGTGTCTTCAACCAGTTGGAAACAGTTTCTTTCGTGAAATTTGGGGGAAGTCCATAGTGAGAGCACTAATTGTAAACTTACGGTTTTCGTAGATCTTGTCATCAATCGCGTGAACCAGTTCTTCTGTAACCAAAGGTGGACGCCCACTTCGTTCTTCATCGTGCACATCACTACGCCCGCCATTGAACTGTCGGACCCATCTTCTCACTATCGAATCACTCGTCGCATTTAGTCCGTAAACATCGCAAATTTGCCGATAAATTTCACTTGGTTTCACTTTCCTCGCATTCAGAAACCGAATCACCGACCTGATTTCACAGGCGGCGGGATTTTCAATCAACGCCGACATTTCAAACGAGCACAACAAAGCGTACGTAACTGACAGTGATCTCCAAATGGCGCACGTTCTTCTCCTTGATACACATCGTCTACAGCGCATGTGCGGAACTGCAATCGCAACGCTGCAGCGGAGATAAATTGAAACGGAACTTACTTTCTGGACGCACCTCGTAGATCAATGATTGCTCCTCGATTGTTTTTTTTTTTTTTTTTTTTTTTTTTTTTTTTTTTTTTTTGTGATAAAGTTTGTTTCGCTTGTCTTACATTTCTTCCTGCGATGTGAGTGATGCTACATTTTATTTTTAGACTAGCTGAAAGTCCGGCATTGCTCAGGTATTTATTTATTCCTGCCTTGAGTTAGTACTTCTCCCATCCCCTCCCTCTCTGTCCATCTCCTTTTTTCTAAAACCATTTTATATTTACCGGAGAATATTTAAGAAATAATCGCTGTCTTGCATAATGTACAAGTTTATAAGTGCAGTATCCAAACAAAGTCAGTACTAGTCACAATACAAATGACATATAAAATTCGTACGATCTCATATTTAGCCGCGGTGGAGTAGCCGAGCGGTCTAAGGCACCTCGCTGCGGAGCGCGGGGTTGCTCGCCGTCGGAGGTTCGAGTCCTCCCTGGAGCGTGTGTGTGTGTGTGTGTGTTGTCCTTAGGTTAGTTTACCTAGGTTTAAGTAGTTTGTAAGATACGGACTGGTGACCACGCAGTTTGGTCCGATAGATTTACAAACATTTGAACATTTTTTTTCTCATATTTATTGAATTATATGTTTTACAAATGTAAAATCTCATTGGAATACAATTAGTAGCAAAGAAGTAATAGATTAAAACTTGGTGCGTGATGGGGCGGTTTTCCATGAACGTTACTGTTTATGTACACAAATCTCATGATCTACGCGTCGTTCTGTGATACAATTTAGGAGGTACATTCAACTATTTGTGTGTATACTGTCTGTAAAATTTCCTGCAGCTAAGATTTGTGGTGTAGAAATTATAGATTGTAACGTCATACCGAATGCTGTAGTTTTAGTCCATAAACAGCGGAAAAGTAATAAGCGAGAAACGTTTTTCCTTTCATAATCTTGCTATGGTTGCCAGTGAGAAAAAGTTTAATAAAGGTTAGAAATTATGTTTAAAAGTTTGTTGCAAGTCGCTAAGTAATCTCGTTCTCAGGTACTGTATTCATAAAGTCTCGTCGCATTTTGTAGCAGTTCCTTGCAATTCCTATTGTTTATGACGTTGTACTCCTAAACCAGGCATACTATATGGTTCTTACCATTACAGAATTGCTACCTTACGGTAAGATGTTTACCAAATTTGGTTGAAATCGGCCAAGTGGTTTAGGAGGAAATCTGCAACATTGTCGCGTAATGCAGCAGTTTTTCTCGCATCTCATTGTTTATGACGTCATATGCCTTGAACTGTGTGTTGTACGTGATGCTTATTATGGCGACCGTCCTCATGGAGTGAAGCTTACGTGCGCAAAATTTCATAAAGATTGGAATAAAACTGTAGATTTGTATACAATGCGTACACACAAACTCAGAAACATACGGACACTCTGCTTTATATACAAAGATATATCTCCCTATTGTTTTCATTTAATAATGTCCCATACTTTCTTAATTATTCATTCTCTTTGAGGTTTTCAGCTCCTCGATGTTCCGTCGTAACATGATGTTCAGACGCCACCACTGTCGCTTCGCATATTTCTATGATTTTTAAATCCCGATCAGTTACATAATATCATTAACCTTTTAGAACCTGAATTCTTGTTAACAGTTTCACGAAGTCCTAGAGATTTTTCTGTTTGTATTTTCTTTACCGGCCGCGGTGGCCGAGCGGTCTGCGGCGTGCCAGTCATGTTCTGCACGGCCGCTGCGGTCGGGGGTGCGAATCCCCCCCCTCGCGTATGGATATTTGTGCTGTCTTTAGTATAAGCTAGTTCATAAGTAGTTTGTAGGTTTAGGGACTGATGACCCCATAGTTAAGTCCTATAAGCTACACAAAAACATTTGAATATTTTTATTTTCTTCATCAAACTTTAGCGCACAGCCCAGCAACACAGAGATAGAGAGGGGGGGGGGGGGGAGAATCAAAGCATTAGAATAATTAACTTTCACTTACAGGCAGCATGTGAGTTTAAAGGTGCAAACCCCTGTAATTAACATAACGTAATTTAACTTTTTGTGTTATGCTTCCATTTAATTGCTCTTTTTAGTCATTAATTTATGATTATTTATTGTTTCGTAATTGCTATTGTGTATGTTTTACGCATACCCAAATAAAGGATTTGTTGTTGTTGTGGTCTTCAGTCTCTCCACAATACCATATTCTGAGCAAGCCTCTTCAACTCCACATAAGAACAGCAACCTACATCTGTCTGAATCTGCTCACTGTATCCATCTCTTGGTCTTCCTCTGCGGTTTTTACCCCACACACTTCCCTCCAACGCTAAATTCACAATTCCTTGATGTCTAAGAATGTGTCCTACCAGTCAATCCCTTCTTTTAGTCAAGGTATGCCAGAAATTCCTTTTCTCCCCAATTCTGTTCAGTACCTCCTCATTAGTTATGCAATCCACCCACCTAATCTTCAGCATTCTTCTGTAACATCACATTTCAAAAGCCTCAATCCTCTTCCTGCCTGCACCGTTTATCATCCATATTTCACTCCCATACATGCAAAATTAATATTCGATGTTAGCAAATTTCTCTTTTTCAAGAACGCTTTTCTACCCATTAGCATTCTGCATTTTATATCCTCTGTACTGCGACCATCATTTGTTATTTTACTGCACAAGTAACGAAACTCATCTACCTCCTTTGTTGTTTCGTTACCTAATCTAATTCCTTCAGCATCGCCTGATTTTCTTACACTGCACTCCATTACCCTAGTTTTGCTCTTGTTAATGTTCATCTTATACGCACCTTTTAGCACACTGTCCATTCCGTTCAACTGTTCTTCCAGATCCTTTGCTGTCTCTGATAGAATTACTATGTTGTCGGCAAAACACAATGTTTTTATTCTTCACCTTGAACTTTAATTCCTTCTCCAAATTTCTCCTTGCTTTCCTTTATAGCTTGCTCAATGTACAAATTGAATAACATTGGAGAAAGGCTACAACCCTGTCTTACTCCCTTCCCAACCACTGCATCACTTTCATGCCCTTCAACTCTGACAACTGCTGTCTGGTTTTTGTACAAGTTGTAAATAACCTTATGCTCCCTATATTTTACTCCTGCTTGCTTCAGAACTTTAAAAAGTTTATTCCAATCAACATTGTCAAAAGCCTTCTCCAACTCTACAAAAGCTAGATATGTAGGTTTGCCTTTTCTTAATCTATCTTCTAGGATAAGCCGTAAAGTGAGTATTGCCTCCCGTGTTCCTGAACCCAAACTGATCTTCCCCGAGGTCGGCTTCTACCAGCTTTTCCATCCTTCTGTAAATAAAGGATTTAACTATGTGAAAAACTGAATTGTCGCAGTGAAGTAGCTGTGTTCTAATGCGCCTCGCTGCGGAGCGCGCGGTTGCTCGCTGTCGGAGGTTCGAGTACTCCCTGGGGCATGGGTATGTGCGTTGTCCGTAGGTTAGTTTATCTTAGGTTAAGTAGTTTGTAAGCTACGGACTGATGACTACGCAGTTTGGTCTGATAGATTTACAACATTTGAACATTTGAAAAACTAAATTTCAAGGGCTGCGTTCAAGTTGGCGCATTCAGTTGTTTTCGATAAAAGGTTTATTTCTCATGATTTTTTTCCTAGACACTGAGAGAAACGTATTTATAGCTACACGTTTCGATTTTCCAGTTATTGAGCAAATTAGAAATTTCAACAGAATTTTTCCACACATCACAAAGGATTTCATGGTAGTAGAAATTCTTCTTGAAACACAGTCAAGTGTAATTTTCAGGATCACCTTTTTACACTGCAGCAGAGTGTGCGCTGATATGTAACTTCTTGGCAGATTAAAATTGTGTGTTGGAACTGGGATTCGAACCTGCGACCTTTGCTTTTCGCAGGCATGTGCTCTACTGTCTGAGCTATCCCGGCACACTTCACTGTCGTCCTCACAAATTTACTTCTGCCAGTACCTCGCCTCCTACTTTCCAAACTTCAAAGACGACCTCCTGCGAACTTTGCAGGACAAACACTCCTAGAAGAAAGGATGTGGTGGAGACATGGGTTAAAGGGAAGTTTCCAGAATGAGGAGTGCTAGTCCTGGAAGGTTTACTGAAGAACTTCTGTGAAGTTTGGAAAGTAGGTGTCGAGGTACCTAATGGCAGAAGTAAAGTTCAGTGGACGGACCGTGAACCGTCCCAGGATAGCTCAGATGGTAGAGCGCTTGCCACAGAAAGGCAAAGGTCCCAGGTTAGAATCCCTATTCTGACCCACAAGTTTTATCTGCCAGGATGTTTCAAGAGTAATTTTGTTGATCGCAAAAGCTTTCTTGAAAACTTATTTTGTTTTGCTTAGTAACTTTACAAAGCATGAAGAATAAATTGATTCAGTACAACAAAAACACAGGAAATCAGATTTTAGGTTTTGAGGGAATATCAAACTTAGTGCGATATGTTTACTGGCTGTTTGCTTCTGACCCATAATTGGGCGACCTTTTAGGATACTCTGGTTTACTAATGTCTGCATTGTATGGTAATAACACAGCTATTCTGGATACAGTATTGTTTGTCCATGGTAACACGGTAAGTTGGCAATTCGTGCGGTGGCTGTTGATAGCAGCAGGAGGCATGTATCATGGCTACCGGGTGGCGAGCATCAACGTTCAGAAGGTAGCATCACAGTGTTGGAAACGTTACCCATAACAATGTATACAGTAATATTTTGCATCTGGGACAGCGTAATGTTGGCAGCGCTTCGAAATAAATGGATGTCCTTAAAGTAGTGCAGATGTTTTCTGCTGCTGGCATCACCAGGTAAAATAGTCGTCATCTAATTACCAATGCACTACTAGCTTCGGCGCACTATGGCGTCATTCTCAAGTTCCTGTGATTACAAAAAAAATATTACAAGATTCCACCAGATTGAGCGACGAACGTATAACAATTTACCACAAAATAATAAAAAGTATTGGAAAGTATATTTACCAAAATGACAAACCATGTGCGCCGCACGGGAATGGCCGTGTGATCTGGGGCGCAACATCGTGGAGTTCACGGCCAAACCCACCAGAGAGTGTAGTCCTCCCTCGGTCATGCATGTGTGTGTCGTCCTTAGAGTAAATTAGTTTAAGTAGTTTGTAAGACTACAGACCGATGACCTTAGCAGTTTGGTCGCTTCGGATTACAAACATAAAAAAAAGAAAATAAATAAAAAAAAAAATATCGAAAAGGAACACCTTCCTAATGTTCTGCAAAACAGAACATCAGGAAGTTGTTCCTTTTTTATATTATTATCATGTTCTTTCAAGCACCGACGGAAAATCAGTTAATTACAAAAAATTAACCATTTTCTCTAGGTTTTTTTACAATCACCATTAATTATTTGGCTCATCTAATATCATAATCCTGTGGGCGACATCGTACAAAACTGATATTTTTCGACCATATTGTACAACTATTTCAATTTTCAAGTGGTCAGTCTTTTCAGTCTTATAGTCCAATTATTCTAAATTTGCAAACATGTAGAGAAACCTATGGCTTCCTCTGTATAGGGATTCACATATACCCATGTGGCAAAGCTCAGAAACAGTTACATATGAAATTAAATTCAGAGCCTGAATGCCCTGTGTTCAGCTGTGGGCGAGTGCTTCATCCTTTATGATATAATAATAATTTTGTGTGGCTCATTAGCCTGGTGCAAGTCTTTCAATTGCACGCCACTTCGGCGACTTGCGTGTACCTAGCCTACCCCAGTTATCCAACCGAGGAAAGATAAGGGGACATACAGCTTAACGTGGAATCCCAACCACGTGTCGTTTCTGGCGACTCCTCACATCGGTGAGAGGTGAAGGATGGGTTAAAGTGCAGACTGAAAAAAAATCGAAGATCCGACCTGGTTTTGAACCCGCGACCCTTCGGTTTCCAATCGAGCACTTTACCCCAAGACCACCGGCCTGACATTCTTTATCAAGATGAAGGATGAAATATGTGCCCACAGCTGAACACGGAGCATTCAGGCTCTAAATTCTGTTTTTATTATTATTATTATTATTATTATTATTTTTTATGGTAAATTTAGAAAATTTACACTGTTTAATGTGATTGAATAATTGTAATATTTTGTGATCATGGCATTTTAAAATAACTCCATAGTGTGATCCCCCACTGATGACTTGTGAAGTGAACAGCCTGAACATTAATTTCCTGTGGAAAGCGTCATACAATTTATCTAAACCATTCAACAACTCAACACTGCTGTCAAGATACCCAGAAAAAAGCTTCAATAGGTGCTTTCCGCAAGTTTTCTCTATAACATTATTTTTATGTATTAGTTTCATCCACCTTTGTCTAAATTATTCACTCAGATATTTATCCGATTTTTTATGATAGAAATTTTAACAAAAATCTCACATCTTTTAATCACGGAGTTTATTAACATTAACAGTCAACATCAAGGGAGTAATGATTACTGGTTTTTAATAGAAATATTTTGTATTATTTATTTACAAGAATTGGCCAACAAAGGTCCACATTGCAAATTCCATTTCACATTCAGGGTTTTCTCTCTCTCTCTCTCTCTCTCTCTCTTCCCTAAAGTGTTTGTCACCATTTTCACCAGATGTTCAGCTGGTAATTTCCTGTTGTTATTATGTTTTGGAGTCTTCTGAAAAACCTCAAATTCAGTTAACTTACTGCCTTTCTGTACTTATTCCTGATTATCGAGTCCATTTATGTATGTTTAAGTTCTATGAGGGTCTTCCTTTACTCCTAAAAAAAGAGGTGTTGAAATTATGTTGATTTTCTTCATTAATTTGCAACTTCCACCAGATGAACATACAACATCAGCCTTCTCTTTCCCATTTCTGTTGTGATCAGTTTAACAAATTGGTAGATCTTCTCAAATGGCACATTGGCGTCGTTGTACTAATGAAGATATACTGGAGATACTGACCAGGAGTGACTGACAGTGAGTGTGGCACCTTCAACAAATGTAGTTACGTCGATTCATCAGAAGAATTTCGTAGTAATACACCTTCACATACTTCACCTAGTAGAGCTCGCCAGAACAGTTCTTCAGAGTCTGAAAGTGAAAACGAATTGATCCGTTAAAGGCCATGCCATAATGAAAAAGAAATTTTATTGGCCAAAATGTGATTTCAGTCCAGGACTTAAAAGTATTTTATGACTCGTCTTCAAGACATAATTGCCAACTAGCGCCTGATTCAAGCGTACTACCCTTTTTCATGCTATTTCTGTCAGAAGATCTGTTGAAATTTATATCACTTTAACTGAACATATTTTACACTTTCACCATGGCAAATACGTCGGAATCAGTTCATTCATGACTAGATACAGGTTTTGAAGAACTGTATAGCTTCATTGCTATTTGGCTTATCATCGCTCATTTTAAAAAGTTGAGAATAAAGGAATATAGGTTCAGACATGTATTTCCGAGTATGCAACTTTTTGGCAAAGTTATGTCCCCTGGCAATTTTATGTTACTTTTGAGAATGTTACAGTTTAGTGACAACTCAGCCAATCATGGAGCTGTCAATTTGTTTAAGATTGGGAAAGTAATTGATATAGCTTGTATCGCATTCCGCACACACTGCATTTAACCCAAACACAAAAAACTCAGTGTTGATGTTACTGTTCAAAGCTCGCTTATCTTATAAACAGTTCATTCCTTGAAAATGAACTAGATTTGGAATCAAGACAGTGTTGTGCAACTGTAAAACTGGAAACGTCTTGGGATTCCATTGTAGACTGGCACAACAGAAGTTTAAGTCCATAATTTACTAGAAACTGATATTTGTAAGAGGTGTGTGAAATATAGCATACACTAGGGTTGTGTCCGAGTGGTTCGGCCGAATCCAGATTCGCCGAATCTAGCACACTGGGCTAGGATTCGAGATTCGATGCATAATGGCCGAATACTACCGAATCCCGAATCCAAAGTTTATACGGAAACCTTCAGTTACGAATGTTTTAGTTAACTTTGCATAATAGTGCGCTTTCATTTGCGTTATTTACATTATTGTTTCATAGATCCGCTGAAAGACGTGACGTCATAAAACGGGGTTAAATGAAGTACAAAACGAACGAAGTTCTGAATGGCACTAGGAGCCGCCACAAGTTAGTTTTCCGTCTCGTCGAAGCAGTGCTACACACACCCCGTTTACATAGGCTCCCAAAACCGGATTTTGTAAACAGATTTCCCAATTCCGCTTTTGGTTGGTCATGTAAACACTCCAAAAGCGAAAAACGGTTTTCGTCTTTCGGAAGATGTGTTACATGTAAACGTAGTGAGTGGCTTGCTTCGTAGGCGCAAATGTAAATACTGGTGCTAAAACTTTTGCACTCGTAAAAATAAAAAGAAGGAAGTCGAGTCTAATTTCCACTTTATTTTCGACTATTGAATTTTCACACCATTCAACGAAGGAAATAGAACTTTAGTATTTGTCAACTTCAAATGTAGCAGGTCACTTTGGTAACAGGTAATTTCCTAGGAACCGTATACATCGAATGAAACGGCAATACAATCGATATATATCATACATTCAACTCTCGCTCCGCTAGCAGTAGCAAGGAACTTTATGTTTTTCGCTTTAAAATAGATGTCGATGTTTTGACATGTTTCAGTTCCCAGCACTTTACCACATTAAGTTAGCCCAAAACATACATTGTAAAGTTGATTTTAGCAATCAATAACATTTAGCGTTGTTGTTTCTTCAATTGCAGTATTATAAAATGACTTTCTACATAACACGTCGCCACTCATAACCTCACTTTCAACATGGAGTACTAGAAAAAGCGAATTGACGTGATGGACAGTGTGAATCGGCCTTAATTCGTTGTCAATGGACTTTTCAGTCAAAGCTATGGTCGTTAGACTATAGGTACCAGTATTCGAACAAGCGAATGTCATGATTTTAAAGCATGTGGCTTGGCAGGAACCTAAGAGTACAACTTGTTCACTCACAAGTTACGTTGTACTCTTAGGTTCCTGACTAAACACATCCTTTAAAATCATGACATATTCATAAAAATCGTAACATTAGCTTCTTCGATACCTATCGCACAGACCTATCGTTTCTATATGAAATACTATCCGATATATATCGATCGTACTGCCGCTTCATTCGGTGTACACGGCTCCTTGGACATCACCTACGATTCTTGCATGAGTTGTCTCATTCTAATTTCGCGTATTCTTTCGTCGAATTTTGTGAAGTGCTGGGGTATGTGAACCTTAGAGAGGCACTAGGATTTCAAGAAGAAAGTTATTTACTACCGTATGTGGAAAAAAAGTTCTAATCGTGCGCCATTCAGGCGAGATAACATCAATTCAACAAAAATCTGACGTCTGTTTCAATAAATCCGGTTAAATTGTATGACGCTTCTCGCCGGGCTGCAGTGGTTATGTTGGCACCAGTGGTAATGACGACAACTCGGATGACCGATAAATGTATCTTCGTGACAACTTCAATTAAAACCAAAAATATTTTTTTCTGAATGGACAAGGGTACATACAAGAACATGTCAACCATAGAGCAGGTACAGTATCATTTTAACTGCGAGTGAAACGAGCAGCAATAACACTCTGTACCCCGTGAAAATTATTAACGCAATTCTACACTTCATTCGGTAAAATTTTACGACACTTCTCGCCGGGCTCCAGTTCTTATGTTGGCAACATATGAACAGTGAAGTGTAGAATTGCGTTAATATTTTTCACGAGGTACAGAATAAGTTATCGCTGCTCGTTTCACTTGCAGCTAAATTAATACTGTACCTGCTCTATGGTTGACAGGTTCTTGTATGTACCCTTGCCCATTCAGAAAAAATAATTTTTGTTTTAATTGAAGTTGCCACGAAAAAACTTTTATTGGTCATCTGAGTTGCCATCATTACCAGTGGTGCCAACATAACCACTGCAGCCCGACGAGGAGCGTCGTGAAATTTAACCAACAAAATAAATTAGCTTTGGATGTACAATAAATTTTATAATGGCTTATATAAGTGACTATAAAATCATTAAACATTTTTTAAGAACCTATTTTTCTAGCTTCCAAAATATAGGTCAATTCACACTGGCCGTCACGTCAACGTCACGTCACGGAACCGTCACGTCAAGTTGTATTCACACTGTCCGTCCGTATCCGTCACGTCAATTCGTCCATTTCAATACGCGATGTTGAAAGTGAGTTTATGAGTGGCGATTTGTTATGTAGAAAGTCATAGTTTAATACTAGAAAGGGGGAACAACAACACTAAATGTTATTAACGGCCAAAGAAAACTTTAAAGTGTATGTTTTTTACCAACTTACTGGGAACTGAACCAACATTTCAAAACATCGACATCTGTTTTCAAGCGAAAAAATAAGCATATGAAGACACCAAACCATACTTGTAAGAGCATAAATAGCGCCTGTATACTTTAACCATTACGATTTGCTCTCTGACATTGTTAATACCGTCATAAACAACTGAATTTTTGTCTTTCATTAGAACTGACATTTTCATTTAAAGTGTTATTTAATGAAAAATGCGTAATCAAATTACAATCCTATTCAAATAAATAGTTTGCTTCAGTCATTTCTGTTACAATGTTACGTAACATAAACCATATTTTGGTTTCAGATATCCGACCTCAATTTTAGAGGGACACTCAATTGACAAAAATATTTAAGTCGTCATGAAACATTTAAGATTTACCCCTGAAACGAGGTACAACAACAACACAAAGATGAATAAGACACATTTGCATATAAACAGTGCAATCGTCGACTGCAACATGTAATTCGCATGACGAAAATAGGTTAACTTCCGATGTTAGCAGACGGCCGTTCCGTCAAAACATTCTTCTCGAGAAAGCTTGACGGACGTTGACGTGACGTGACAGTCCGGTGACGGACAGTGTGAATGCCGCCATTAGAAATACATTGCAGAATGTTCTGACGGACGGTGACGTGACGTGACGTGACGGACAGTGTGAATTGGCCTTATGTAGTCACATTTTCAGGTTTTATTTTTGATTCTTCACCTTTGTAAGACTTCATTATGCAATTATTTTTTATTTCATCAGAATGAAATAGTTGGTAATAGAGTGAAGAAAGTTTCTTATTATCTTTTAGAAAATCTAAACAACATATATCTCAAAATGGTTCATAAAAATTTCTTTTAAGAGGATAAGAGTGTATTAAAAAATTCTTAAAATTTAAAATAAAAACCCAAATGAAATTTTTATTTTTTAAATTTTACTGTAATATTGTCATTTAATATCCATCACAGAAGGCTTTATCTTCATCACTGGCTGTGATAGGGTAGTAATTCTTTTTAAATACATATACTTGAGTTGACAGATTATTTGGATTCAAGATTCGATTCGGGTTCGGGATTCGGCGCATGTTATATTTAAGATTCGGTAAAATTGGGATTCGACCCATCCCTAGCATACCCTATTTTCACCATCTCACAAAAATTTCCATGTTTACGACAATTTTTTAGACTACTGAAAAATAGTAGGAGGCTGAAATTTTTTCTTCCACATCCCTGTGTTGCAAACCTATTAAGTATTGTGTTTCATGTTCAGTATGCATTTACATTAGGAGATGAGAATCCAAAGTTTACACTTTTTTCGCGACGTGATTTAGGTGTTCAACTTTGATTCATATTATTTAGCATTGTTGGTCTGCTAAAATAATGGTCTTTCTAAACAGCCCAGTTTGGAAAGTTTTATAGAACCTAGCTTTCTGCAAAAGAAGGTTGAAAATACCGCATTTTATCCTTTTCTAAAATCTTCAACTTTGCACTTAATTTATTCAGTATTGGTAAGTGACACATAAACGAAACTTCATGTTTCAGAACCTTGTATTGTTAGTTACCACATATGCCAAGTGTCACGTTTGTCATAGCTTTAGCCTGAGATATAAAACGCCAGCCGATTTTGGGCCAAATTTTTTAGCAACTTTATTTAAACTTTTCTGGATACATATAAAATAGATGAAGATTACTTACCAGGCCAAGGAGCACAGGTAGTGAAAGTAGTACAAATAAATTAAGAAATACACACACACACACACACACACACACACACACACACACAGGCGCGCACGCGCACGATAGCTTTAGCAGCCTAGCTGCTTCTTCAGGCAGAAAGGAAGGAGAGGGAAAAGGAAATAATGAGGGTTTTAAGGGATTGGGTAAGGAGTCATTCCAATCCCGGGACAGGAAAGACTTACCTTGGGGGGAAAAAAAGGAGGGTAAACAAAAACACCCCCCCCCCACACACACACATATACAATGTCTGCCTAGGTGTGTGTGTGTGTGTGTGTGTGTGTGTGTATTTTTGTTTACCTTCCTTTTTGTCCTCTAAGGTAAGTCCTTCCACTCCTGGGATTGGAATGACTCCTTTTCCACTTCCTTAAAACCCGTATCCTTCCCTTTCTCCTCTCCTTCCTTCCTCTTTTACCTGAAGAAGCTGCCAGCAGTGGCGAAAGCAGAATGCTTGTGTGTTTTTGTGTGTGTTTTATGTTTCTATCGACGAGCCTGTACTTTGGGTAAGTCAAACAATCTTTATTTTATACATATATATTAGAAAACTGATGACTTACCCAAAGGACCGGCTCGTCGATAGACACAAATAAAATCACACACAAACACACATACAAGCTTTGGTCGTTTCTTCAGGATAAGAGGAAAAAAGGCGAGGAGAAAGGAAAGGGAAGGATATGAGTTTTAAGGAAGTGGAAAAGGAGTCATTCCAATCCCAGGAGTGGAAGGACTTACCTTAGGGGGGAAAAAAGCAAATACACACACACACACACACACACACACACACACACACACACACACACATGTCCAAACGAAAACACACCTAGACAGACATTTGTAAAAAGTATGTGTGTGATTTTATTTTGTCTATCGACAAGCCGGTCCTTTGGGCAAGTCATCCGTTTTCTATTTTTTATATTTTTTTATCCCACCAGGAGAGTTTCCTCATAAAATTATTTTCAGTATTATCCCTATGAGAACGTGTACAGTTGTACATGACAGCCAAGTTTCATACCTTTCAACAAAATATTGCCCGTGTTATAATGGCTGAAAGTTGTCAGGATGGCGCATGGCATCTAACAACTGACTATATCTTGGCCAGTATTGCTTCAACAAATCTTATAGTTTACCAATATGTATTGGGGACATGTTCGATTGTTCACATAAAATTTCCCATGATCGAGTGGAAGATGTTCCGAAATAAGTTTACAAATTTACTGCACTTATTTGTAACAACAGCGAGCACACTGTGAGACTGTCGCAGCCACCCTGGTTCCAGTCAGGCCAAGGTGAAGACAGCCGAGCGGAGACCTCAGGTAGAGACAAAAGCCCGCAGAGTTTTTTTTGTGGTTTTAGGGCGCACAATTTCTATGGTCATTAGCGCCCAGCCAAGAACATAGATTCGCTATGATCTCAAAGAAAAAAGGTGACTGTCAGAACATCAACAAGAGGCTAAAAACGAAAGATAAAAGACAATTAAAAGGGTTAAATATCCTTGGATAAGTTGGCCAAGTTGATAAAACGCAAAACTCGAGCAGCTGCTCGTGTGCCATCAGCTAAAATTTCCTCCAGAGTAGACGGAACGTGAAGGGCTACACGGAGATGATTAAAATTAACACAAGTCAGTAAAACATGTCGCACTGTCAGCAGTTCACCGCAGGAGCACAGCGGTGCAGGGTCGGCGGAGAGCAAGTGACGGTGGCTGAAACGGCAGTGACCGATCCGCAACCGGGCCAGGATGACTTCTTCTCGCCGAGAGTGGCGTGAGGAGGTCCTCCAAGCGATCGGGATCGGTTTTACAGTTCTCAATTTATTGTTGTACATTGAAAACCATGCACTGTGCCATTGCGACACGATACTCTCGCGAAGACCCGTTGAACATCGTCTGATGGGACGCAAAAGGTAGCCATGCGAGGCAAAGTAGCTGCGGCCTTGGCTGCTATGTCGGCGGCCTCATTCCCGGCCACTCCCACATGGCCAGGGACCCACAGGAAAGAAACATGACAGATGTCATCTGCTAGAGACTGAAGGGAGCGTTGGATCCGATACACGAGAGGATGGTTCGAGAAAGGGTCCTTAAGACTCTGCAGGGCACTAAGGGAGTCCGAACAGATGGCATAGAAAGGTCGGCGGTGGCGGCAGGTGTACAGAACGGCCTGGTGGAGGGCAAAAAGCTCAGCCGTGAAACTCGAGCACCGGTCAGGGAGCTTGTATTGAAACCGGTTGTCCCCAACGACGAAGGCAGACCCGACACCGGCAGTGCTCTTGGAACCATCAGTGTAAATAAATATGGCATTATTGAACCGCGAACGGAGTTCGACAAGCCTCGAGCGGTATACCAAATCCGGAGTGCTCTCCTTGGGGAGCAAACCAAGTTCAAGGTGAGTGTGAAATTGGGCCTGATGCCACGGTGGCAGTGGGCTTTCGCTCAACCGAAAGGTGGAAGGAAGGGTAAAATCGAGCAGCTGTAGTAGGCGGCGAAACCGAACTCCAGGTGGAAGCAAGGCAATCGCAGACAACTGATATTGGCAATCGAGTGAGTCGTCAAAAAATAATCGGTAAGATGGATGGTTGGGCATCGACCGCAGGTGGCATGCGTACCGACACAAGAGTATGTCATGCCAAGTGGTCAAGGGTAATACAGCAGCCTCGGCATACAGACTTTCAACAGGGCTAGTATAAAATGCACCGGTCGCAAGACGTAAACCTCGATGGTGGATAGAGCTGAGACGGCGGAGAATCGACGGCCGTGCAGAAGAGTATACAAGGCTTCCGTAGTCGAGCTTCGACTGAACAATGGCCTGGTAAAGGTGAAGCAGGATGGTACGATCCGCTCCCCATGACGTGCCACTGAGGACACGAAGAACATTAAGGGATCGGGCACAACGGGCAGTCAGGTAGGACACGTGTGTGGACCAGCAAAGTTTCCGATCCAACTTGAGTCCCAAGAATTTCGTAGTCTCCACGAAAGGGAGAGCAACAGGGCCGAGATGTAGAGAAGGTGGATGAAATTCCTTGTATCTCCAGAAGTTTATACACACAGTTGTCTCAGTGGAGAACGGGAAGCCGTTCGCGATGCTCCAGGAATATAGACGGTCAAGACAGCGTTGAAGAGAACGCTCCAAGAGACACGTCCGCTGGGCGCTACAATAAATTGCGAAATCGTCAACAAAAAGAGATCCGTTGACGTCGGCAGAAAGGCAATCTATGATCGGATTGATTGCAATGGCAAAGAGCGCCACACTCAAGACGGAGCCCTGTGGTACCCCATTCTCCTGGCAAAAGGTATCTGACAAAACAGAGCCCACCCATACCCGGAACTTGCGATCCGCCAAAAACGCCTGAATGAAAAGAGGAAGGCGACCCCGAAGGCCCCATGTGTGCAATGTGCGGAGAATGCCCACTTCTACAACAGGTATCGTATGCCTTCTCCAAGTCGAAGAACACTGCTACTGTTTGACGCTTCTTTAGAAAGTTATTCATAACGAAGGTCGACAACGTAACGAGGTGATCAGCAGCAGAGCGGTGTCGACAAAAACCGCATTGGATATTAGTCAGGAGGCGGCGAGATTCGAGGAGCCAGACCAACCGAGTGTTAACCATGCGTACCATCAATTTACAGACGCAGCTCGTCAGAGAAATGGGGCGATAACCGGAAGGAAGGTGTTTGTCCTTCCCTGGTTTGGGGATGGGGACAACAATGGCTTCATGCCAACTTGTGGGAACATGACCTTCAGTCCATATGCTATTGTAGGTACTAAGAAGAAAGCACTTGCCCGCAGGAGAGAGGTTCTTCAGCATCTCAATATGAATGGAATCGGGCCCAGGAGCAGAAGATCGGGACAGGGCGAGAGCACGGTCTAGCTCCTGCATGGTGAAGGCGACGTTATAATTTTCACGATTAAAAGAGTGGAAAGAAGGCGGCCGTGCCTCCTCTACCTGTTTGCGAGGGAGAAAGGCAGGGTGGTAATGGGCAGAGCTCGAAACCTCCGCAAAGAAATGACCCAATGCGGTGGAAACAGCAGCGGGGTCCACGAGGACTGCGTTATCCACGGTCAGGCCAGGAATCGGGAGTGGACCTTGATGCCGGATAAGCGGCGTAGGCCACCCCGAACAACTGTGGAGGGAGTAAAACGGTTAAAAGAACTAGTAAAAGCAGTCCAGCAAGCTTTCTTGCTGTCGTTTATGATATGACGACATTGCGCTCTAATACGTTTATAATTTATGCAATTCTCCAAAGTTGGGTGGCGGCGGAAGGTGCGTAAAGCACGGCGCCGGGCTCTAAGCGCGTCGCGGCAGGCTGCAGTCCACCAAGGGACCTGGACACGACGTGGAGAAGAGGATGTACGAGGTATGGAACGTTCAGCAGCGGTGAGAATAACCTCTGTGAGGTAGTCAACCTGACTGTCACAGTTGGGAAAATTCTGATCGTGAAAAACAGCCACGGAAGAATAAAGCCCCCAGTCGGCTTTGGAAATGTTCCAACTGGTGGGACGAGGAGATAGGGAATGATGCAGGAAGTGGATAATACAAGGGAAATGGTCACTTGAGTACGTGTCAGAAAGTGCATACCACTAAAACCGACTGGCAAGCTGAGGAGTGCATATTGCGAGGTCTATATGGGAATAAGTGCGTGTTGTGTCTGAAAGGAAGGTTGGTGCACCGGTGTTGAGGCAGACAAGATCGAGGTGTTGGAGAAGGTCCGCCAAAAGGGAGCCTCTCGGACAAGGTGCCGGAGAGCCCCATAGGGGGTGGTGGGCATTAAAATCTCATACCAACATGAAAGGTGAAGGGAGCTGGTCAACAAGGTGTAGCACATCTGCCCTAGTAAGGGCAGATGACGATGGCGAATAGATATTACAGAGGGAGAAGGTAAATGTGGATAAAGTGATGCGGCGGTGAGTATGCAAGGAAATGGGATGGAAATAGACATCGTCTCGAAGGAGCATCAGAACCCCTCCATGGGCTGGGTCACCTTCCACGGGTGGCAGGTCGAAACGCACAGAGGTGTAGTGTGGAAAGTCTGCACGATCACTTGGACGCAACTTAGTTTCTTGGAGGCAGACTAGAAGCGAGCAGTGCAACCGAAGGAGTAGTTTTAACTCCTCCCGATTGGAACGAATGCCGCGAATATTCCATTGAAGGAGCGCCATGATAAAAAATGAGAAGAAATAAGGATAAAAACCAACTAGCAAGCGGGGTCACCTCGACGGCCGCTGAGGACCGGATTTCGAGGGAGCACTGCTATCGCTGTCTAGGGGCAAAGGGTCGTGGTCCATAGGTTCGACTGACGCGCCTGCCACCTCCCTGAGTTGATCAGGAGGGGCAGTTTCCACCGCCGGTAAAGGGCCGGGTGCCTGGCAGACAGAGCGACCCGGTGAAACAGAAGACGGCCGAGGCCAGCAACTGTTGGACGGCGTGACGGATGGGTCACGCCTCGGCGGGGAAGGATAGGAACCCTTTCTTGTTGGCTCTTCTCTAAGAGTGACGGTGAGAAGAGGCAGTCGACAGTTGGGAAGCCTGAGAACGCAGAAAATCCTCACGGACGGGTTCCTTTTTCAAAGTCTGGGCATCTTGTTTAGGTGCCCGCGGTTTACTTGAGGTTGACTGCACTTTAGGAGCAGCTGGAGGAAGCGGCGACGTGGAACGGGCAATCTTCGGGCTGGCGGACCGCACAACTGTGTCAGCGAAAGTGAAATCACACATCTGGGTACTTTAATCCTTAGTAGGTCGAGTGGAGGTAAGGACCTTACTGTATGTGCCCGCTGGGAGAACAGCGGGCTTTCGACTCGCCAACAACTTTCGAGCGGCAGATGTCGATACCTTTTCCGTAACCTGAATTTGCTGGATTACCTTCTCATCCTTGTATACAGGGCAGTCGCGAGAGGAAGCCGCATGGTCACCGTTGCAGTTAAGGCAGTGAGGGGACGGAGGTGGGCAATCCCCCTCATGGGCGTCCCTACCACAAGTGACACATTTTGCCGCATTTGGGCAATGTTCACGGGTATGGTTGTACCTGTGGCACTGAAAACAGCGCGTTGGGTTAGGTACATAAGGGCAGACGGAGATGACTTCATACCCTGCTTTGACCTTCGACGGGAGGTCAACTCTGTCAAACGTCAAAAACACAGTACGAGTCGGTTTCAGCTGGTTATCGACCTTTTTCATTACCCTATGGACGGCTGTCACACCCTGGTCGGACATATAGGATTGGATGTCTTCATCAGACAACCCGTCAAGGGATTTCGTGAAGACTACCCCCCGTGAAGAGTTGAGTGTGCGATGTGCTTCCACCTTGACAGGAAACGTGTGTAACAATGTAGTCCGGATTAGTTTATGAGCTTGGAAGGCACTGTCCACTTCCAGCAACAATGTGCCATTGCGCTGACGTGAACAGGTTTTAACAGGGCCAGCAATTGCATCTACACCTTTCTGTATAATGAAAGGATTGACAGAATTGAAGTCTTTTCCGTCGGTGCGAGACACAACAAGAAATTTCGGTAAATTAGGCAGAGTATTCTTTTGCTGAGGCGAATCTATCTTCCGTTTCTGGGTCAACGTCACTGAAGAAGAGAAGGAAGTCATCGCGGAAGTGTCCCCCGTGATTACCAGCGTCTCCGATGGCGCGCTCCTTCCTAGTGGGGGCCCTCTCCAAGGGCTTACCCGCCTTAGGTGATTGTTCACACCTCCCGAGAACTGACGGAGGAACCAATCGGCATGTTCGGAAGATACCAGCTCGGGTAATCACCCCTCCCTGGGCCTGGCCTTTACCAGGGGGTACGTACGTGCCCTACTTGTCTACCCGGGGCGGGGAATTACGCGTTACCCCGTCACCTGCTACGCGTGATAATGCGTGGGTCGGCCTTCAGACACGCACAGGGAGGAAAGAAGAACATAGGAAGTGAAGAGAAAGAGGGAAAGAAGTGTCTCAAACGCCGAGGCGGTGACTAATGAGGAGGAGAAGAAGGCTAGGAGAGTACAAGGAAAGAAAGACAGCAACAAAGGGTAAGAAAGGAAGGAACGAAGGAAGAAAAACGACAACAAGAACCACCGTAGCTCACGAAATATGCCCGTCTCCGGGCGAAGGCATAAACCGGGAGGGAAAGTGAAGCAGCCTGGGGCAGAAGAAAGGCTGCTCCGGCTCGGGGCCCCGTGCGCGCCACACACATACCCACAAAAGAACTGTGGGCCCCCTGTGGGGCCCGCAGAGATGGCTGCCAGCACAGGTAGAAGGATTAGGCGGTGGCAATGGCAAGCCTGACTGCAAGCCGGATGCGCAGGTGCAGCACTCAAAGGGTTAAGGAATTGGGATAACCAGCCCCGCCCAACCTTGTGTGGAATTTCTCCCTTTTATTTGGTTATGTGTTCTGGTTGGAGAGTATATTATTATGCTGTTTCCACCCGCTGGCTACTAATATGTGAATTTGATTCATTATGGTACCTAACAGTTGCAGTTACCGACTTGTCTTAAGGTCTAATGATTGTCGGTGAACAACATCGGACTTGGATGCTAGTTTACTGTCTCAGGTATATATTGTGACTAGACAATTTTGATTATTTATGACACCCGTGTCATGATGTTTATTTCCAGTGAGCCCGATTAACAGTTTAGACACAGGCTTCATCCGCTGATCGTCAAAGTTTAAATTGGTTCATCTATTGCATTTGTGATTACTCTTTAAATTATTATTCAACTAACCTCAAATATTTAAAGTATGGGCTTCAACAGCTGAATGTCAAATTTTAAATTGGGATGCACCCAATGATTATTTCTTATTTCTACACTAAATAAATTAACAAAGTAGGAATTGTTTTGTTTGGGTAACCTATCCAGTCCTTCCACTTGTCTAATGGCAAATTTGAGATCTCAGTCCTGTTTAGAAAACTTTTCCTATTTTAGCTATATTTCAATTGCAGTAACGTATAATCTAAATCGAAGTTATCAGCAAGCTATAGGCTCTTACAATTGTTAAATGCAAGACAGGATAAGTGTGACACTGATAAGAATCAGATGCATTTGATAGTAACGTGCCAAGGGACTAGATTAACAATTTGCTGGACCATCACAGTGATGTGCATATTCCTATTCAAGTATAGATGCCAGATGTAGACCTCTAATAAATACAGGGACCTGAAGGATTAGCCCGCTTCGATTAACTTCATACTTAAAAAGTATTTAAAGTCTGGCTATCAGTTATTAGTTTTCTAATTAGGTATAAGGCACACTTCTTTTTTGTAAATCTTCCTAATATTGATAATTTTAGAACTTTTATTTGGATCCCATATTGATGCACAAATGAAAATGTTAATTAACAAATAATGTACAATTTTTTTTATACTAAAAGTAGCATCTTTCATTTTTAATCCTGCTTCATATTTTTTGACCAGGATTAAAAATTACAGATGCTATTTTATAAATAGACATATTTATAACACTGTTCAGAAATAAGAAAAGAATTATAAATTTAATTTTTGTTTTAACTATTTGTACAAAAGATTTTAAATTACTGTAAATGTCTTGTTTTTGTATGACAAAGATGAGGATGAGTAATACTTAATATGATTTCACCTGTCATGTTTCCACAATTTAATAATTATGCAACTTGTAAAACCTGTAAGAAACAAGATGAATGCCACTAGTAGCAGAGATGCCAAGTTTGGAAAAAATCTGTCAGTAATGTGGAAAAGAGAACTGGCCTTGTACCTGCTCATACTTCAAAATTTATCGTAAACATTCACAAAAATCTCAATTTGATACCTAACTGTAATGCTTTAAAATAAAAAGACCCAAGATAGACCCCTAGTAAGAAAATGATGCGGCAGAGTCTTCACGACTTATAAATAAACAATAAACATTGAATATTACACACATTTACCGGTGGCCAAGAGATGACGAAGTACAAGAATTGATTGAAATACTACTCAATAATTGATTTATACTCTAACAGTGTGAATATCAATATACCAAGTTGAAACTTAACTACAAGTTTAAGGAAATTATGAAACACAAGACAGCCCGAGCACTCCTTTCCTTCCTGCAATTGAAAGTGAAAAACACTATTGCAAAAGTACTAAAATAAATGAAATGGTGAAATCTGTAAAATTTCAGCCTTTGAATGGTGATAATTACTGACAAATACTTGGCATGACTGAACAAGTGACATTAAAAGTGGCGCTCTAACGTTTTCAACCCAGTTACCCTAAATTCAAAGATATTTTTGACTTTGTTAATAAACAAATGCCTATGATTCCTGTGCTCTTCAAAGGTAATTTTTCTGCACTAGTTAATCAATGATCAGGCACTTATCTATGAAGTAAACAGAAGAGGGCCACTCCTTAAGATGAAATAATGACTCAGATCAGACAGTATCAAGTACAACACTCTGATGTAGCTGTCATTTCTCTCTCTCTCTCTCTCTCTCTCTCTCTCTCTCTCTCTCTCTCTCCCCCCTCTATTAGTAATGATTGGCAACACATTTGTTATAGTTTTCTTGCCTTTATTTAGGAGACCATTTTTCCAACATACTAAACAGTATCAGAAAAAAAAAAAAATAAAATAAGAGGGAAATATGGTATTTTATTGCTTTTGGTTGTATGAAAAGCACCATTGACATGAAGACTAGAAAGTTAAGACAATCAGCACCATTTACCCCTCTTTGTGAAAGTAATAAGTTTCTCTGTTCCTTAACACACAAGGTATTACAAAATATTATGTAATTTGGCAATGTTGTTGTTGAGAATATAAAGTAATCCACCTGCACTTTTAGTAACTGATCTAAGTTTCTGGTGATAATGTTTTACTTTTATACTAAAAAAGTAACATTTTCTGCATAAATACTTAGAAAAAAACATGGACTGAACAAATTACATATATATTTTAACACAGTATTGCAAATACTTAGCATGAACCTATACTGACAATTTTTGTTACACACACACACACACACACACACACACACACACACACACACACACACACACAAATAAAAAGATCTCCACCAGCACAGACCTTGGCCACTGAACACAATAAGTAGTTTTTTAAAGTTATATATCAACATAAAGTTACATATAGCAACACAATTTAACAGATACAGATTCTAGACAGAGTATTTTTAACAAGTGATACAAAAACAATATGCAGCGAGTCTAAGATGACTTATTTCTACTCAGTGTAAGGGAAAAATATCACAACCAACAGTGATAAGCAACACACAAATAACAACAAATTATTATATTCAAATATTATTTTAATGACAGAGGCAGAAATGTGTCCCTAAAAATGATAAAATACTTCAGCATGTAATGATTTGACTAATCGCTATCATGTAAACATCTAGAAAAGATGTAAATATTGGATACAAATTTGTGTTGCATTCCAATCGTACCTTAAAATGTTTTCTTGCACAACGCTTCCAACAGTTTATGAAAATATTGTTTCTACAAGGAAGTTGCTCCATTTTTCCAGTGAGTGGTTATGTTTTTCAAATTCATGAAAGAAAAAATGATAAAGTATTTTATATTACTCAGACTATTACCAGTTTCAGAAATCAGATGGTTTTCATACACATGTCAACACAATTCTAGCACACATTTACTTCACAATCAGCTTCTAGGTACTCTGCCAATTTCTGCTCCCAGCCATCTTCAAGTGCTGTCAATTTTGCTATTATGTGTACTTGCTGCATGGACCTCAATCAGTCAAAGCCATTTATTGTCAGTGCTTATGACCATTTTACAAAACAAGGTCACCTTTTAAAACTAATGCTCAACATGAGACAAAGACACCAAAAAGCAGGATATGAGCAAACCAAGATACTGATCCTGTGTGTTTAACATGCATGAAGAGCAGAGCAGCAAAATAATACAAAACTTTTATGTCTAGAAAAGAAATGAGCTACCTCAAACTTTCACTGACCAAATTTATAGTCAGGAGGCACCCAAAAGCAAGTGCAAAAGAAAGTACAAGAGAGGCATCAGCTCAAAAATATGTGGATGTCCGGTCCATTATATTATACCAAAACCAAATAAAGACTCAGTTGTGGAAGCAGTGCCTTCAGATTAAAAAAAAAAAAAATCACAATATTGGACACCACAGAACAGTTGCAAATTTGTGCAGTTAATGGCATATCAAAGATCTAGCCTGAGATTCTCAGTCTCCATAGAAGTCCAATATATTCACATATATGAGATCTAGTTTTTACACTTAAACCAAATGCATTCACCATACAAACTCAACAAAAAAGCATAGACAATCTCTTACATTTGCACCAAACACAGCTACCAGATACTAGGTAAGTAGTTTATAAATCAGTCTTCTGGTAACACAAAATTGTACTTAATAAGCACCAATACAAACAATTTAAATGCCTTGCACTAGCACACTACCAAGAAACTGTCCTTTTGTTCTAAAAAACAAGTTTCTCATGTCATTTTAATGTTTTCAGTGACATAAAATAATGTTTCTATTCTGAGAATATCCCAGTCAATGACACGTCCAGTAAACTCGGCGCTAAAATTTTCATAAACATATACAATCAGACAGACATTCTGCTACGATACAATGGCAGAATCTGATAACCATCAACTATCAGGACAATAGATTCAATACAGACAGATGCGTTCCGACAGAAAATACTTCTTTCAATCACGTTAAAAACTTAGTCACTCCATTGCGCAAAATGCACTAACAAATATATGTACATCTCTTATATCTACAATGAAATAACCACTACCGCTTTTGGGCAGCCACAAGCAGAGTACAACAATATTATTATACATTCTACTTCTGCTCACTAACTTATGTGATTGAATGTAGAGGTAAAAGATCTATAATACTGCAGGACAGATTGTACAGTGTATGAACTCTGCAAGTGGCATTCCAAAAGGGGTAGTGTTTATTTCATTATAGCTGTCAATGATGTACAGTGTCTCAATTTCTACATTACACATAGTGGAGTAGCTAAGTTTTTAAGCTGACTAAAACAAATATTTGTATTGTTTCTAAACAACCCGCCTGTGTATAAATTGTCATGCTACCCACTTACAGAATCCAGCAAATGTCCACAAGTAATTCACGAAGTCTCGCAGCATATTAGCTTCGCATATCAGAGGTACGTGTTGAGACTGCCGAGTGAAGAACGGTTGCCGTCCTGCGTGCAGCCTTCCGCGGCGGAGCCAAGGGGCGCACGCCAAACGCGCGATCAGTGGCCACTCGTGGCTCCAGCTGTGGCACTGCCAGCTTTCAGAGACCTTCGACCTTGCCCTTCTTCTGCCTGGATCTGGTATGCCAGGGGGTGGATCTTGAAGCCGTACAACCTGAGGTAGTTACAACAGGGATATCAGCAACTGAACAAAACAGCTAGAAGAATGTAGTGCAATGGGGTGAAACATTGGTTAGAAAATAGATTATGTTAATCATTTCCAGAAATTGGACAGTACTGCTGATGCAGACATTTTCCTCTTGTCTAAATAAAATTTTGATTCATTTTCAAGTTGCTTGGAAACTGGTTTGATGCAGATAAAGGTGTCTCAGGTCTACAGCCGAGAGGTGGCAGCAATACAATCATCGTGACATTTCGGTAAGTATCGTACTACCCATCTTCAAGCGAACTGTGTGGTTTGAGGTAGCTTTCCACTCAACTCTCTCCTATGGAAGCTGCTTCCTCTCCGAATAAGAATGACAACCTGCTTCCTGTATTGTCTCCCTCTGCAATCCCCCCCTCTCCACCCACACAGTTCTCTCCAACACTTAACTGGCAATTCCTTTTAGTCATGCCAGATATTTCTTTTCGCTCCAATTCTGTTCAGTACCACCTCATTAGCTACACAATCTACACACAATCTTCAGCATTCCCCTGTAGCACATCTCACTCCTGTACAAGCCTACACTCCACACACATGCCTTTAGAGAACCTTCCTAACACTTAATATTGAAGTTAACAAATTTGTCCTCTTTAAAAACACTTTTCTTCCCATTGTCATTCTGCACTCTGTACTGTGACCAATGATTCTACTTATACTGCCAAAGTAACAAAACACATCTACTACCATTATTGTCTCATCACCTAGTTTAATAGGCTATTTTCCTGTATTACAAATATGGTTAGAAATATTGTAATTCTAACAATAATGATAATATTCAAATAGCATTTTCAGTCTTTTTACAAAACATCTGTTATTTTTCAGATATTAAAACTTCATTAAATCTGAATATTAGGCCACATGATCGAAAATGCTCTATTGGCTGAAGCTCTGGTGATATTACTAGATACAATGAAGACAAATGTGCGTTAAAAAAAAAAAAATATTTACGTACTGGAGATAATGAAGGTGAAAACCAGATTTAAAGTAAAATCTACCTACATTTAAACCTAACTGTTTCTTGTTTCTATCAACAGAAGAATGCCTATAGTTTAAAGATATGAACGGTTGTACAAAATAAATGTGCGTCTTGGATTCAGTCTTTTTTTTTTTTTACACCAAATAATTTAAAAGTGAAATTCAACACTTACTTGTGGCAAGTGTAAAAATTACATTGTAAGTGCAAAAGTATATAGTTCAATTCAGATTAATTCCTATGTATAGTAGAGCCCTATTTTTACACTTTTCAAGGGACTTCAAATGAAATGGTGTAAAATGCGGGAAAACATAACAAACAGAAAATAAGGTTTGAACATAAATTTTGCTTACTTTAACACCGTTGCATTTTCGTAGTTCATGTATGATATATGTACATACTAGGCATCAAAATACTCACTGATAACTTTATAAAAACCAGAATTTTTTTAATGTAATTACATTTATCATAATCAATGTTGTCAGCAAGCCTTTAACTGACATTTGTTATCTAAGTAATGTAACAATGCACAAGTACCATACATTTTGCATTTTTTTATGTTTTTCACAATGATATTAGAGAATTTATTCATATTCTCAAGTGAAAATATATAAATAATTATTTTTGTGACATTTGCACAAGGTTTCATCTCACACTGCAATAATCTTTTTGAGGTTATAATAATAATAAAAAAAACATTTTATTGTCAGAAGGCAATAGACAATGTCAAATGAAAATACATTTAATAATACAGTGAGATAAATTATCGACTAATTAGCATATTTTAGTTTATACTACAACAATGCACAGTACATCAGCTATTGGATTACTAATTTTCTACAGTTAAATACTGTAATGTCATAGAATGGGTGGGCAGCTAACCATTCATGCAGTCTTTCTTTGAATGTTAGTTCAGGAAGATCCTGTATAGCATGTGGCAACTCATTAAATAGTTTGTGCCCTATGACCTCTTAGCTATTTATTGATTTTGACAGCCTGTGGTAAGGTGTGTGTGTGTGTGTGTGTGTGTGTGTGTGTGTGTGTGTTTGATGCTTTTTGTATTGTAACAATGTAAATTTTCACTGCTTTTCATGTCTTGTAAGTTTTTTCTTGTATAGATTAAGAAATAGTATGTATACAATTTTATTACTGTCAATTTTTGTCCAGTAAACAAGGGTTTGCAGTGAGCCTTGTGTGATGAATTTATAATTACCCTAATGGCTTTCTCCTGCAATATTAGTATTTGATGTATATGGCTACAATTACCCCACAAGATAATGCTATAGGTTAATACACTTTGGAAAAATGTCAAGTAAGATGATCTGACATATGTTTCAGGTACACAATTTCTACGTTGTCTTAATAAAAATAAATTACTCTAGATAGCTTAGCACTAATATAATTTATATGTTGGCCCCAGGATAACTTATCTAAATAAACACCTAGGAACTTAACAAAACTAGAGTCATCAGTTGTGGCTTGTCTCTTAAAGTGAAGAGAATCAACAGTCAACAGTTTTCTTCTTAAACCCATATTGTGCACCATCGATTATTCCCAGATTTTCAAAATGAGTTGATAATTGTTGGTATCTGATACAGTCTATTACCTTGGAGAGTGCAATTACTACAGAAATTGGTCTGTAACTAGATGGAGAGTCTTTATCACCCTTTTTGTATATTGGAACTATCTTAGACAGTTTTAGTTCACCAGGAAAGTATCCTTCAAATAAGCACTTTTTTATGCAATGGGTTAAAGGGTACACTATGAAATCACTCACTCTTTTTAATAGGTTGCATGATATGCCATATTATATATATATATATATATATATATATATATATATATATATATATATATATATATATATATATTATAGAGGAAAAATTCCTAACAGGAAAAAAATATACGTAAAAAATAGATGAAGAACACTTACCAGGCGAAGGGGCACAGGCAGTAATAGCAACAAATAAACACACAGACACACACACACTCAAAAATGCTAGCTTTCGCAGCCTAGCTGCTTCATCAGGCAGAAGGGAAGGAGAGGGAAAAGGAAATGATGAGGGATTTAAGGAAGGGGGTAAGGAGCCATTCCAATCCCGGGACAGGAAAGACTTACCTTGGGGGAAAAAATGGAAGGTAAATAAATGCACATACACCCACACATTTACACAGACACAAGTACACTTAGCCACAATTTAGCGGAGGTTGAGACCAGGTGGGCAACGGGAAGAGAGAATGTGTTGAAGGGCAAGTTCCCATCTCCGGAGTTCTGAAAGATTGGTGTTGGTGGGAAGTATCCAGATAACCCGGACGGTGTAACACTGTGCCAAGATGTGCTGGCCGTGCACCAAGGCATGTTTAGCCACAGGGTGATCCTCATTACCAACAAACACTGTCTGCCTGTGACCGTTCATGCAAATGGACAGTTTGTTGCTGGTCATTCCCACATAGAACGCTTCACAGTGCAGGCATGTCAGTTGGTAAATCATGTGGGTGCTATCGCAAGTGGCTCTGCCCTTGATCGTGTACACCTTCCGGGTTACGGGACTGGAGTAAGTGGTGGTGGAAGGGTGCATAGGGCAGGTTTTACAACGGGGGCGGTTACAAGGGTAGGAGCCAGAGGGTAGGGAAGGTGGTTTGAGGATTTCATATGGATGGACTAGGAGGTTACGGAGGTTAGGTAGGCGGCGGAAAGACACACTCAGTGGAGTGGGAAGGATGTCATGAAGGATGGATCTCATTTCGGGGCAGGATTTAAGGAAGTCTTATCCTTGCTGGAGAGCCACATTCAGAGTCCGCTCCAGTCCCGGAAAGTATCCGGTGACAAGAGGGGCACTTCTGGGGTTCTTCTGTGGAAGGTTCTGAATTTGGGGGGATGAGGAAGTGGCTCTGGAAATTTGTTTCTGTACGAGATCAGGAGGATAGCCGCGGGATGTGAAAGCTGATATTAGGTTATTGGTGTACTGGTTCAGGGATTCTGGACTGGAGCAGACTCTTTTGCCACGAAGACCTAAGCTGTAGGGAAGGGAACGTTTGATGTGGAATGTAGGTACTGTTGTTTGTTGGTTGGTTTGATGTGGACGGATGTGTGAAGTTGGCCGTTGGACAGATGGAGGTCGACATCAAGGAAAGTGGCATGGGATTTGGAATAGGACCAGGTGAATTTGATGGGACCAAAGGAGTTGAGGTTGAAGAGGAAATTCTGGAGTTGTTCTTCACTGTGAGTCCAAATCATAAAGATGTCGTCAATGAATCTATACCAAACTTTGGGTTGACAGGCTTGGGTATCCAGGAAGGCTTCCTCTAAGCGTCCCATAAATAAGTTTGCGTACGAGGGGGCCATCCTGGTTCCCAATGCTGTTCCCTTTAGTTGTTGGTATGTTTGGCCCTCAAAAGTGAAGAAGTTGTGGGTTAGGATGAAGCTGGCTAGGGTATTAAGGAAAGAGGTTTTAGGTAGGGAATTGGGTGGTCGGCGTGAAAGGAAATACTCCATCGCAGCAAGGCCCTGGGCATTTGGGATGTTTGTGTACAGGAAAGTGGCATCAATGGTTACAAGGATGGTATCTGGAGGTAACTGGCTAGGCAAGGATTTCAGGCGATCGAGGAAGTGGTTGGTATCTTTGATGAAGGATGGGAGACTGCACATGATGGGTTGAATGTGTTGGTCTATGTAGGCAGAGATTCGTTCAGTAGGGGCTTGGTAACCGACCACAATGGGGCGGCCGGGATGATTGGGTTTGTGGATCTTGGGGAGTAGGTAGAAGGTGGGGGTGCGGGGTGTCGGTGGGGTCATTAGGTTAATGGAGTTAGGTGATAGGTTTTGTAGGGGCCCTAAGGTTTTGAGGATTCCTTGAAGCTCTGCCTGGACATCAGGGATAGGATTGTGTTGACAAACTTTGTAGGTAGTATTGTCTGAAAGCTGACGCAGTCCCTCAGCCACATACTCCCGCCGATCAAGTACCACGGTTGTGGATCCCTTGTCGGCTGGGAGAATGACGATGGAACGGCCAGCTTTCAGATCACGGATGGCTCGGGATTCAGCTGTAGTAGACGAAAATTACTCACCAGGCGAAGGAGCACAGGTGTGACAGCATCACAAATAAATAAATGAACACACACACACACACACACACACACACACACACACACACAATCGCAAGCTTTCGCAACCCAGTTGCGTCTTCAGGCAGTAGGGAAGGAGAGGGAAAAGGAAATGATGAGGGTTTTAAGGAAGGGGGTAAGGAGCCATTCCAATCCCGGGAGAGGAAAGACTTACCTTGGGGAAAAATGGAGGGTAAACAAATGCACACATGCCCACACATTCACACAGACACAAGTACACCTAGGCAGACATACTGTAGAAAAATTTATATATATAACTGTTGTTTTCAGTTATTTTATGACCCTTCGTACAAATCCAGGTGATACGTCAAGGAAGGTTAGCATACTTGTGTTTGGTTGTTGGCTACAAAAATTTTGAGAGAGTATCTCTGATAGGTGATACTATTATCAAACCAGACATTAGCCTATTTCTTTCAATGAGTTAATAAAAAATTCAGTTAGTGTTTGTGGTGGGATATTAATTTTTTTCCTTTTTTAGAATTTGTGGTGGCACTGTAAATTATTTTCCAAGCAGTTCTCCATTTATTGGTGGAATTTTGAATACTGTTGACATTGTAGGTCTTTTTAGCTAGCAGGATGGCTTTTTTGCCTTCATTCCTGCATTCAACATAAGCTGATTTAGCATACGTCAGACTTCAGACAGCTGTATATCTTGACAGTAACAACTTGTTTTTTAGATCTGTCATTTGTTTAGTGTTGTTGTTGTGGTCTTCAGTCCGGAGACTGGTTTGATGCAGCTCTCCACCCTACTCTATCCTGAGCAAGCCTTTTCATCTCCTCATAAGAACGACAACCCACATCCACTTGAATCTGCTTATTATACGCGTCTCTTGGTCTCCCTCTGCGATTTTTACCCCACACACTTCCCTCCAATGCTAAATTCACAATTCCTTGATGTCTAAGAATGTGTCCTACCAATCTATCCCTTCTTTTAGTCAAGGTATGCCAGAAATTTCTTTTCTCCCCAATTCGGTTCAGTACCTCCTCATTAGTTACGCGATCCACCCACCTAATCTTCAGCATTCTTCTGTAGCACCATATTTCAAAAGCCTCTATCCTCTTTCTGTCCACACTGCTTATCGTCCATGTTTCACTCCCATACAAGGCAACACTCCATACAAATGCCTTCAGAAAGGACTTCCTTAGGCTTAAATCAATATAAGATGTTAACAAATTTCTCTTTTTCAAAAACGCCTTTCTACCCATTGCCATTCTGCATTTTATATCCTCTGTACTGCGACCATCATTTGTTATTTTATTGCCCAAGTAACAAAACTCATCTACCTCCTTTATTGTTTCGTTACCTAACCTAATTCCTTCGGCATCACCTGATTTTCTTACACTGCACTCCATTACCCTAGTTTTACTCTTGTTAATGTTCATCTTATATGCACCTTTCAGCACACTATCCATTCCGTTCAATTGCTCTTGCAGGTCATTTGCTGTCTCTGACAGAATTACTATGTCGTCGGCAAAACGCAATGTTTTCAATTCTTCACCCTGAACTTTAATTCCTTCTCCAAATTCCTCCTTGCTTTCCTTTATAGCTTGCTCAATGTACAAATTGAACAACATTGGGGAAAGGCTACAACCCTGTCTTACTCCCTTTCCAACCACTGCATCCCTTTCATGCCCTTCAACTCTGACAACCGCTGTCTGGTTTTTGTACAAGTTGTAAATAACCTTGCGCTCCCTATATTTTACTCCTGCTTGCTTCAGAACTTGAAATAGTTTGTTCCAATCAACATTGTCAAAAGCCTTCTCCAAATCTACAAAAGCTAGAAATGTTGGTTTGCCTTTTCTTAATCTATCTTCTAGGATAAGCCGTAAAGTGAGTATTGCCTCCCGTGTTCCTACATTTCTCCTGAACCCAAACTGATCTTCCCCGAGGTCGGCTTCTACCAGCTTTTCCATCCTTCTGTATATAATTCGTGTTAATATTTTGCAACCATGACTTATTAAACTGATGGTTCTGTAGTTTTCACACCTGTCTGCACCCGCTTTCTTTGGAATGGGGATTATTACATTTTTCTTAAAGTCTGAGGGTACTTCACCTGTCTCATACATCTTACACACAATGTGAAACAATTTTGTCATGGCTGGTTCTCCCAGAGACTTCAGTAGCTCTGACGGGATATCATCTACTCCAGGGGCCTTGTTTCGACTTAGATCTTTCAGTGCTCTGTCAAATTCATCTCTCAGTATAATATCTCCTTTCATCATCATCTACATCCTCTTCCCTTCCTACAATAGTGTCTCGAAGTTCATTTCCTTTGTAGAGTCCCTCTATATACTCTTTCCACCTTTCAGCTTTCCCTTCTTTGCTGAGAACTGGTTTTCCATCAGTGTTCTTGATATTCATAGAGCTGTTTTTCTTATCGCCAAATGTTTCTTTTATTTTCCGGTAGGCTGTATCTATTTTTCCCCTATTTATACATTCTTCTACATCCTTGCATTTGCCTTCTAGCCATTCCTGCTTAGCCATTTTGCACTTCCTGTCAATCTCATTTCTTAGTCGTCTGTACTCCATTTTGCCTGTTTCATTTACTGCATTTTTATACTTTCTCCTTTCATCGATTAAATTTAGTATCTCCTGTGATATCCAAGGATTTTTTGTAGGTCTTGCCTTCCTACCTATTTTGTCCTCTGCTGCCTTCACTATTTCATCTCTCAATTTTACCCATTCCTCCTCAACTGTTTTATTTTCCCCTGTTTCTGTCAATTGTTGCCTGAAGCTCCCTCTGAAATTCTTAAGAACTTCAGGTTCCTTCAATTTATCCAGGTCCCATCTCCTTATTGTCCTACCTTTCTGTAGTTTCTTCAGTTTCAGCCTACAGTTCATAACCAACAAGTTATGGTCAGAGTCTATGTCTGCCCCTGGGTATGTCCTACACTTCAAAACCTGGTTCCGAAATCTATGTCTTACCATTATAAAATCTATCTGGTATCTCCCGGTGTCTCCTGGTCTCTTCCACGTATACAACCTTCTTTTGTGATTCTTAAACCAGGTGTTTGTTATAACTAAATTATGTTCCGCGCAAAATTCTACCAGGCGGCTTCCTCTTTCATTCCTTTTGCCCAGACCATATTCCCCCACTATCTTCCCTTCCCTTCCCTTCCTTGTCCTACTACCGAATTCCAGTCTCCCATAACAATTAAGTTTTCCTCTCCCTTAATTGTCTGAATAATTTCCTTTAGCTCCTCATATATTTCTTCGATTTCCTCATCATCGGCAGAGCTAGTTGGCATATAAACCTGTACTACTGTTGTCGGTGTTGGCTCCGTATCTATCTTGACAATGATAATGCGATCACTGTGCTGGTCATAGTAGTTTACCCGCATTCCTATTTTCTTATTCATTATCAATCCTACTCCTGTGATACCCCCAACTGATTTTGTATTTATAATCCTGTAGTCACCTGACCAGAAATCCTGTTCATCCTGCCACCGAACTTCACTAATCCCCACTATATCTAACTTCAACCTATCCATTTCCCTTTTTAAATTTTCTAATTTTCCTACTCGATTAAGGGATCTAACATTCCACGCTCCGACCCGTAGAATGCCAGTATTGTCTTTCCTGATGATCACATCCTCCTGAGTAGTCCCCGCCCGGAGATCCGAATGGGGGACTATTTTACCTCCGGAATATTTTACCCGAGAGGATGCCATCATCATATGTTCATACAGTAGAGCTGCATGTCCTCGGGAAAAATAACGGCTGTAGTTTCCCCTTGCTTTCAGCCGTTCGCAGTAGCTGTGTGGCAAAGCCACATTAGCTGATGTTACAAGGCCAGCTCAGTCAATCATCCAGACTGTTGCCCCTGTAACTACTGAAAAGGCTGCTGCCCCTCTTCAGGAACCACACGTTTGTCTGGCCTCTCCACAGATACCCCTCCGCTGTGGTTGCACCTACGGTACGGCTATCTGTATCGTTGAGGCACGCAAGCCACCCCACCTCGGCAATGTCTATGGTTCATGGGAGTGGATTTGTTTAGTATACCACATACTTTGTCCGTTTTGAGACCTAGATTTGCGCCCCCTTCAATTTGCAGAAAAAACACACACAAGAAAACCATCATTCTCAACATTTGTGAAAAGGAAAATCTGAGAAGATAAAAATGGTGTTTTACTGTACCACATAAGCTATGTCAAATGCCTCTCTACTAATAATGTATTTGAAAAATATTGGATTTTCTTCTGCTCACCTACAACTCCTTCACATTTTTCTACATTTGATGTAAGCTATCAATCCTCACACCAAATATAAATTGTGTTCGAGTTGCCTTACATTACAGAAAAGCCACTCAATAACGATGCCTTTGTTACACTGCAGCATCGGCAAACAAATGTACATTTTATTCACTCCGCTATTAAATCACCTATGTACACAGAAAGTAAAATCGGTCCTATCATTCTTTCATAGGGCACTCCTGAAGATTCCTTTACTCTGACGAACACTCGGTACCAAGAAAAATATACTGAGTAATTCCGAGCCACTCACATATCTGGAAACTTATTATATAAACTTGTACATTTGTCAGTAGTCTGTAGTGCAGCAGCATGTCAAATGTCTTCCTGAAACCAAGGCATATGGAGTTTTGTTTGTTGTCCTTCATTCATGATCCTCAAGGTATCATGCAAGGAAAATGGCAAGCCGAGTTTCACACAAACTATGGTTTCAAAATTTGGGGTGGTGCATGGACATAAGCTACCCTTGTAATGAAATCTGCATAAGCAGAGTAGCCAAGATCACTAGTGTTGTGTCCTTCCTCTAAGAGTGCGCGTTCCCGCTAGAGAGCGCTCTCCAGGCAGTGCAGCGACGCGGGTGCAACGGGCACCAACAGAGGGTGCCACTGCCGCCGCACCACTTTATGCTTCCGTGCGAGGCAGCCAATCAAGATGAGGACAATCCGATTCCGCGCACCCAATGATCGATGCGAGATCCCTCCGCCACCCGCGATATAGGCCAGGAGTCTACAATCTGAAGTTGGAGTCTCAGCTTGCCCGTAAACCAGACAGTATTCGCACGTCCTCGATAGATAGTCCATGTCTATTATCCACGTCTGTATGGGAGAGTCAGTATTAAAAAGTGACAGCCTGTATGTGACCGTCAGAAACAGTATTCCTGTCGGGATATCTTTACGCACGTCACAGTAACCTGCAGACAAGCTAGAGATATATTGGCGTAGGTTTGTGGACTATGGAATGGTGACAGTATTGTATTTACAGAAGACTGCTTCGAGGCACTGGACATTGCTTGCTCAGAAACTACGAGCAAAGAAAGTTACATTGTATTTATCTTTTGTATTGTCGTGTTCATACATAATAAATGTGTTTAAGAGTGGTGCTACTAATTTCTGTTACATGAATGGTGCCCTTGAGTTGACCTGGCTGACCATCGTCCACCTTGTGTACATAACAACTAGTTTCAAATTGCTTTATTTAGAATTTGAAACTAGCAATCTTGGCTGCTCTGCTTATGCCGATTTCATTACAAGATATTAGGTCGCACCCCAAGCTTGAATGATGTCACATATGTACAATAAGCAATTCTGTGTGAAAGAAACTTATTATATTTGAAATGCGAGTACATTCCCAGATTCTGCAGAAAACATCGTGTGATGATATTGTTCTGTAATTATGCGGGTCTGTTTTTTTACTTTACTGGCAGGAGTCACCCGAGCTCTTTTTTTTTTCGAATCACTTGGGACTTTGCATGGACGAAACATTTGTGATCAAGCAAAGTAAAGGGTCAATGCTGTAGAACACTCTTTGTATAACAGAATTGGGATTCCATCCAGGCCAGGTGAATTATTTGTTTACACGCCTATTAATATGTCATCTATTTTACAGTCTCTGCAATGGTTGAATGACACTATGTTTGGATGATCCTCCTGCATGAACAATTACTTCAGCTGCCTTTTTGTTGTCTTCTACTGTCACTCCATCAGCACTAAAATGATTTGGGAAACTACATTATGAAGGGATGGAACGTGAGCACAAACTGTGGTCTAGAAAGGACGTCCTGAACTAGAAGTATCTGCCCCCCCCCCCCCCCCCCAAAGAGAGAAGAGAGGTTATGTGCATTAAAATCCCAAAGGAAGAGGAAGGGAAGAGGTTGCTGAAGAAAAAACATTTGGGGCAGCAGTCAGGAGGAATGTGAAGATTGTAAAATGCGACCATAGCAAAACAGCTTACAATGTAGAAGGAAGGGAATCCATTTATTAACAACACTGTAAAGATCAACATACAATACCAGCAGAAGATTACATAGGGCCGACCCAGCTGCAATGATGTATGGGACTCATGGAGAGTGGGTATCAGTAAAATGGAATAGTATATAACAATAAACTGTGGAGTAAAAGGCACCATACAAGTAATGGTGACCAGAAGTTTGCGTCCAGAGTTTTCAGGTGGCTCAACCAAAAGAACAAATGATACCTTGTCTATTTAAACCCTTGAGTGGAACAAAACAACAGCATCAAGTATAACACAGAAGGGGTGGTAATGCCAATCATTGAAAACACTACAGATGGTACTCATACCCTTACCCATTTGACACACACGAACCAAAACATATCAGAAAAGAAAGGTAGGAAAGAGGCAAGAGGGACAATACTGTGCAATCCTAGCAAATCCTAGACAGCCATCCCAATGTAAATTAAAATACGAAGAGGTAAAGAAGGGCATGCACGTTAATGACCGAGAGCAGGCAGGGAGAGGCACAGGAAAGGTTCTACAGCAGTGAAATGGAAGTAAGTATCACAATAGCTTGGTGCCCTGTGCTAAGGACACACATACTAATTAAACTGACTTGAGCCATTTGATGGTGAGGCTGCATTAGAAATGAGACCCTGACAAAAGACTAACAGCTCTAGCTGATGATCAGGCCCTTTTCTGGCAGAGGAAGAGGTAAAACCTGTGCACAACTCTGCAAGACACTATGAAATGATTGGCAGAAGATACTTTGCATTTCACTGAATGTTATGTTTTTTGTGTGTTCTTTACAGTCCAAATAAGAGTGGTATGTTGGATGACAAAGAAGTTGTAATGATTACTCACTTACTGCTAATTCCTGAAACTTTGTATGCAATCTTTCATATTAAGTACATATATCTAACAGTCCACTAATTCAGCTATGCTGCTCTCCTGTGAATCAAACAAACCTATGACTGAACATTATAAGTACCCTGTTAGTGCTACAGTAGAACCTCTCAAACTTGACACAATGTGAACTTCAAGGTTGTCAAGTTTTAGCGAACTTAAATAAAAATAACTAGGAGTTGAATAAAAACACTTATTTAGAGTATTAAAATTGTACATTTATTGATATAAATATATCAACATTTATAACTTATAATAATAAAAAAATATTGAGACAAAAGGCCTAGTAGAATCTGAAAATACAGTGTTCATTACAATTATTACTGAAGTTGTTTATGCAGCTTATAAAAAGTCCATCACAGTTAGTTATGGGAAGTTTTCTGAACACTAGAAGAAAAGTGTAAAAGAAAACTTACTGAAGTCGTTTGAAAAACCCTGTGATTGAAGACTGCTTTTCTGTCTCCACACGGCGTCTTGCAGCTTTATCACGAAGTCGCCTGAGGAACAGAATCTCCATTCCAGTCGCATTTTGCTGCTCTAAGTACTGCAATAACCCTTCAAGAAATTTCACAGCCTCACTGTGGATAACTTTTCTTTCTTGTCGATGGTCCTCCTCTCCTTCCGAATCGTCCCCTTCTACGTCATGCCCTTTGTCAGCTGCAATGATTTCATCTTCTCCTAATAGTACTGATGCTCCGTCGAGATCCATTCATTCATTGACATCATTGCTTAAAGACTCTTCACACCCTGGGATTTTTTTCACGAGTTCAATCAATTCGCTATTTTCAGAATTGATTCCATCATCACGCGACAAATCATTGCCTGCGTGATCTAGAAGTTTCCTCCAAGAACGAATGAGGTTTATGGTCTCAAGCTTGATCCAAGACTGAGAGACCCATCCAATGACATCTAATAAATCAATCTTCTTTAGTTTAGCCGTTAGCTCCTCGCCCGATTCCAAGGACAACAACGAAGATGACAAAAGCTTACGTCTGTACCTTCTCTTTAACACTGTCAAAGCTCCTTGGTCCATAGGTTGACAGAGATGTGACTTTGGCAGTAGAAACATTGCTTTAATGTCTTTGTCCTGTAAATATTGCACATCGAGAATCAGTAGAGCTTTCCTGGGAAGATTTTTTCTTCAGAAACTTCTCAACCTCTGGGACGAACTGTTGAAAAAACTACTCTTTAAAAATTGCTTCGCTCATCCATGCACTAGATTGATTTCTATACCAAACTCTAAGTTCAAAGTTGCCATCACTTGTGCATCTGACAGTTTTAAATGCTCCTGGTTTTTTTTTTTTTTTTTTTTTTTTTGCTTTTCCAATTAGCGCTAATTTGAGTTTGTGCTCTCCTGTTGCATTACTGCATGCAAGAATAGTCACACACTCCTTACTTCTCTTAAAACCTGGTGCAGCTTTTTCATCTCTCAGAGCTAAACTTTTAGTAGGAAGCATTCGAAAGTTTAGTCTTGTCTCATCTGCATTGTAGATTTGATCACCTGACAGTCCTCTTTTTTCAATAAACTCTTGTAGTTTGGTCTTTAAGTCACTCACATTGTTAGGGTCAGCTGACAGTTTTCCCCCGCAGATACTGAGCAGCTTAATTCCATATCGTTGTTTCCACCCTCACAACCAACCATTGCTCGCTGTAAACCCAGGCTCTCCTTCGTCCTTAAATTGTTCATAAAACTGAAGAGCTTTCTCTTGCAGGATGGGTCCAGATATAGGCTTCCCTTCTCCCTGTGCACACGAAACCATTGGTAAAGGGTTTCGCCAACTTTTTCAATCTCTGTACAGTTTCTTTTCAAGCACCATGACTCAATTTCAGATTTCTTTTTCTTCCAACCGAGCATTGTAGGCCTTCCAATGTTCAAGTCCAATGCTATTTTATTTACTCTTTCACCACACTCAAGTCTTTTTAGGGCACCAAACTTTGCTTCCATTGACACTGACTTTTGTTTCCTCCTCTTCTCCGCCATACTGTTGCTCTATATTCCAGCACAAAACTCATTTAAACAATTGTCAACCACTCTCGAGCAAAAGCAACTGACCACAACTGTGTCTCAACAAACACTAAACTGAACGCCCAGTGAAGACAATGTAGCGAGGGTACTTTATGAACTGCCTGGGAGTCCCAGGTCAATGCGCAGCCTCACGATAAGGAAAGTGGCCATAGAAATCCCCCAATGTGCGCAAACAATAGCCCGCCCCAGCTGGGCAGGTAAAGGATGTGTTGAATGACCTTGGAAAATCCAGTAACCTAGTCTTGAGTCTCTAGCGCTCTCAGGCGGCCTATGTAGTGATGGAAAGCTTTACGTTATTGGGGGTGTAAAAAACAAATTAATTCACCAGCCCTGTCGATTTTTACGGAATGTCGAGTTTTCGAGAATCGCGTTTTAGAGGTTCTACTGTATTCTGTGTCTCCCATATACCCACTGATACTCTAAGATAGAATGCACAAGTCTGAAATGAGCTGAGCTGCCTTATGCAAACTTCAGCCCAAATAATATTTCCATTTTCTATCCCTACAAATTATTGAATTTGACAATGGAAGATCCAGACTTTAAATGCAATAATATGAGAATAGGCAGCAACTCAATATAAAAACACCAACTGAGAAGTAAACAAGCATATCACATTCACGTAACTTTAAACTTTTGGCCATAGTTTTCATAATAAAAGAACATATTTATATTTACACAGATGACAAACAGTTCGCTTAATGACTAAGGACGACTTTCCTAGGATACAATAGAAGCAATTTGGTAGATTAAGCATAAAGGCTCAAAAGGATTAGAGTAAAAGGGTCCTGTGGCTAAATGGATCCCTCAATGATGAATTGTTTGAGATGAAACATAAAATATGCAATAGTGCAAAAGAACAGACTATACATCCATAATACAGTTTTGACAAGGAGATCGCCACAAGTAAAACCGGAGGAGGGTGGTCCAATCTGTTCCCCCATGAAGTGCTGCACAATGCATTAGAACACTTCCTGTGAAACTTGATTCCCAGGAATTGTGTCGACAAATGAAAGAGTAACAGGGCCGGGACAAAGCGATGGGAGAAGGTACTCTGCATACCACCAGAAATTCATACGAATTGTCTTGTTAGCAGAAACCAAATGCTACTGTTGGCGTGCCATGACTGCAGATGTTCGAGACACCCCTTAAAGACACCACTCAAGTAGACAAGTTCTTTAAGAGTTGCAATAAAATGCAAAGTCATCAATGAAAAGAAGCAGAGACTCTTGGTACTAGGCAGTCCATATTGGGGTTAACTGCTATGGCAAATACACCGCTCAAAACAATTTGGGGATCTGATGACATATCATACCAAATATACATATGATCGTGATTGTTAGATTCAAATTGATGAAACGAAAATTATAGAGGGAAACTTTCCTGGTGGGATAAAAAAATAAAAAAATGAAAAGAGATGACTTACCAAAAGGACCGGCTTATCGATAGAAACGAATAACATAACACACATACAAGCTTTCGCAACCTAGCTGCTTCGTCAGGCAGAAGGGAAGGAGAGGGGAAAAGGAAATGATGAGGGTTTTAAGGGAGTGGATAAGGAGTCATTCCAATCCCAGGACAGGAAAGACTTACCTTGGGGGGGAAAAAAGGGGGGTAAACAAATACACACACACACCCACACATTTACACAGACGCAAGTACACTTAGGCAGACATACTGTAGAACTCTTCTACAGTTCTACAGTATGTCTGCCTAAGTGTACTTGCGTCTGTGTAAATGTGTGGGTGTGTGTGTGTATTTGTTTACCCTCCCTTTTTCCCCCCAGGGTAAGTCTTTCCTGTCCCGGGATTGGAATGACTCCTTATCCACTCCTTTAAAACCCTCATCATTTCCTTTTCTCTCTCCTTCCCTTCTGCCTGACGAAGCAGCTAGGCTGCGAAAGCTTGTATGTGTGTTATGTTATTCGTTTCTATCGACGAGCCGGTCCTTTTGGTAAGTCATCTCTTTTCTTTTTTTCAAATATACATATGGTAACATTTTATTGAACCAGACAAATGTGTGGTTCCTGAAGAGTAACAGCAGCCTTTTCAGTAGTTGCAGGGGCAACAGTCAGGATGATTGACTGATCTGGCCTTGTGAATACATCTAATGCGGCTTTGCCATACAGTTACTGCAAAAACCTGGAGGTAAGGGAAAACTACAACTGTTACTTTGCCCAAGGACATGCAGCTCTGCTGCATGAATGTATGATGATGGCATCCTCTAGGGTAAAATATTCCCCCATTTGGATCTCTGGGCAGAGACTACTCAGGAAGATGTCATCAGGAAAGACAACACTGGCATTCTATGGATTGGAGCTTGGAATGTTGGATGCCTTAATCAGGTGGAAAGATTAGAAAATTTAAAAGGAGAAATGGATAGGTTGAAGTTAGATGTAGTAATGAATAGTGAAGTTTGGTGGAAAGAGGAATAGGATTTCTGGTTAGGCAAGTACAGGATTATAAATACAAAATCAGTTGGGGGTATTACAGGAGTAGGTCTAATAATAAGAAAATAGGAATGTGGGTAAACTATTACGAGTACCGCAGTGATCACATTATTCTAGCCAAGATAGATACAAAGCCAACAGCGCCCACAGCAGTACAAGTTCATCAAGTTCATATGCCCATTAGCTCTGCCGATGAGGAGAATGAATAATTTCCTGTATGTCCCCATACGTTTTTTCAGACTGTTAAGAGAGTGGAATACTTAATTGTGATGGGAGACTGGAATTCAGTACTATGAATAGGAAGGGAAGGAAAAGCAGTATGTAAGTATGGGCTGGGGGAAAAGGAATGACAGAGGATGCTGCCTGGAAGAATTTTGCGAGGAACATAATTTAATCACAACAAACACTTGGTTCAAGAGTCATGAAAGAAGGTTGTGTATGTGAAATAGACGGAGGCACTGGAAGATAGAGATATTTTATAATGGTAAGACATATATTTCAGAACCAGGTTTTAAACGTTAAGACATACCCAAGGGCATATATAGCCTCTGATCATATCTGGCTATGAACTTTAGACTGAAACTGAAGATACTGCAGAAAGGTAGGAATATAAGGAGATGGACCTGGATAAACTGAAGGAACCTGAAGTTCTTGAGAATTTCAGAGGGAGCTTTGGGCAACAATTGACAGAAAAGGGGGAAAATAAAACAGTAGAGGAGGAATGGGCAGCATTGAGGAGATGAAATAGTCAAGGCAGTCGAGGACCAAATAGATAGAAAGGCAAGACCTAAATAAAAATCTTTCAATATCACACAAAATAATAAATTTAATTAACGAAAGGAGAAAATATAAAAATGCAGTAAATGAATCAGGTGAAATCAAGTACAGACAACTAAGAAATGAGATTGACAGGAAGCCCAAAAGGGCTAAGCAGGAGTGGCTAGAAGCAAAATGCCAATCTAAATAAGAATGTATAACTAGGGAACAATTTATACAATCTACAGGAAAATAAAGAGATATTTGGAGACAAGAAAAATAGCTGTATGAAAACCAAAAATGCAGATGGAAAACCAGTTCTGAGTAAAGAAGGGAAAGCTGATAGGTGGAAAGAGTATACAGAGGCTCTACAAAGAAAATGAACTTCGAGACAATACTGTAGGAGTGGCAGAAGAAGTAAATGAAGATGATGAATTTGACAGACCACTTAAAGATTTAAGTCAAAACAAGGCCCCTGGAGTAGATGACATTCCCTCAGAGCTACAGACAAGCAGTCTTGCGAGCTACTTTTGGACACATTCTCCGAAAACTGTCTTGAGCAGTTAAACCGGCAACCCACGCGAAATGGAAATATTCTAGACCTTATAGCCACAAACAGGCCTGACCTTATTAACGATGTCTGTGTAGAGACAGGAATTAGTGATCATGATACCATCATAGCGTCGATGGTGACCAAAGTTCATAAACCAGTCAAGAAGGCTAGGAGCGTGTTTTTGTTGGGAAAAGCCGACAAGCAAATGTTACGATCGCACTTAGAAAATGAATGGGCATCGTTTAATTCTGGGACTATGGATGTAGAGGACTTGTGGACTAAATTTAAATGCATTGTTAATGAAGGGTTAGAGAAATATGTGCCAGTCAAGACGATTAAGGATGGAAAAGATCCACCGTGGTATAATAATCATGTTAGAAAGCTGCTGAGAAAGCAAAGGCTGTTGCACTCTCGATTCAAAAAAGAACACGCAAATGATGACAGGCAAAAGTTAGTAGAGATTCGTGCATCTATAAAAAGATCGATGCGTGAAGCATACAATAATTATCACAGCCATACCTTAGCAAAAGATCTTTCCGAGAACCCGAAAAAATTCTGGTCCTATGTAAAATCGATAAGCGGGTCAAAGCCCACTGTCCATTCACTAGTTGATCATTCCGGGGCAGTAATAGTAGAAAGCAAACGGAAAGCTGAAGTTCTAAATTTAACCTTTAAGAAATCTTTCACGCAGGAGGACCGCACAAATATACCATCATTTGATCAACGTACTAATTCCGAAATGGGGTACATAACAATAGGTATTTCCGGTGTAGAGAAGCAGCTGAGAGAGCTAAATACGAAAAAGTCTGCTGGTCCGGATGGAATACCAGTTCGGTTTTACAAAGACTATTCTGCGGCAATGGCCCCCTACTTAGCTTGCATTTACAGCGCGTCTTTAATTCAGCGCAAAGTTCCTAGTGATTGGAAAAAAGCACAGGTGACTCCCGTGTATAAGAAAGGAAAGAGAACTGACCCATACAATTACAGGCCAATATCGTTGACATCAGTTTCATGTAGAATTTTGGAGCATATTCTCAGTTCGAACATAGTAAATTTCCTTGAAACGGAAAAGCTTCTTTCCATGAATCAGCACGGGTTTAGGAAACATCGTTCATGTGAAACTCAGCTTGCCCTTTTCTCACATGACATCTTGCGAGCCATGGACGAAGGGCAACAGGCGGATTGTGTTTTTCTCGACTTCAAAAAGGCGTTCGACACGGTGCCACACTGCAGACTGCTAACGAAGATACAAGTTTATGGAATAGGTTCACAGATTTGTGACTGGCTGGAAGACTTCCTAAGTAATAGAACGCAGTACGTTGTTCTCGACGGCGAGTGTTCATCAGAGACGAGTGTATCGTCAGGCGTGCCCCAGGGGAGTGTGATAGGACCGCTATTATTTTCTATCTATATAAATGATCTGATGGACAGAGTAAGTTGTAATTTGCGGCTGTTTGCTGATGATGCTGTGGTGTATGGGAGGGTGTCGTCTGTAACTGACTGTAATAGCATACAGGTTGACTTAGACAAAATTTCTAGTTGGTGCGAAGAATGGCAGCTAGCTCTCAATGTAGAAAAATGTAAGGTGATGCGCATGAGTAGAAAAAACAATCCTATAATGTTCGAATACAGCATCAGTAGTGAGCTTCTTGATGCGGTCGCGTCGTTCAAATATCTAGGCGTAACATTGCAGAGCGATATGAAATGGAACGAGCATGTAAGGACAGTTGTGAGTAAGGCGGACAGCAGACTTCGGTTTATTGGGAGAATTTTGGGAAGATGTACTTCACCTGTAAAGGAGACCGCGTATAAAACGCTTGTACGACCACGTCTTGAGTATTGCTCAAGTATTTGGGACCCGCAGCAGATCGGTTTGAAGGAAGACATAGAGGCGGTTCAGAGGCGAGCAGCTAGATTTGTTACCGGTAGGTTCGACCAATGCGCGAGTGTCACGGAAATGCTCCGGCAACTCAATTGGGGATCGCTGGAAGAAAGACGACGTTCTTTTCGTGAATTTCTGTTAAGTAAATTTAGAGGGCAGGAATTTGAAGCTGAGTGTAGTACGATCTTGCTGCCGCCTACTTACATTTCGCGTAAAGATCACAAAGACAAGATAAGAGAAATTAGGGCTCGTACGGAGGCATATAGGCATTCTTTTTTTCCTCGTTCAATTTGGGAGTGGAATAGGAAAGGAAATGCCTAGTAGTGGTACAGTGTACCCTCCGCCACGCACCTTACCGTGAATTGCGGAGTATGTATGTAGATGTAGATGTAGAAAAAGCGATGGCTCCCAGTCACTATACCGAGTGTCTACCTGTGTGTGGAAATGTAGTGTTGCCAACTAAAAAATTATGTTCTTGCGAGCACTCGCAGACAACTAGCACTTAATTTTTAATGTGAAATCCTTTAGTTTTGTTTTTTAGATTGAGATATACGCAACAACAAACGTCATCACAAAAACCATAAATTATATATACTGTATGTAAGTATGAAACTTCTTCACGGTTACGGCGGTGGCGATAGCCATATATGAAAGATTGGATATGGGTGCAGCAGTCATTTGTTCTCGTGCGAAATCTGAAGCGTTGCCTGTGGTATTACTGCATGCTTTTCTGTATTAAATGAAGTAGCGCACATATTAAGTGAACATAGTTATTGTGGTTAGGTGTTCGGTACAGTAATTCTTATTTTCTGAGGTCTGCTAATATGAGTGGAAGAAAGAAGAATAGCATAACTACCGCTGAAAAATGAAGAATTTTGAGAGTATTTAAGGAGAACAAAAACGGACAGCGTGTGAAGACAGCTAGAGAATTGATAATTCCTACTTCAATGTTAAATTCCATCGTATGGAAGGCAAAAGAAATCTAAGAAAGTGCAGGTGTATTCGGTGTTTCTGCCAGTAAACTGACTCGCATTCAGGGCGAAAATATAAAGATGTGGAACTGTTTATTGCAGTGGTTCTGGCAACATTGAACAGAAAGCATTCCCATTAGCAGCCCAATGCTCTATGAGAAAGCAACTGAACTAGCAGTGCAACTCGGCGTAGAAGATTTTACTGCCTCGGCATGCTGTCTGCATAAATTCAAGATCAGGCATGGCATCAGTTGTCATAATGTGTTTGGGGAGAGCAGAAGTGTGGATCCCAAGACTGTGCGCGATTGAAAAGAAAATCGCCTTAAAGAACTTTTATGCCAGTACGCTCCAAAAACATTTTTAATTCAAAATTTCAAATTACATTACCGATAAATGCTTGTCCAGCAAGCAATAAGATGTGTCAACATTGGAGAAAAGGAAGACATGAAGATAAACATCTTGCATGTAAGATTTTCACTTGTTTTTTTTTTTTTTTTTTTTTTGTAATTTAGTACCGGTGCCAACAAACAAAATTCAGAAATTATTACTGAATTAGTTTCTTCTGATAGGTGATGCACTACATTGCAGCTGCCTGGCACAGAGATTCCGACAGCACTATCAGGAACTGTTTCTGAAAAAGCCGGAGTGGAATGTACAATCGAGGATACTGTTGGTTCTGTTATTTCCCCAAACGATGACAATATTTCACCAAATGGTGATGAATGGAAGAAACTGGAAGGTGTTGCATCATTTGACGATTACATCAATGTTAATGAAAACCATGTCACAACAGGCGCAATGAGTGTGTCTAAAATAGTGAAAGCAGCATCGCACAATGACGAGGTAGAAACTGCCAATGAGGACGACACTGAAGAGCCTCACCATTCCTCAGCGACTTTTAATGACGCAATAAATGCGTTAGACACAATCAAAGATTTTGTGATGTGCCATAATTTTTCAGAGGAAATAATGGCAGAGTTGCCCCGATTTGAGAGCACTGTTTATATCATGGCTGCAACAAAGAAAACGCAGGCAAAAATTACGGACTTTTTAAAAACATGACATCTTGTAAAAGTGTACCCCTGACTAATTGTCAAGTGTGTAAAAACCTATTAAACATTTTCTGCAACAATGTCTGATATTATGCATTTGCCTACTTTTTTTATCACGAAATTGTCTTTCGCATATACGTTTTTTTCATTTATACTTTTTTGCTTTAGTCCCCTAAGAAACTTACAAATTAACTTTTACTGTATCCTGATTCATCTGAAATATTCTCCTAATCTTCTGCTTCCTGAAAGAGAAATAAGAGTGCCCCTAAGCGAGGGGAAAAGGGTAGTAGGAGGGTGGGCATCTAGTACAGAAAAGTAGTGAGTGCAAGGCCTGTGGCTCGATGGTAGCCAAGCATGTGCTCGCCAAAGAGTGGTGAGGCCCTTCGGGGCGTGACAAACAATGTGATTCAGTTGTTACAGTTGAACCCCGTTTTAACAAACCCGCATTTAAGGAAAATGCACTTCTAACAAATATTTCCATTGATCCTGGTGAAACCCACATTAGAATAAGGTTATTTTTTCCCCACTTCTAACAAACCCCGCGTTAAGGAAAAGTCTGCTTTTAAAGAACAAACATGAAAAATACTGCAAATTAAAATTTTGTTTTTACACAATTCCTAACTGTGGGCAAGTTAATTAGTTTTGTTTCTTCCACACAATTACGAATTTGTGGTTACGTGTCGTCGGTTATCGATTCTTTAAGTCAATGCATATCGAACATCTCTGCAACGATATCGGTATAAGCAGCCGTAATAGATTCTTTCCGTCAATAGGTTATCGTCCCTAATACCAGTGCAGCGGTACCGGAAGAAGCGTTTGACGAATCAGCTTGCTATTTCCCTCTTGTCTTCCATGTGTTATGGTCACGTGGTCTGACGCCAGTCTAAAATTACGAAGTGGGGCCTGTGAAGTGTTGTCTTGTGTTATTTTCTTCAGATTCACTTTTTCAGAATTGTAGGCTATAACTACAGAAAACTTCAGAGTGGAGAGAAGCTGACGACCATCCATGCTGTCAAAGACTATCTTAATCTGTGAGATAATGGCTAACAATATGATTTTGCACTATCTTCGTTGTGCAACTTTTAGAAACAGGGACCACTGTTATATGCCAGTTGTAGCGGTACCTTTGGTCGCAAAAAGACAAATATTCATGTGACAATGTTCAGTTGTCTTATTAGATGTTTTGAAGGAATGCAAATTATGTAGCTGCATTCCTGTAAGCGAAAAATTTATGCAAGAAAGGTTCGAAAATTGTCCTGCTAGATTAGTGTGGAAAAAGCAGTGCTTTTGAACTGCTTAGAAAACTTAATAATCTCTCGTTTCAGAGTTTAAGTGCAAAGAGTGGAGCTGTGTTACTGAAACTGAACCACTGGAGAAAACATTATGACTAATAAAATGTTATAAAGCCAGACATTAAGTTACCCCTACGCATAATACGGAAATTAAAACTCCAATGTGTGAAAAAAATTACTTCATACAACAAATGCCTGGATGACATCGAGAATTTTCAAGTATTTAGCCCTAAATATGGGTGGGTTAAAAAGTAGATTGTCGGTGGCCGCTGACTGAAGTGTTGCAACGCGATGATGACCCACAGTTAAGGCAACAAAACAGCTAATAACAAAAACTTCAGGCTACGTTTTTCTGTCTGTAAACAATTGTTGTCGTGGATTTTTTTTTTTTTTTTTCTTTTTTCTTTTTTTTTTTTTTTGAGTAATATATCGCAAAATCTTGACACACTTGTAGAGGATACGTTTAAGATTTGACTAAATTACACTATAATGTTATTGCTGCTCCTTTAACTTACAAAAAGTAAAATTGTGCTACTATTGTAGTTACGGGCGTAACAAACATCATCTAAAATCTTAACATATTTCTAGAATCGCTAAAGACCTATTTGTCGTGCACCCAAACTCCCTATCCATCAATATTTGTAGAATATGTTTTTGACAAATTAACAATGGAAATTAATTTTGAAGAAGTGTTTTGTTTTGAAGGTACAGGTTGTTAAAAAGGTATTTATACATCAAACCAGGGGGAAGGGGACAACGAAAATTTTGAAATTTATGCATTAGTAAAAATTACAGATTGCATATTCTGCGGAAAAGAAAGCACTGGAAAACTTTAGAAAAAGTACATTGAGAATAAGTAAATAGTGGGGAATAGCGTTCTTTAAAGCTGATGTACAGCACCAATTTTTGCATCTGTAGTCATCTCTCTTAAAGTAGCTGAGTCAATAAAAACAAACATAAACCACATAGTGATAACTTTGGTCATTACAGTATGCTGGAAAAACAAAATGGTCATCTCTTTTTGATTTAATAAAAAATATTTTTTTCTGTAGAAAGTGTGATGTATTTAAATTTGTAACAGATTATTGGTATGTTAGTAATTAAATAACTCCTATAACACCTACACGTGCTTGAATTATGTGTCCGAGTCACTCCTCCTGTGTATCTAGGCAATACCCCCATTTAAGGAAACCTCTATTTAAGAAATATTTTGTCCCCTGAGATTCGTTAAAAAGGGGTCTTACTGCACAGTCCAGGGTAGTATTGTATGACAAAAGGTGAGGGGGGGGGGGGGCGGCAATCTTCTGCGACTTGTTATTTTTTGGGGTGGACGGAGGACTGGAGGTGTGTTGGTATAAAGGTGCAGACAATATGTTTGTGGGCTACATCTATGGGGGTAATGGCTGTCTGCAAGGGCCTTAATTAGATCTTCAGCATATCAGTTAAGAGTTCTCATCAGTGCAAATACATCACACACAGGTGACAAAGACTGTATGGAAGGGATTTTTTTAATGTGAATGGATGGCAGCTGTCGTGCAGGTGCTGCTGGTAGTTTATGGGTGTCGTGGACGAGGTATGCATAGAAAATCAGTAAAAAGGAGGTTAATGTCCGTCCAAGATGGCATGCTCAGTTGAGGAGCACCAAGTGAAACAGATGGGAGAGGAAGAGCTGAGGTTGAGAAAGAATAAGGATAAGATGTCCTGGCTTCGAGTCCTGATCATGAAATTGTCAGTGAACCAGAAGCAGAACAGGGGTTGGGGGGTTTTGGGAGTCTACGGAGGTTTCTTGTAGACAGTCCATAAATAGACTGGCATAGGGGATTTTATAGAAGTGAAATGTGGACAATGAAGATCAGATGGTAGATCACTTAACTAATAGGGAGATGCTTAATAGAATTGGGGAGAAAAGGAATTTTGGGCATATATTGACCAAAGGAAGGGATAGGTTGGTAGGACACATTCTGAGACACCAAGAAATGAACTACTTGCATTACAAGAAAGGGGGATAAAAATTGCAGAAGGAGAGTGGGAGATGAATACAGTATGCAGATTCAAAAGGATGTAGGGTGCCATTCTTACTCTGAGATGAATAGGCTTGCAGAGGACAGGGTAGCGGGGAGAGCTGCAATAAACCAGTCTATGGACTGACAACGATCACCACCAACACCTCCAACGCCACCAGGAGATTGTAGATTGGTAGTATATTGTGGAGAAGGCAAAGATGTTTCAGGGATATTAAATTCAGATAATTGTACTAGTTTAGACTGGTTCCAACTGTGGTTTACTGATATTGTTATGACAGGATTCTACCTTTTGTTATTTTATGAAGGGCAAAATTTTATGTATCTGTCAATGTTTGCACCACATTTAAATAGAATGAATTGCATTTGTATACATCTATCAGATATTTGCATCCTATGCAGAAAATTGGAGTTACATTTAATTTAGAATTGCAGCTCATTAATATATATTAACAGGGTTCCCAATGGAGTTCCCTGCTCCATAACCAAATTTATTTCTGAAGGAGCAAATATTATTCTAAAATGTAAGACAACAACAATTCTTTATTGTTAATAAGAGTGGGACTACAAATAAAAAACAAATGGGTAAGGTTTCAATTTTTCCCATAAATTCTTGTATCTATTTTTTTGCTTCTGGCAATTTTTGTTGAAATCGATGTTACTAAAAGTGTCTCTTTAACTCGCTGGTGGAGTCAGTTCAGTGGCCAGAGGAGGGTGATGGCAAACCATGTCAAGCAGTTCCCCGGCTGGCTAGTCACTATGGTGTTCAAACCAACTTTTGAATTGTTGACAGCATTATTTTAAACATGCACGACATATTTTAGAAACTTAGCTTTAAGAATGTTGCAATATTTTATAGCCTGTCAAAAACTTAATATTTCTTAAAAATACACCTATGAGTGGAGGAAAAAAAAATCAGAATTCTGCATTTCATTTGCCATACCTTGGTACAAATTGCTGTGTTGGTTTTGGCGGCCGATACTCAGGATGCACCATGAAAACCATCTGAGGAAACGATGTCCCAAAGAAGGCTCCGTCAACTTTGTGATGTCTGGTGGATTTTGGAACATACACATCATTAGACTTTGGGCAGTACAGTTTCACCATTTCTTCTCCTGGAATGTCTGACAAACCTGTGGCAAATAACAGCATCACATTAATCACCAATATAAGCAATTAACTGCTCCTCAGAAAATTAAATCTGAAATGAGAGGTGAACAAATAATTCTACTCTCTCTCTCTCTCTCTCTCTCTCTCTCTCTCTCTCTCTCTCTCTCTCTCTCTCTCTCTCTCATTTCTGCCGCTGAGACTGCTGTGCCCGAGAGTCAGCCGTGCCGGAAACGCAGTCCCGAGAGCGAAGCGACTTGCCACTCCTGGCCAACATGCAGCCTCGGTAGCCAACACCAGTGCACATGCACATGGCTAGCTCTTCTCACTGCACTGGATTTTTTTGCACCCGCCCAGCACACATTCACACTGCCGGCCGGGCCAAGACGGACATTTCCAATTTTCACGTTGAAAAAAATGTTTATGGCATATAAGATTACCCCACATTGTTTTATCAAGCAATTGTGTTTCTTACAAGCTTTTCCTTGTCTGTAAAAAAAAAAAAGTCTACTTTTCATTCCGCTCGACTTGTTAGTTTCGTAATGTTCCTCACTATTTTGATGAAAGTATACACTTAAAAATCTGATTTTTGGACTCGTGGTAGTAGAACATCTTAGCTTTCAAATAAACCATACACCTTTTCATAATTCATAGAAGACGTTAATAAACAATGCTATTTGTTAGGTACATGCGCTTGATTTACAAATTGTGTATTGGAAAAGTTTGATAGTGGGCAGTTTACTGTTCTATGCATCACAGACCATACATTACAGCGAGTGAAATGAAGCTAAAAGTACAGAAAAGCTTTTGAAATGGTCATCGCACTGATATCTACCTCGTTTCACAAGTAATTGCGAGTTATTTGAGCAGCGATAATGCTGCGATCTCAAGCCTACAAACTCTGTGGGTGTTGGGCATAGTGTGATGCACTGCAGTACCGAAAAAATGATTTGCTGGCCATATATGTTGGTCCCTCATGATGTATTAATAATCCATAACCAGAAAGAGTTGTACATTGCCTCAAACAATTCAGATGACCTTAACATATTAAATCACTATAGAAAATATTGTAACATATTTAACAAAGTCATTCAGAAATCAGAAAGTATGTATCTGTGCTCAAAAATTAATAACTCTACAAATAAAATCAAAACAATATGGGAAGTGATACGAAATGAGACTGGTTCAAATAACCACAACATGACCCAAAACATTGCACTGAACAATGAAGGTAAACTAGTTCAAAACCAAGAGATGGTGGCTAAAATCTTTAATGAGCACTTTCTAACTGTTGCTGAGAAAACAGCATGCAAAGGATCTACAGACAAAGCAATAAAAATCCCTAACTCTATAGACATGATTGGTATGGGCCCCCATAACTGTGCAAGAAGTAAGTAAAAAAAAATCATAGTGTCTTTAAAAAGTAAAAATTCATTGGGTGTAGACAATATTTCCAGCAAACTGCTAAAAAACAGCTGTAATCAGCTCACTAAAGTTTTAGCTCATATATTCAATGCCTCTCTTAATCAAGGTATCTTCCCTAACTGAATGAAGTATTTTACTGTGAAACCCCTCTACAAAAAAGGTGATCCTACAGATGTTTCAAACTATCACCCTATCTCTCTTGTAACAGCATTTTCTAAAGTCTTTGAAAAATTAATATGTGTCAGAATAGTCAATCACCTTGAAAAATTTGCACTAATTAGTAAGCAACAATTTGGTTTCAGATCAGGTGTATCCACAACTGAAGCAATTTTCTCACTTACTAATAATGTCTTAGAATGACTCGATAAGAAAAAAATTGCCTGTTGGCATATTCTGTGACCTGAGTAAGACTTTCGACTACGTCAGTCACGGAATACTTCAGAAAAAGCAGCCCAATATGGAATCCGTGGACAAATGGGTAACTGGCTCAGATCATATCTAGAGGACAGACAGCAGAAAATAGTATTAGATGTTAAAAATCTACAAGTAGGAGAGGTAGAGTCTGACTGGGCAGCAGTACATCATGGAATTCCACAAGGGTCAGTTCGTGGTCCCCTGCTATTTATTATATATATTAATGACCTACCCATGTCCTCAAACAGGGCTAGCAATATCACAATGTTTGTAGATGACAAGTATTGTGACAGCCAGCAAAACCTCCACTACATAGAGTTAAATACCCACCAAGCACTTCCAAATGTTCTGAATTGGTTCACAGCAAATTCTCTAGCAATAAATATCAATAAAACAAATTATATGCAGTTCCAATCCAGTTACAAAAAGGCCAGAAGAGATTATCATTGCACAAGAGAGCCAACAGTTACAGAGCGTTCAGTGCACAAAGTTTCTAGGTGTCCATATAGATAACTGGCTCAACTTGGTATACCACATACAGCAAACTCTAAAAAAAGCTTAGCTCAGCAACATTTGCCATCTGAATAATCTCCAAAATTGGAGACATCAATGTATCAAAGTCTGCATATTTTGGCCATTTCCATTCAGTGATGTGCTACGGAATATTCTTTTGCGGCAACTCACATTTAAAAAAAGTAGTTTGTAAATCTGAATAAAGTAGACCGAATTCTATGTGGTGTTCCTCCAAGAAGCTCATGTTGGAATCTTTTTAAACAGTTAGGTATATTAACCTTTAGACGGTACACCCTCTTATGGTACACAAAGCGTACACTCTGTTTTACAGACTGGGGTGCCGTTTCATTCAGATTCTTTCAGCATTTGTACCACCTAATTGCCTTAAAAATGTATATAGTTCACAATTCATTCTCACTCTTCCCCATCATACATCCGCCACAGTTTTCTCACATAATTGATATGTTCATTTTTCCCAAGTTTACAGGCTTGCAATTGACTCTACATCTACATGGGATACTCTGCAAATAACATTTTAGTGCCTGGCAGAGGGTTCATTGAACCACAATTATACTATTTATCTCCCATTCCCTTCTCGAATAGCGCGTGGGAAGAATGAACACCTGAATCTCTCTGTTCGAGCTCTGATTTCTCGCATTTTATTCTGATGTTCATTTCTACCTATGTAAGTGGGAGTCAAATATATTTTCGCATTCAGAGGAGAATGTTGGCGATTGGAGTTTCGCAAGTAGCCCACACCGCAGCGATAAGCGACGTCATCGTAATGATTTCCATCCCAGATCCTGTATCATTTCCGTAACGCTGTCTCTCCTGTATCGTGACAATACGAAACGAGCTGCCCTTCTTTGGACTTTTTCGATGTCCTCCGTCAAACCCACCTGATAAGGATCCCACACTGGGCAGCAATACTCCAAAAATGGACGGACAAGCGTAGTGTATGCAGTAGTAGTTCTATTGCATCTTTTAAGGGTTCTGCCAATAAAACGTAGACTCTGTTTTGCCTTTCCCAAGACATTATCTACGTGTTCTTTCCAATTTAAGTCTGAAGTAATAGTAATTTCTAGGTATTTTGTGGTGTTTAAGGCCTTCACATTTGATTGATTTATCTTGTAAACAAAGTTTAACGGATTTCTTTTCGTACTCATGTGGACGACTTCACACTTCTCATTATTTAGAGTCAATTGCCAATTTTTACACCATACTGATATCTTATTCAGATCGTTCTGCAGTTGGTTTTGATCTTCAGATGATTATACTAGACAGTAAATGACGGCGTCATCTGCAAACAACCTAAGAGAGCCACTTAGATTTTCCCCTAAACCGTTTATGAAAATAAGGAATAGCAGAGGACCAATAACACTACCCTGTGGAACGCCCTATATCACCTCTGTTTTAGTCGATGCCTTACTATCGATTACTACGAACTGTGTTCTCTCTGACAAGAAATCCCCTATCCAATCGCAAATTTGGGGGCGATATACCATAACCACGCAATTTCATTAAAATCCGTTTGTGAGGTACGGTGTCAAAAAGTTTCTGGAAATCAAGAAATACAGAATTCATTTGTGAACCTTTGTCGATAGCACCTATCACTTCGTGTAAATAAAGAGCTAGTTGTGTTTCGCATGAACGATATTTTCTAAATCCTGTGATAGGAAAAAAATATAAATTGAGGGCTCACGGGGTACATTGGACCAGGGAAAATAAAGACATTCAGCATACACATCTGTCTTTTTTGAGTGCGAGTGGAGAGTGTAATGTGTTATTTACAGAACTTCAGACACATGTACAACGAAGAAAAGACTTACGTCAACTTCCTCATTAACGGCCTTGAGGCTGCTGTGGAGGGCGGAGCGCAGATACGCTCTCAGGGAGAAGGGGAGGGGAGGGGAGGGAAGGGAAGTTGGACGCCCCGGTCCAAAAGACCGGTGTACAGGCTGAAGGTTAAACCACTACTTCACAATATCTTCTCTCACTCATGGACTTCACACTTATTAATTCTTCTGAATATGAAACAAATGAGGCATACCATCATTACAACACGAGACGAAAAGGTTATATGCACTAAACGGAAAAATCTGCCCATGGTACAAAAAGGGGTAAAGTATGCAAGCACAAAAATCTTTAACGCACTCCCGATTAAGATGAAGTGTCTAAAAGTAAACAAAACACTATTAAAAATAAGCTAAAGGAATTCCTATTGGATAAATGTTTCTACTCTTTAGATGAATTCTTCAGCAGAGAAACAGTAGTAATTCAGATTTATGGACTTAATCTGTGGCCACAACTAATCTGCACTAAAACCTCTGTTTTTACAACTCCTTATGCATTTGTACTTTTGCTTTGCTATTGTATCTGTATTGTTTTTTATCTCTACTGGTATTTTTGTAATGTATTGTTTTCTATTTTTATTTGCAGTTTTGTATTTTATTGTTTTTAACTCTATTGTATCTTTGTATTGTATCTGCTTTGAATTATTCCAATCCCATGTGTTACATGACTTAATGGATATTATTGTATGATATACACATTGTACATGTAGTTGACTCGTTCCATATCAATGCGTGTTCACGCCATACTGGATCTATGGAGTATGTATCTCGAATAAAATGAAAATAAAATAATGGAAACTGTGAGTTTGCAGTTGATGAGATGAAATAAAATTTTGGAGATAATAAATGGAATAAACCCAAAAATATACTTACATTTATTGGTGACTAATACACTATGCAGTTTTTCTAATTTTTGCTTTTGTAGCTACCGGAAAATAATGTACCACAAGGTGAAAATAATTGTATACAGTCTCTCACACGAAGGTGTTATCCCTCATGCTCTAGACTAAAGTAGTAGTGAACTAAGTAAAAAGGAATACTCTACAATAAAATTAGAAACATGTAGTTACCTCCTTATAAGGGAAGGTGCAACTTATGGCCATGGGGATATGTGAGGTGTGCCAGTTTTAAGTGGGACTTGCAATACTATCTTTCAACTCATCTCCAATTTCAAAGAACTCTACATAGTTCTCGGAAATTTTATTTATTTTATTAGGAAGCTATCTGAGGGAACTACTTTTCTTCAAACATTTTCCTGAATCCTCTGATAATTTTCTTTGGCTCCATGGTACTTTCGTTTCCATTTTTCTACATTAAATGAAAGAAAAATGTGCAGATTTAGTTAGCCTCAGAAAATCCAGATCAGTGAAAGATGAGAAGGTTGTGTCATTTTGTTTCTTGTTGTGATTTTTTTCCTTCTTGGTGGGCTTGTACCCAGCAACAGGGGATGCTTACCCACTGTCATTAAAGGAAACACAGCGGTGACCAAAACTTTTTCACTGCTGTCTAGTTCGAGCCAGTGAACTGTTAATTGATTTTAAATATTGTTGAAACGAGATAGAATGGCTGGCCAGTACTTACCTTTGTGCACCTAGGTCGTGAACTACCTTCTCCTTCTGTTTCCATCCTTTCTTCCTCCCTTCTCTCCCACCTGACAAATGAACTGTGTTCCGAAAGCTTGTCCTTTTTGTCCCCTTTTTTCTGTTTCTTCATTTGTGTTACTATCGGCGGTACAGCACAAGGGTAAGTACTAGCCAGCCATTCTATCTCGTTTCAACAATATTTATCATCTTTGAGGAGAATTTTCATCATTAATCGATTGTTAATTGATTTTGTTATTTTATAACTGTTGTTTTAATACTGTAGTGACTCACTGAATTATAAAAAAAGTAGAAATATGTGGTATGGACCCATTCCATAAATTTCGTTTAACATTTAGGAGAGTTTTTCCTTATATGGACAACTAAAAACATTTCTGAAATGTTTTATTCATATTACAGAGTTATTAGTAATAAATGAAAAAATAAACATACTTTCATAAATGAAATTAACAAGAAATATCATGCAGAGAAACTTCTGCTGAAAGTAGGCTGGATACGTGCGATACTCATGTTTTAGGACCAACACTTAATTGTCAGTCTAAATTCATGGGCTGAGACCATTAGCACCTATTTCTAATGTTCATAAATTTCGATGAGTCACTTGCATTTAATGTCCACTGTTCTAGTGGTTTGTCTGATGTAAGACATACCACCTTAACAAGGAACATTGTAAATGCCAGGTTTCCTTAATCCAAGGTCATCTTTAACTGTCCGAAATAGAGCCCTGATTTTGCTAGGTGGGCAGAAAACACTCTTAATGGTATGTTTCTTTAGTATTCTGCTGATCTTGGCAGACCAGCTGCCACCACCCAGCACAGAAGATGGAGAGCTCAGAACACTCATACATCAGGCCAAGACATTATCCGACTCTGACAACCTGGCAAAGGAACTCTAACATCTCCGGCAAGTAATCACTGAAAACGGATATTCAACCAGGGATATACGTAGAGCAATGCATCCAACCAGACGTATGGACGAATCTGAACAGGAGCAAAAAGAAGACCCTTAAGAAGCTTGCCTTTTTTTTTACCATATGCTGGGCCTATTTCTGCCAAGATCAGCAGAATACTTCCATTAAGATAGTTACTTAAATATTGCTTGGATGAAATTCCAAAATCAAAGTGGCATGCCAAATTGGAGAAATAGTGTAGTGTGATAGGATGAAGTTGGCAACATTTTTCAGTGGCAATCAGAGCACTCTTAACCAAGATGACTTGATTCAATTACAAGAGTTACACATTTTAAGCCAAGGTGGGGGTTGTGACGTTGCGCATTGTGCAGTGTAGCATAGTAAGTGTAGCAAGTGAATCACGTCAGAGCAGTCCCACCTTCGACATCCAAGGGCATTTTTTGCAAGAGTTAAAGATGCCTTGTTTATTCCTTGTTTCTGTAATTTATTTGAAAATATTTTTTGCTTGTCATAAATAGACATTGTCTCAAATATTCAGCAAGGCAGTTCATTATGCCTGTAACATGTTTCTATGGCTTTCTATTATTTGTGCACAAAAAAGTGCCGTTTTCTTTGTTGTAAATAACAATGCAAGCTTAATTAATCTCTTGTTAGAAACCCATTACATGGTGACAAAAGCATTTTGCAAGAGTGCCCTGAGTCAAAACACTACCACATAAGTGGTTTAAATGAGCAAATGGTATCCAAATGGAATTGTAAAGGCAAGGTGTCCAGTGATTAGTAATTTTAAAATTAAGGTTTTTTTCCAGGTTTTCCAAGGAATAATCATTTTTTTCCAGGTTCACAGTTTATTAACTTGACATAAAAAGTACAAAGTACAAACAATTATATTTCTTTAACAGTTTTTCTACTTATAATGTTTACAAATCAGAAGTGCTGAATATATGAGGGCATTTGTAGAAGTGATCCAAAATGTACACAAAGATCCACAATTACGTTCTTTATACATAATTATCGGTATAATTGTATTTCCATTAAAAATTCAAAGGCATTGATTTTAAATTCAAAAAAGTATAAGTATGCTCCTCAGTAACTTAGAAAATATACTCATGTTCAGGGCCATATTTAGGCAGGCGCAACGTGCAGCTGCACAGAGCGGCAAAATTTTGCCATCGAAAAAGATCTGTAAATATTATTTTAATGTTGCCATATACCTTTCTCACATACAGAAAACTGGACAGTAATAGATCAATTTGCTATGTTACTGATATGCTATTCAAATCAATGAACTACTGGCATGAGTGTGAAATATAAATACAGTGGAACCCTGATTTGCCTTGGTGGAGTAGCCGAGCGATCTGAGGTGCCTCGCTGCAGAGTTCATGGTTGCTTGCCGTCTGAGGATCGAGTCCTCACTGGTGTGTGTGTGTGTGTGTGTGTGTGTGTGTGTGTGTGTGTGTGTGTGTGTGTGTGTTGTCCTTAGGTTAGTTTAATTTACTTTAAGTAGTTTGTAAGCTACGAACTGATGACCACTTAGTTTGGTCCGATAGACCAACCCCAATTTAACATTTTTCAGGGGATTTTAAAAAATAGTGTAAAATACAGGAAATAACTGTTTTAGTGCTGAAATTTGCTTATAGCAACACACTTGCATTTTCATAGTTCTTATATGATTATATATATAACATAATAGACATCACAGTACTAGGCAGGTCCTGTTTTTATTATGTAATAAACATTATCTGAATTTCAAAGCGTAACTGGAACTCATAACTTCATATGAAATATTTGACATAATTTTATTCATAATAATCAATGTTTTTGTGAAGGCTGCATCTGTGTCATTCATTCTTTAAATAATTTAACACTGCTCCAGTTGCAAATTTTTTCATGCTTTGGAATCTCCCCCCCCCCCCCCCCCCCCCCACACACACACACTTCTGATGACGATTTTTGAGAATTTAAGTGCAAATACTTCTTGCACTGTACTGTCTTTTTGAGGTTATACCGTACTTTGCACCTCCCAGTGTGCAAAAAAGCACATACGCAAAATATTGTTGACGCTGTTCATCAAAATGTCACAAAAGTAGTTACATAAATATTTTCAGTTCACAATGAAGATAAATTCAGTCTCGAAACTCATAATAAGCGCGAAAAACAACACTTGAATAAACAGTAGGTGCAAAGTCTGATGGGAGCGATCGTAAATTACAGTCGCGCCCACCAGTTGCTACACAATATGGCAACCTAGTGCCAACTATAAATAACAAAAGCAAACTATGCATTTCAATGAACGCAAAAAATGCCAAGCAACTTTACTTGGTAATATTTTAAAAACAACTTGAAAGCAAAAAATCATGCCAGTTTCTATTTATGTCAATTATGTAAGTTTCTAACCCCTCAAACATGGTTTCATAAAACGTAAATCACGAGAAAAATGTAAATATCTTAACACAAAACTTGGGGCGAATTAAAATTGTGAACTAATAAGAGATTGTGTTTAATGCGGGAAAACGTAAAATGGGGGTTTCACTGTATGTTAAATTGGAGAAAATATCAAGAATTCAGAGGTTCCCCCCCCCCACCCCAATTGCAAAAATTTCAGGTTTTTTCCTGGTTTTCAAGATTTCAAGGTTTGCTGGACACCCTGAAAGGGTACTGAAAAAATAATCACCTCCTAAGCTCCTGGATAGACAATTTTGTACAAATACTACTCACTATCTGAAAAGAAACATTCTGTGGATGCAGTGTCAGTGGTGACAGGAATGAAGGTCAGGAGAGAGAGAGAGAGAGAGAGGAGAGAGAGAGAGAGAGAGAGAGAGAGAGAGAGAGAGAGGGGGGGGGGGGGGGCGGGGGGGAAGATAAACAGATATTGGGAGGGACTGAAGACTAATCAGATGGACAAGAGAAGAGGGAGATGGAAAAGACCTAGCAAATGCCAGGTTTTCAGCTAGTCAAACTAAAAACCACTTTCTCAAGGAAAACAAAGAACCATGTGCATAATAGAAGCAAAGAACCCAGAAAAGATGATGAACGAAGATGAGGAGGAGCTATTATCTAAGGCTCACAGCGATAATCCTAGGCATGGTTCTTTTCGTAAGGTATTACAATTGGTTAATCTGTTACTACCAGTCCGTAGCAAACATATGATAGGGAATTGCATGCACATACAACTTGTGTGATAAGTCTATAACAATAAAAAATGAAATAAAATATATACAACTTTCCTAAGCATTTCTTCAATTCCTTGATTTGAAGGTAATACAAATAAGGAGAATTGCCTAGTACATGCCAATCACATTTTGTCATTGTTAAGCTATTACTTTTTCCCTCAGTTCACACACTTATGCAAATTCTGAACTGTGCAAGTGAGTTGCAGTGAGAAAACTAACCTATTGGCAGCAATGGCTGGTTCTGGCAGTACACTCGTGGACAGTAGCCAAAGACCCCAGATTCGTATTTCTCCATCATCTGACCAATTCCTCTATTAGTGAGTATATACCGTGCATGGATGAGACCATACAGGAGTTCAGCTGCTGCCTCTACTTCATCTGCTTCAAGTCCAGACTCCTCTGGATCTACTGAAAAAGTGCTACATACAAAAGATGCACAAAAAATTGTCACTAATAATTTAACTTCTTATAAACAGAGCAGGTCAATCACATCAGCACCACATTCAAAATATTCAAGCAATAAGCATAATATTGGCCTTAAACGAATACAAGTAGACCTATTCTGACAACCAAAATTTTCAAAATAGAGGTACCATGAAATGACTATAGTATATGAACCTGAATCGAGGGACAATTGAGAACATGAAATTAAATTGTAACTATATGTACAGGAGGTTGGTGGCAGGAAAAGGTTGACAAATTTTAGCTATGAACTAGAAACTGTGAAACACTGATTATTTTTTTTTAATTAAAATTAACAGTTCCAACATATAAATGCCTAAATCTTAATTCTGCACATTTTTTGTATAGATGTTAACTCTGATAAATGTAGGCACCGGTTTAGTTCACTAAGGTAGCACCTGAAACCAGTGCTTACAACTATCAGAGTTAACATCTATACAAAATAATCTGCAACATCAATATCTAGACATTTATATGTTGGAACTGTTAATTTTGCTCAAAAAATATTTTGGAGTGCCACAGTTTACAGTTCATAGTTAAAATTTATGTCAACATTTTCCTACCTCCACTCTCCTGTACATAGTTCAATTTCACGTTCTCAATTGTCCCTCTATTCAGGTTCATATACAGGGTGATCAGTCCTCAGCGCAACCGCCTTTGCAGCGTCCGACTTTCCGTCTATAGCAGCTGCGGTGCCCGCTTAGCGGGCTAGCCGAAGTCCACACTAAATTTAATGCATGTTGGCGCGCAAGTTATTTCTGACATACGTAACACAAAAGTTTATTACTCGCCTATATTACGCAAGGTATTGGAACTGCCTCCCTTCATTGTTCAAGCATTTTTGACACCTGCTTGAGGAAGTTGCTCATTACACTCTGAACTTCCCTCTCAAATTGCAGTGATTTCGTGATGAATGTTTGATTTTAGTTCATCATAGTGTGGGGGATCTGATTTGTACAATCCCCCTTAATGCTCCCCACAGATAAAAATCTGCAAAGGGTTAAATCAGGAGAACGAGGGGGCCAAATGTTCTTAGTGATAATTCTTTCACTGAACACATTACTAATTTCCTGTAACGATAAGTTGGCTACATGTGCGCCGCTGAGTCTTGCTGACATGTTGCGAAAGCACATTCTCTCTCAGTTAATTGGACAAAAAAAGGCCGCAATATGTTTTAAACACACCTGTCACTATTGTTTCATAGAAAAATATAGAGCCTATTATTCTCTCGACGATAACAGCGCACTACACTCCTATTTTTTGATCGTGCAGGGGACTACTCCGAACTCCAGTAATGATTTACCGTATATACTCAAATAATCCACCCATGTTTTTTCCCCGAATTTCAGGACGAAAAACTGGGGTGCGCGGATTATTTGAAACATTGTTGGTACTGCTCCGCCTCCAACAGTACATCCCATTATACTATTGCATTGTTGCGGCCTCAGTCTGTGACGCATCATTAGCACGTTAGGAGTGAAGTATTAATGTCTTCAAACTTGTTAATTATGGCTACAAGTTCTCGTTATCGCTCGTACACTGCTAAAGAAAAACTGAAAATTATTGAAGAAGCCGAGAATATTGGAAACCGTTGCAGCAGGAAGAAAGTACGACATGACAGTTTTATTCGCGACTGGCGAAAAAATAAAACGCAGCTTCAAGAAACTATTAGTAATCGCCGAGCTTTTCGCGGCCAAAAAGCGAAGCATCCGGGCCTCGAAAAAAGGCTCTGTGATTATATAGATGAGAAGCGACAATACGGATACGCGGGGTGACGAGTGAAATGTGCCAACTTAAAGCATTGTCTTTAACCAAAGAACTAGGTATTACCAGTTTCAAAGTTAGCCGGGGCTGGCTATCGAGATTTTTCAACCGAACTGGTTTAGGATTCCGGAGGAAAACTACTATCGCTCAGCAGCTTCCAGGCGATTATGAGGAAAAAATAGTGAATTTTCATAGTTATGTGAAATCTGCACCATAAACAGTCCTATATATTATCGCAAATTGGTAATGCGGATCAAACGCCAGTCTATTTTGAGATGCCGCTCGACAGCACAGTGAACAGGAAAGGAGAATCCAGCATAATGATACGAACTGGCGGCAGTGAGAAACAAAGATGTACAGTGATGTTGTGTGTAACTGGCGATGGCCGAAAGCTGCCACCTTACGTGATATTTAAAAGGAAAACTATTCCGAAAATATCAGTAAAAGGCGTATTAGTGAGAGCGAATCTGAAAGGGTGGATGGACAATGAACTTTTAGTTGACTGGGTGACAAGTTTGGCAACGTCGTCCTGGTGCGTTACTGAATTTACGCAACATGTTGGTCCTGGACAGCTTCCACGGACGTACAACTAAGGAAGTGCGGGACAAATTACAAAGAGAGAAAACTAACTTGGTCATTATCCCTGGAAGCCTAACATCCATCCTACAACCACTAGATGTGTGTATAAATCGGCCATTCAAAGCTGCACTTAAACAGCGATATACGCAATGGATGGCTGATGAAAACCATAAGTTCACACCTAGTGGAAAAATCAAACGGCCGGATTTGTCCCAGATTTGTGAATGGGTGAAAAGTGCATGGGACTCCATTCCGCAACCACTGGTGGAAAAATCCTTCAAAAAAGGTGGAATCACAAATTCACTGGATGGCACAGAGGACGGCACTCTATGGGAGGATGGTGAAGATGAGAATGATTCTCCCGCTAGTGATGACGACGAAAGTGATGAATAGAGTGGTAAGGGAGGAAACGTATTGACTAAAATATCTTATTGCACACATTAACAAATTCTTAAACAAGATAATTCACATTTAATTTTTTTTCGATTGTAGGTACGCGTATAGTCCCGGCTAGCGGGGATAATGTTCCCCGGCCGCCCACCCGCCAGCTGGCAATCTGCACGCCGCTCAATTGGTTGCATTTTAATGATGTATCAACCTGTAGAGCAGCGTTGCTTCAAACCAGTAGTTATTATGCATACTTTGGAACACACAACATTGCAACAATTTTTTAATATTTGTAAATAAAACAAATTAAAGCGAATCCCCCCCCCCTCGTCATCAAAATTGGGGTGTGCGGATTATTCGAGTATATACGGTATTTTGCGAATTAACATACCCATTTAGGCGGAATCACAATTTGTCCAAAAAGAAAGTTATGGACCTTTGGCAGAATCCATTCACAGAACTGCAACCTTTTTTCAGGGTCACTAGGTTTAAGTCCTTGTACGGCAGTTATTTTATATGGTTGTAACTTCAGTAGCTTTGTAGCTGCCTGAGCAGAGCCGTAGGAAATTCCAATCTGTTGAGAAAGGCTTAGAACTGATTTTCTAGGAGATCTTTCCAGGGCTTGTTCAATGTTATCCAATGTTTCTTCTGTGAGGACAGAACAGTTCCCGTTTCACAAAATTCAGCCACCAATCGATGAATCTTACTCCAATTAGGAATACGAGCATTACGAAAATCGTCAAGAAATAATCTCTCTACCTCACGCGCCAATTCTGTGCGCACATATGAATCGTAAATGAATACTCTTTGGCAAATAGAATAACGATTTCCACTATTTCCCTATAAGCACTGTCACACAACACACAGTACTGCCTCGGCTGAAAAATGTGTTCCACTTTCACAAGAATGTGACACAAACAAAGGCCTCTCAGTGGAGCAGAAAAATAACTACCCACCACCTCCACTGCGGCCACTGGCGGGCTGACGTGCCGGCCACCGGCTGTCTGCCAGCCGACAAAAAATAAATAAATAAATAAATAAATCTGCAACAGGCGGTTGCGCTGAGGATTGATCACCCTGTACTATAGTCATTTCGTGGCGCCTGTGTTTTGAAAATTTTAGTTGTCAGAATAGGTCTATTTGTATTTATTTAAGGCTATTTATGCTACTTTAAGTAACCAGGGCTTACAACTGCAATAGGTAACAAGCATAAACATTGTTTAGGATTCTTATTAGTGAGTTTTAAGTATGTCAAGATGAAGTACACTTACTTTTTTCATTACATTTTACAAGTAATTTATGGAAAACAGGGCCAAATCACAGAACTACTAAGTTTTTATTAGTTGTTCATTGAAGCCTGCATTATATACTATTATGGAACCTAAGCAAAAACTATGATGACAAGTGCAATTGTTGCACCAAAACTGTATGAACAGTTTGCAAATGTCCATAAAATATGACTTTGAAGGAGCAACAGCAAATATTAGTAGTTTGCATAGTTTTAAAAGATACTGTTGTACAAATCAATATTATCACTCAGACTTTTGACAAGTAGTATTATTATTTCAGCAGTTACTAAGGTTAATGTGCACTATTAATAGTGTGATTGTTCCAATTGCAAAATTGAAACATCAATGAAAAATGTGTGTTAAGTGAATCAAATAAAATACTATTATGAACATGTAGGAGCCATTGTTAGTAAAAAAGGTTACTTTAATAATTCAAACTACTTAAAGTTAAGTGTTATTCTTTCAAAGCAACCTTTTTCATTTTAAATGAATACATTTTACTTTAGTAGAAAAGACATTTTCTGCTCCACTGAGAGGCCTTTGTTTGTGTCACATTCTTGTGAAAGAGCTCTGTAAATTACACCAAATCACAACAAACAGCGTGACCTAAACAGCAACCAAATATAAATATATATATGAATGTGACTTAGAAAATGGGCAAAGCCCGAAACTAGTCGTCAGCATTTCAAATAAAAGCAGCTTTGGTGCATATTTTAAAAAATGTCTTTTCTACAATATTTAAGAGCTGCAAAACGCGACATATCAAAAACATTTAAAAACATTTGATTTTATTTTACTTTACGTTTTATTCTGAGTGTTATTGATACTGAATTGAGCAATGTAGTTAACTGTTAACAGTCACTGCTGATTTTATTATAGTTTCACAACCCATTTTGAAGTGGGTTTTTCTGTCTTAATATGGCACTGTGTCAATTGGTCACAGGCTGCTTTCCCCATTATAAAATATCACATTCACACTTAAATTTTGTAAAGAACAGAGATCATCTTTGTTTATGGAATCTGACAAGTTGTACATGATGTTTTATGGAACAGAAGGAATCTGTAACCATGGAAAATGCCATAGGTTCCAAAAAGTCTTAACATATGTAACATTAACCAAAAGTCCACTTGTTGGAGTTTGAAACCATCAAAACAGAGTGTGGAAGTAAAATAAAATAATGACAGCAGTTCTACTTCAATCAATAGCTTTTTAATTTGAAACTGGAATATTGATATTTATAAAGATCAGGAACAAGATTTATTTTAGGCAACACTGTCAAGTGTTAAGCAACAGCTCAATCTGTTACATCCCCCTTACACATATCAAGAGCCACTAAGAATCAGCAATATATAGTGGAAGGGATGTTACAAACCATACCACAGAGTAGTGAGAATTCTTCATCCTTCCAGAAGCACAGTTACAGTAATAGCATTAGGGTGGCTCTTACATACCACTTTTTAAAATGCTTCATGATTATATTGGGGCTACTCTCCAGTTTGGTTCCATCCCACATAAAAATAAGCTGTGTGAAATTCTGGCTCAGTAAGCTAAGGGGAAAGGTTTCCCTTCTTGAGGCTTCAAAAACTGGACACCACATGAAAAAAGCAAATCAAACTTCAAAATTAATAAGTCTACATGACAAATTCAATCATTACTTAATGCACACACGTTTATTCCCATCTCCGTAATTCACAACCTTCACAAGTCTCACTGGAAAACGTATGTACCCAATAGCAAGTGAACTTCAACTAACTCGCGAAAGTACAGGAAACATTCCTAGAAAATAGTATTCAGTATTTTCTAATAATCCTCGCAATTGAAATAGCTCAGCTTGAAATGATTATATACCAAATGTGCAACTCTAAAGCCAATAGCAACTACTGGTGTGCATATTACGAAGTATATGTCATTCATAGACATGGGAATGTACTTTATAGGTTTATGTAGTCATGAGTGATGGTGATGTTTTTTTGGTTTCTTATGATTCAAAAGACTTGCAGTCAAAGCTATGTGAAGGAAAAGAAACTGACACAACTAGTGATGTGGGCCAGGAATATTCCCAGTGGGAAGGAACTTACAAAATGGTAATATTGCCAGGAATATTTCTTTGGCCCAGGAAGATTGCAAAAAAAAAAAAAAAAAAAAAAAAAAAAAGGAATTTATGAAATTCTTTAGATTTTGAAAGTTTTAATACTTATTAACAATTAAAGAACCTTAACTAGGTTAACTAAGTAAATTCATACATTTTAATCCATGAGTTTTCATTCTCTGCATTGATTTCCTTGCTAATTCCATGCAGTATATCATTTACTTTAAAATTATTTTTTTCACCAGACTTAAACATTTGCTAGGGGTGCAATTTTTTAGCAAGTTGAAACCCCACATTCCTCTGAATGAAACCTAAGCTTACAAAATATTTCTCTGGAGGCGTAATTCTCAACTGGCCATCATCTGTAGTATTTTTAAAATATTTCCAAACAAATGACTAAAGGTGTTTCAGAATTCAAAACTCCTCAATTCCTGCAATGAATTATGATTCATAAAAATTTATTTTCTAAAATATCACTATCAATTTCAGTTTTTGGATATTTAATTAATATTTTACAATGGTCTATGTTAATAAAGTCACTTGTATTTTCAAGTAAATCATAAATCTGTGCCAGTTTATTTGCATAATTTTTCCTCAAAATGCCATTTTCATTGACTAACGTTCATAAATTTTGCACCAGTTTATTTTAAACGTCACAGTCTAAAATATCTGTAACTTTGACAGAAAACTTAACAAAATGAATAAACAAACCTCTCTGTGTATTTTAGACTATAAAAAGCAGCAACACTTTGAAAGATTGTTGGATGAAATTTCTTCTGAGAAAAGGTTCAAAGATCAAGTATCTCTGAAGTTGTCTGGGCAGACCAGGTGGGGCAGCCATGTTTTTTTGTTTGGAAACTTGCAGTCAAACAAAGTGGTCCTCCAAACACTGGCCATCAATGAAAAGGCTGATCTAGACCCATCCATTAAAAGGAAACTAGTAGACGATGCTGTGTTTTGAGTTAGAATAGAAAAAAAAAAGATAAATCTACTTAAACCAATTGTTGATCTTATCACATACACTGAATCAATTCTTACAATTAACAGTGTGGGCTGGCCTCATATGATGAACAATTTTTTTTAATAGCCTAAAAAAATTCTGCCATATATTTTTTCCTTCTTATAAAACGTCTCTGCATTAGAAACATTTTGAATGTCATCTGCATCACCTTTCACACATTTCATATCAACGCCAATTGCACATAACATAGAACCACCACTGTAATTTCAACCACCTGTACCTTACAAAGTGCATCCACGAAATATTAAATACAAAATGAAGACTGAAAACGATGAAAGATTCCAATAGACTTACAAAGAAATCAATAATAGTAAGAGGTGTGTAAACATGCCGGTATAAAGGTCAAGTTTTTTTCCTGTGCTTCAACTGGCGCCCAGCATAGCTGCAGACACTCACTGCAGACCTTTCCTATACAATACCAATGTTTTTGTTATATAATTCTATATGTACATTTTACTTGTCTTCAGCAATGCTTTGCCGCTACTAGCTGATTTCTGATTAAAACAAACGAGTTATAATATTTTCTGCTGTCCTTTCAATTATTTTATCAATGTTAATACAGTTCAATTAATTAATAAGTTGGCAGTTATGGTTTATGAGCTATTTGTATCTATCTTTTCTTTTTTTCCAAATAAAAAGTAAAAGATATTTTTTCAGTACTTCATTTCCCTGCTGAGCCCAAATTACACACACACATATCTTTGTGGACTAGAAACAAAGAATCACAAGAAAACTTTGAAAACAAGAGCCACCATGTTCAGCAATTTTTTGTGTATTGGTAGATGTTTAAATGGAAAGTTTTTAGAGCAAACTGGTAAATCCAGGTTTCATCACCAATTACAATAACTGCTGCCTCTACATCCATACTTTGTATAAACCACTGTGATGGTCATGGAAGAATACTTCCCATTTTAACAGTTATCAAGGTAATTTTCCATTTGTTCACATATGGAGCATGGGACCTATGATTTTGAATGGCTCTGTGTACACTACAAATAATCTAATCTTGTCCTCATGTTAATCAGAGGAGAAATACACTGTCAGCCAGATCATTATGGGCACCTAATATATCCAGGCAATAGCAGTGTCACTTTAAGAAAATGATTGCTTGTCAGACACAAGCATGGTCCACGTAGTATCTGTGACTATTCTGTCTATGTCTATGGAAAGATTGTGATGGCACAGAGACTTGCCACAAGAGTTTCTGAAACTGTATGCCATGTCAGGTGTTTTAGGTGCTGTGGTTATTGTCTCCACCAAGTGGCAAAACCAGTTAAATCACATCCAAATGCTGACGGTTGGGTGGCCACACCCTATTATACACAGAATAAACCCATTTTTATGTTTGTGGATTTTAAATTTTCCAGCTTTTTAGACTTTTTTTTTTGTCAGTCCCATAAAATTTGCTACGTTCACAGTGTTAATTCATCCCCATTTCGCGTTAACTTATTTGCCTTATTTACATTTTTCCTGCGTTTCACACTTTATGAAACTATGTTCGAGGAGAAACAAAATGATGTAATTGTCAAATTGACACTGGTATGGCTTTCACATTCAAGTATAGGTAATATTCGATTAATGATGAAAATTCTCCTCAGAGATGATAAATATTGTAGAAACGAGATAGAATGGCTGGCCAGTACTTACCATTGTGCTGTACCGCCGATAGTAACACAAATGAAGAAACAGAAAAAAGGGGACAAAAAGGACAAACTTTCGGAACACAGTTCCTTCATCAGGTGGGAGAGAAGGGAAGAAGAAAGGAGGGAACAGAAGGGGAAAGGTAGTTGACGACCTAGGTCATGAAGGAGGTGCTGTTTAGGGAGTGTGGACGTCAGAGATACTGCATGTATTCACTGAGCCAAGCCAGAGAGGATAAATATAACCAAAGAGGAAAGATCAAGTAGTAAAAAGAAGAGAAGACGAGTGAAATGAATGATGCTGAGGGGTGTAGGAGGGCGGGGGGGTTGTCTAAAACGTTTATCATTAACAGGGAAACATGGATGGACACACACACACACACACACACACACACACACACACACACACACACACACACACACACACACACAGAGAGAGAGAGAGAGAGAGAGAGAGAGAGAGAGAGAGAGAGAGAGAGAGAGAGAGAGAGAGAGAGAGAGAGAGAGAGAGAGAGAGAGAGAGGGGGGGGGGGGGGGGGCAGGCGGGAGGGAGGGGGAGAGAGGTGAGGAAGGGATAATGAGTAGGTGAGCTGAGGATGGAGGAAGGGGAGGGGTTAGCGTAGATTTAGGCCAGGGGGGTGGCGGGAGGAGAGGATGTGTTGGAGGGCAAGTTCCCACCTCCATAGCTCTGAGGGACTGGTGTTTGTTGGTACTATCCAAATGGAACGTGTGGTGTAGCATGTGCCCAGGTCCCTGGAGTTAGGCAGGGCCACATGCGAGACAACACACGTCATATACCAGCTGACATGTGTCCACTGTTCAGCCTTTTATGTTGGTATGACTACTAACAAATTGGCTGAGCGGATGAATGAGCACAGACGGACTGTTCGCCTGGGGGACACCCAATATCCTGTGGCAGAACATGCCCTCCAGCATAACTCCAGGGACCTGGGCACATGTTACACCACACGTGCCAATTGGATAGTACCAACAAACACCAGTCCCTCAGCGCTACCAAGGTGGGAACTTGCCCTCCAACATATCCTCTCCTCCCGCCACCCCCCCTGGCCTAAATCTACACTAACCCCTCCCCTTCCTCCATCCTCAGCTCACCTATTCATTATCCCTTCCCCACCTCTCACCCCCTCTCTCCGTGTGTGTGTGTGTGTGTGTGTCTCCATCCATGTTTCCCTGATAAATGTTTTAGACAACCCCCCCCCCCCCCCGTCCCTCCTACACCCCTCAGCATCATTCATTTCACTCGTCTTCTTTTTACTACTTGATCTTTCCTCTTTGGTTATATTTATCCTCTCTGGCTTGGCTCAGTGAATACATGCAGTATCTCTGACGTCCACACTCCCGAAACAGCACCTTCATGACCTAGGTCGTCAACTATCTATCCCTTCTTTTCCCATCCTTTCTTCTTCCCTTCTCTCCCACCTGATGAAGGAACTGTGTTCCGAAAGCTTGTCCTTTTTGTCCCCTTTTTTCTGTTTCTTCATTTGTGTTACTATCGGCGGTACAGCACAACGGTAAGTACTGGCCAGCCATTCTATCTCATTTCTACAATATTTACATTCAAGCATAGTGTTTTCAAACGTTACACAGTCAAGTTTGACAATTTGCATTTATTTAAAAATATATTTTGTGTTTCATTGTTCACAGTACATGCCAAATTGACTCAAGTCACAGTGGTTGATGGGAGCATCCCACAAGTGATGGCACCAAGTGTCAGCTTATCTTATTTACACGACGGGTAGTTTTCCATCTTTGCATGACATGTTTCAGGAATTTATATGTATTGTGAAGTGGAAATATTTATTTACATGTTTCTTGTGACAATTTATAAACAGTGAGAATAATGGTTTGCTTGTGTATGTTTTTCTGCACACTGTAGGGGGCACAGTATGTTATAACCTCAAGGAGAAAATTACAGAGTGAGGTGCTGACTGTGTGCAAATGACACAAAATACTTGAAATATATTTGTGAATGTGAATAAATTCTGTGGTATCAGCGTGGGAAACACCAAAATATACAGTACTTAAGCAGTGTTTCATTACTAAAGTAATGAATGCCAGTTGAAGGCTTGCCCATAAGTCATAATGTCAATTATGATGAAGGACATTGCGTCAAAAATTCCACGTTTTATAAAGTTGCCAGTTCCAGTTCTGCTTGGCACTTAAAATAGTAAAAACATTCAGGTAACCTCTATTATGTAATAAATAAATTTCCTAGCAACTATTTTGATGCCTATTATGTACACATATCATACATAAACTAAAAGAATGCAAGGATGACCTAGTAAGCAAATGTTACTGTTTAAAATGTTATTTCCGACATTTTACACCAGTTTCTTTGAGGTCCTTTGAAAGTGTACAAATGGGGTTCTACTGTAAGACAGACGTGATAGGCTGACCAGAACTAACATTAGACTGGCTCAACTGAAGACAGGAATACCGCCCGTCAACTTTGATACGTGACGTCATCACAGCGCGATAGTTTTGAGGTGCGTGTGTGTTTGTAGAAGGCGTGAATGATTATGTGGTGGCTGAGTTAAAGACGAAAGTTTGTCTACAAACAGAACATATTATACCGTATTTACTCGTGTAATTTGCATACCTTTTTGGTCGAAAAATCCGTCTTGCAATCCCGGTGTGCAAAATACGCAGGGAATTTTTTTTAAAAAGTTTACCCCGGCTATTTCTCGGCATGCTGCATATGGTACCTCAAAGACACACTTTCAATAGCTTTTCAATTCACTGAATACCTAATAGGTTATATGTTTTATAAAAAGTAAAGAAAGTAGGACTTGCCAGGCGAAAAGGCACTGGTCCGTTGCTACACAAATAAAAATATACACATACACACAAAGCTGAGCTTTTGTAACCTAAGGTTGCTTCTTCAGAAAGAGCAGGGAAGGAGAGGGAAAAGGAAAGGATGAGGGTTTTAAGGGAGTGGGTAAGGTGTCATTCAAATCCCAGGAGAGGAAAGACTTACCTTGGGGGAAAAATGATAGGTAAAACACCCACACAAACACCCCCCCCCCCAAGGCAGACATATGGCATTATGCATGTATATGGGTGTGGGTGTGTTTACCTGTCCTCCCCCCCCTCCCGCCGCCCCACCAAGGTAAGTCTTCTCTCTCCTGGGATTGGAATGACTCCATACCCACTCCCTTAAAACCATCATCGTTTCCTCCTCCCCCCCCCCCCTTTCCCTGATCTTTCTGAAGAAGCAACACAAAAGCTCAGTTTTGTGTGTATATGTTTTATTTCTATATTAACGAACCGGTGCCTTTTCGCCTGGTAAATCCAACTTACTTTACTTTTTATAAATATTTTTCCGAACAGGATTGTTTCCCTTCTATATTAATAAGATGCATACAGTGATATATTTACTAGCATTAAAGCCCGTGTTATGATATTTACCAAAGTCGTGTAGTACTGATGACTCCATGCAAGAAATAAAACACTGTACCGTAAATAAATACTGAAGCAATACTGAATTTATTTAATGTTCATTTTTAAGTTACATATGGTACATTTAACATTATTAACACAAGTATGCAGTTTCAATATAAGCAGAAGAAATGTCATTGCTATTGTATCATTGAAGAATCAACCTGCTTGATCAGATAATCTGAAACTAAAGTAAAATTTGTCAGTTACTACTGAAACAATAAGGTAGGACTACATAATGAATCATTAAGACTTCTTACCTTAAAAGTTAGTCACTCTGACTGCTATCCGAACTGCACACTGATTCGGTATGTTATTGCAGTCATCTGCGATATGTCGTCTTCTGTTCCATCCAGAGCATTTGATATGCCAGTTTTCAACACCATATTTTTCGTTATCTGTACTACTGTGTTAAAACTTCTTAATAAATAGTTTTCATGTAAACAGTATTCCTTTTGCGCCTTATTTTTACCATACCAAAAGAAGGCTATGATAAGTGAAGGTTTTAATACTGTGTGGTTACAGTAGGAGGCATTAAAAGTGTAAATTGCGTAGGGAACCACATCATGCACTACAGAGAAACCGATGGACAGCCACCAGGTGGAAATTAAAGTAAGGTTTGTAGAGGTTTCAGAAAAAGTATCATTTAATTAATACACCTCAAATTGACAAGCACATAGAGTCAAGGAGGCTGAGCAAACTTCTGAAAAGAAGTCTGTTGGCTGTGCTTCCATGCGAGTGGTCAGCGGGAGGGGGAATGTTTACGTCTGCTCGTAACAGTCATAAAGATTAGCGACTACGGCATGTTCCACACTGGAAATGGAGCGTGAAAACACTTAACCACAGCTTCTACAATCCCTGCTGTTTCACAAATATCATACGAGAGAAAATTTTATGAAGTTTTAAAAAACTAGAAAATGCTAGAGAATTAGGGTGCACAATGTATGCGAGGATTTAAAAAGTACGAAAATTATTTTTAAAAAGTATGGTGCGCAAAATATGTGGGGGTGAAGATTACGCGAGTAAATTCAATAGTTTAATATTCTGTGTTTAAAAAGTGATCTGTAACTTCCATCTGATGGTAAGCTATAGGTTAACAGAGAGGGTTTTCTTTTTGCATGTGTGCACCGAAGGCGCGAATTTTTGGGTTGGGACCTGTGATCGATGATACATTCTTCTGTTATGGAATTGGACTTTAACAATGGGTAGAACACAAGTGCATCTCGTCATACATTTCACACTACACTTCGAACCAAAGACCCATGCATGTACCCGTCTAAACATTATGACATCGGCAACTAAGAATGGAATAAGCATGTGACCATCATCACTATACATTGGTGCAGTGGCAGAGTGTTGTATGGTCTGATAAATCATGCCAATTCATGATCTACTAGAGAAACAGCTCCTTGACACCATACTGCAGGATGGAGAAAAGCTAACAGTTGTTCTATATGCTCTGGGGAATGTTGACACGGATGTGGATGAGTCCATTTGAGTTCGTGCAAGGTTCCAAGTTCAACAAGTACTGTACACTGGTTACAGACCACATACACCCCTTCATGGCATTTTTCCAACAAGACAAAGCACCCCATCGCAAGGTGAATAAAAGTGATGGGAGTGGTTTGAGGAACACAGTAGTGAGCTGCAACTGTTGTGTTAGCTCCAGAACTCACTAGGTCTTAAACGTATCAATCACCTATTTCTGATGTGATTGAGTGTGGTTTGACAGCGTGCATTACCTCCCGAGAGAGAGAGAGAGAGAGAGAGAGAGAGAGAGAGAGAGAGAGAGAGACCAACACTCTCCAGTGAGCTACAAAGGCTTCATTGCTTTCAAGACAAGACGTGTTTTAACTATTGTCCATCTCAAAGGTGGCGATGCCCACTATTAAAAAGGTGATCATAAAGTTCTGGCTCATTAGTATTTGTTTCTATATTCATCATCTAAGGCTAGAGAAATCATCATGGAACCAACCAAAAATCCCCCAAAACATTAAGTGTGGATGTCCATTTTTTGCTGATCTGATAGAATGAAGTTTCTATCAAAATTGAAAACTGATTAAAAATTTGTATGGTGTTTTGGACAACTAAAATAGCACTCTGAAATGTCACTTCAAAGACCTTAAACTATGTTTCCACAGGCAATTAACACTTGCGCATACATTACCCCAACATCACACTGAGCGGCCAAATGGCGTATGAAAGTAGCCTACTGGATCAATCTTGTTAGCTGGCTTGACAGCCAGAAAAGTTGAGCAACAATACTTCCCTGCAAACATTCAAGAGCTTCAGCACCTGGGTGTGCACTTATTTTAGATTTGAGAGTTCGACAGCAAAGGTCTCAAATAATAGCCCGTATATGTGGGTAGTTGGTATCACTGACAAAAAATAGCTTCATGGTTAACTGTGTAAAAAGTACTTTGAGATGTGCTAATATGTTTACATTTATGATACGAATCTTGGTCTAGACTTAGGCAGTTCCCTTTAACCAGTTTTGAAGTGACACTGTTCATTCGCTACAATGTAACATACGAACTCACGAGAATGGGTTATCTTAAGTTCACATTATAACAGCAATGACAATTTTAAAGTATTTCAATTTTGATGACATTATAACTATTTACTTTTGTAATATTGATAAACTTAGCTTTAGTAATATTGTAAATACTGTGATGAAGTGGAAATTAAGCTATTCTCAACATGAAATAATTCCAGTTTTAACACAATAGTTCTCTTATTGGTGCAAACACTGCATAATGAGTGGTTTTTATAAAATTGCATCTAGTGATAGAGATATTTACAGCACCAACAGATTCTCAAAATCAGGACTAATAATAATAGAAATGTTGTAGAAAGAGTGTTACTTTCCAATATAACATCACAATATAAAATACTTATCATGCTTCATACAAGAACTTAGAAATTGTGTGTTTGGAAGTAAAAAGGAAGAAAAGGTCAAGAAGATTTTCAAATCAAATGTTCAAATGTTTGTAGAACTTATGGGACTTAACTACGGGGTCATCAGTCCCTAAGCTTACAAACTAGCTAAGACTAAGGATGGCACAAATATCCATGCCCGAGGGGGAATTCGAACCCCCGGCCGTAGTGGCCGTGCAGACAGTGACTGAAGCGCCTCAGTCTCCTCGGCCACTGTGGCCGGCTCAAGAAGATTTTAGAACCAGTTTTACTGACTCAACAAAAGATTTGCAAACTTAGATTTGTTCCTTGCTATTAGTGTGTATGATTATTTCTAAGAGAAGTAATTTTAGTTCCCAATACTCCTGGCTCTATTCTATCTTCATTAATGTTTTTGTAAGTTCTTGAGCTAAGATGTGCAGAAGTTCATTAACTGCCAGTATATAAATTCTGACTGTGCATGTTTAAGAATGTGGTGACTGTATATCCAAGTTGTTGCCTGTAGACATGGGGTTCTAATGTTGCTATTTCAACATTTCAGCAACCAATTTCACTGCAAAATAGTTACCGATATGTAATTTTATGAGCAAGTAGTCTTCTACCGACATAACCTCACCTGGTTCCAAATCCAAAATCATATCGTGGGCGTTATGGAAGTGTGGAACACATTCAATTAGTCCAGTCAAGTTGAATTTGTCTTGTATATAATCTTCATCCACCTGCATAGATCAACATTCACAAAACTTAAATGGCATACAAAGGTTAATAGACTAGAGTATGATTAAAATTACTAGACAGTTTACGTTTGGCAACACTTGGCAGCATTTGACAGTGGGCTGGCAGTTACCACTTGTTTACAGGCAACAGAAACATAGAACACCTCACAAATGCTGTTCATATATAATACAAAGCAATAGTGGAAGAGGCCCCCAGACTTTTGGCAGGAATGTCAAAGCTGATCAATGGAAATGACTGTTGCAAGTGCATTTTGCGAGTTAATCACAACAAAATGGCAGTAAACAATCCGCAGCAGAGCTAAAATCATGATCACTTCATTCATGGCGATTAAAGTATAACTTTACAAGAAAACTCCAAGGAGAAAAAAAGTCAGATACAACACTAAAAACAAACTAATTTCTCACTATCACTGCCTACCTTAAATATCCTCTCACTGGCAAGTGGCTACATAGGTTGCCATATTGTGAATCAACAGGCAGTCCCGGTAAAATTTTACAATGCTTCTCGCCGGGCTCCAGTGCTTATGTTGGCAACAGATGAACAATGAAGTGTAGAATTGCGTTAATATTTTTCACGAGCTTCAGAGTAAATGTTATTGCTGCTCGTTTCACTCGCAGCAAATTTAATACTGTACCTGCTCTATGGTCGACAGGTTCTTGTATGTAACCTTGTCCGTTCAGAAGAAAATAATTTTCGTTTTAATTGCAGTTGTCACGAAAAAACTCATCTGAGTTGCAATCATTACCATTGGTGCCAACATAACCACTGCAGCCCGGCGAGAAGCATTGTACAATTTAACCGGCAGGCCCACTAGGCAGAAATAACCATAGGGTAAAAAATAAGAGCAAATAAAAATGCCATAACAGTTACGAATATGATGTAGCAAAATATTAAATTGATTAAAACACAAGGTATTTCTATTACCAGTCACTGATCTGTTTTTACAGATATTGTCAGATTTTTCTTTTGAGAAATATCTGATTACATAAAATACAAACTGACAAATACTGCCACAATGTTGTTCCAATATATTCTCAAATAGGCCTATGTAAACTATTTGCAAAGTGTAAAACGTACTCCTACAAGTGAAAAGTTGCATTGCACAATGTAATAGCAGTGAGCCACAATTACAACTCCTGAAATCCATAGCCCGTACTCTCTGGTCTGTTGAGCATGCACTGCAATCCTGCAGCCATGGACAAACAACTAAAATGCCATGTTATGCCAGCAATATTTTACGACTTTATTCTACCAGTCTGCTTTGACCCATGACGTCATCAAGTCTGAAAACCCATACATGGGCTATCTTAATATTTCTGTATTGTAGATAATAAATAATCTGTAGTTATCCTCATCAATTACGAATATCAGAATGTACCATCAATCACAGGTCTCAGCCCAAAAATTCGTGACTTTGGCGCTCACGTGCGGGAAAAAAAGACACCTCTGTTAGCCTATACCTAATCAGAGGGAAGCTACAGATCACTTTTTAAACACAATATATTAATCTATAATCTGTTCTGTTTGTAAACAGTTGTCTAACACAGCCACCACATAATTACTCATGCCTTCTACAAACACGCACACATCTCAAAACTACTGCGCTACGGTGACGTCACGGGTCAAAACTGATAGATGGAATTGCTTCCTATAAATGACCCTGTTATACCACACACAGACAAGGCCTGTAAGTAGATTGGAAAGACTAGATCCCACCCGTGAGGCCTGCATACCAGTGAGAAGCCCATCGGGCCTCAGATCAGCAGACATGATCCTTCAGCACACAGTTACATCTTGTTGTCTAGATTACTTCTGTGGGGCCAGGTATTCATGGCTGAAGTCATAAATAAATCATCAACAGCATTTGAAAAACTAAGACTGCAGTAATCAACCCAATCAACAGACAACTTGTGTGAATACTCAGAGCCAAACAACTTATCTCACTGCTGCTCTCTTCGATAACAGTTCAGTAAGCAACAGTAGCAGCATGACTGCCAAGCTGATGCGAGTGACAGGAAGAGAAAAAATGGGAAGGAAGGAGGGAAAAGTAGCAACTACACTTCTCGGCAATTTTGGCCAAGCCAGCAACAATGCACGACATTCATATAAACAAATATTTCATGTGTTGAAGCAGGAAACTAAATAAATGGACACTGTTCCTCTTTCACCTATCACAGAACGACCCCAGGTAAAGTTTGGAACTGGTGCTCCGAGTACAGTACATCAATTCATGAATAAAAAGGAAAAGCATGGCAGGTAAAGGCCTACTGGAAGTGCCCTTCCCCATATGGCCTGTGTAACACACCAGATACTGCCAGTAATCTTTTCTAAATACTGATTTATTCATTAGACTGGTTTACTTCATAGCCAAGGAATTAACTTTAACATTCATACTCAGAAACAAGCTGAAAGATCAGGATTGTCCTGCCCATTGCCATCAATATCCTCCTCCCCTCATTTTGATATACCGTAAACATTGCTACACAATTCTTAGTAAAATTTCTTATATTTGTTTAGGTAATTTGGTAGAATCCGTGTACATCGAAGGAAACTGCATTGCCATCGATATATATCTAATTTTTTTTTTTTTAGTATGTTATATATTGATGACAATCCTCTTTCATTCAATGTCTTTGGATTCTACCAAACTACCTTTTTTTATTCCATTGGTTCATCTACTTTCCCTGTTCATCTGTTCAGCCCCTTGTCTTCCTTAATCAGTCTGCCTCTCCTTTCACTCTGTTTCTTCCTCCCCCAGTTTCCTGTTGCCTCCGTATCTCAGTGTGTTTCCAACTCCTCACCCCACAAGGCACGTTTGTTTCCTCCTCCCATGTTTTATTAAAATGAAATGTGCAATAAGACTGCACTATATCTTTTAACACATGGTAATCATTTATAGGAAAATTACAACAAAGTGAGTAGTGAAATGGTGTTTAATGTCTTGTAAACAACACAATTAGAGAGTGTGCACAAGCATCAATTAGAAAAGATTAGGAGGAAAATTGGGTAGGTTCAATGTCCATTTGCTTTAAGCGTATCCTAATTTGCCTTGGTAAATTATCAGGAAATACGTGGAAATCTTAAATCTGCACCCTTTGATGGGGATTTCATCTAACAATCTGTTGAATGAGGATAAATATTACAATATTCTAATTACGAATAAAATTTCTTAACTGTAATATTCTTTTGCCAGAGATTTACTGATATAAAATAAACTTTCTGCATTACCAGAAATGAGCATCTTTATTAATTGTATTTTCTGTATCTATCAATATAGTTGACACATTCAGTACAAGAGAATTTAGAAATCGCATTGATTTTAAGTAAATATTTATATACAGTCACATTTTGTTTTGAAAATAACTAGTTCAATCTTCCTGGATCGCCTTTAGACAACATGTTGTTCTGTAAGACTCCCATTGTCTTTGTATCATAACTATTCTTATACAGACATGATAGGCCACTTACACAAATACATAGATCTAAAGATGATCCAGGGAATTGTATAAACTAGGCACACTGAAAAGTCTTGCTAATGAAAGCGAAGAGTATAAATTCTACTAGTATCCTCGAATTTATTTGCTACCTTAGTTTGATAACATTCCAGTCAATGTAGCTTTAGTGTCTAGAATTGCCTGTCGATTGTATACATGTATAAGAAACGTGTAGACATCATGTAGCCTATTAATAAATGCATAGAAACGCTTTCATATTACTAACCTCACAGAAGAATTCGTTTCCACGTTGGCTGCAGAACCAAGTAATCCACGATACCTCCTCCGAACTGCTCATTTTGTGTCTGAAATCGTCAACATTTGTTATTGGCTTACTTGTATTATCGTAATTCTCCATGAACTGGAGCAATCAATATGTTGTACAATACAGAATCCTATCAAATTAGCCCAAATTTTTTTTTTTTAAACGATTTAGGCCTAATTCAGTTCTTTCTACTCATTACTTTGGATGATTTCTGGACAATAATCTTTACGAGATCAAACTATTAATTTAAAGCAAATATACTGTTTTGGAGGTAAACTTCGTCCACTGTGTACTAAGGGCAGAAAAATTAGATTTTTTGAAAGTAGGCAAATGGACTCGTAGTCAAAACACAGCTGGCTTCGAATGCCATAATCATATGTGTTAAGTTATTTAATATGAATTAAAGGGTAATAGCAAACCTTGAGGTCGCACGTGCCATTACCATTAATCGTATAATACTTGATTATCAACTGAAAATAATAAACAATTTTTAAGCAGCGTGTAACAACGTAACTGCAATAAACTAAGAACTTAAATCAACCTCTCACCAACTTCTGCCGCTATTAGCCACACTTGATCAGGGCTTTCAATGAGCCAACTTACCATTTACCTCAGGTTTCTAAACTGCTGTGTTAAACTTACCGCCGTACATACTTTGGTGCAACATAGGAAAATAAGTATCGCTAATAACCATACCTGCAGCAAATTTTAAAATCTTCTATAAAACTTTTAAATTTTGTACGTGCCTAGCAGTACAGTTTCCCTCGTTTTCACAGCAAAGTAGGGAAGTGTTTGTTATGCCTTGGAACTAAAGCCATCTTTGGTGTGTACAATCTACAATGTCTGAACTATTAAGACGTTGATTATTTGTATTGGCGAATAGATACGAGGTTTGTGACTGTTTCAAGTAAACTATTAAATAAACCGAAATATACCTTTATGCAGTCCAATGTGATTGAACAAAACTACATCTACGTTGAAATTCTTTACTCCTGATGTTGATAACGTAGCTGAGTGTGTAAGAATCCGTAGGGATGACTACGTGTTTGTAGTTGTTTTCGTCTTGGCTGTTGTCAGATTTTGTGATGACCATATAGCACGGATTTGATGATTAAGGAGTGCGAATAATAGGAGTTGTATTGTGCTGTTCAGTAATATAATTCTGCTCTCTAGAAAATTGTTTGTGTTAACCGGCCATTACTGTTTATCATAACAGATTTCGCCGACAAGTCGCAGTGATTTTCGGTGCAACGCTAATATGTAGGGAACTGTTGGTCTGGGAGTAGACTGTTACAGTTCGTGTTGGTTGTTTAAAATCTGTGACATACGTTTGTAAACTAAACATTTGTCCAATGCAAATCCTGTTCGTGAAACAAAATTACTAATCATACGTTATTTTTTCTTAGTTGCAAAGAAATTTTTATTGTTGTATATTTGATTCAGTCTATAATTTTATTTCTCCTTTTTCCATCTTGGTTCAACAGGTCTTTTTAATGTTGTTTTGAAAATTGTGTAGTGAAAACCTTGTGTTTATCATAGTTGTCATGGCACCAGCAAGTAAGCAAATCCCTCTAGTATTGAGTGGAAGCGTCTACTATAGCTGATGCAGCTAGGAATGAGGAGAAGATTTTTCTTAACATCTGTAAGCTGTAGGCCTGTATGGTTGGGAGTCCTTTTATACCGATACCAATACTTATGGAAAGGACAGGAACAACTGTTGAACACTAACATAACTACCAGCACAGTTTGAGACAGATTAATTGGAACTTTGTCATGCCCTCAAGCAATCAGATTTATTAGAAATTTTTTTAGGTGTTCAATTAAAACATAGTTAATTGAAATGTTATTTTGGATATTTAAATTTTTCTTCAACATGTTCAAGTAGAATTTTAGCAAATACACGAGACACCTGGAATATGGGAGTAAGACAGTCCTTAATATTGTGTTTAAATTTTCATAATTAGGTTAAACTGAAGTTTGTGTCCGCAGCTAGCGCTCACTAGGTTAGGAACGGCAGAGCAGCCATCAGGAGTTCAGTAATGCCGGCCAATAAGATTACGTGTTTCACGACGAGTGACATCAATTTTGAAGTTTATTCAAGGTTTTGGTGTGGCATTTGAAACACTGGTTGAAAGTTAGCAAATATCAATTGATGTTATTTGTGTTATGATATACATCATCTTTGTTTACAGCATGCCGAGTTTGGCTGAACTGTAGAGTCTGTTGCCCATGCACTGCAAGTCTTGGCAACACTACATAATATTTGTGGATACACCACAGCAGTCAACAAAGGAGCAGGTATAGCATGTTTTATTATGATCTGTATGGAACAGTGATCATGTGACTCTAAATCTTCATTTTACGAGGGAAATTACTTTTACTGGGTGGACAAGGGTACATACAACAACCTGTCAACCATAGAGTAGCTATAGCGTGTTACGTTTATTTTATGATCAAAATTGAATCACTTCTCAAAATGATTTTCTCTACATAGTATGGCCAGAAAACTGCATTAGCTGGAAACAGGCTCTGAAATAACAACCAATACACGTTTCTTGTCATTATCTTCTTGTTGATATCCATACTGATAGGAAATATAATTTGTTGATCTCCAGAAATGTTTCATACACCGCTTCAATTTGTTTACATAGTACAATTGTAATGCTCTTTCTTTTTGGCCGTGGTATCGCGACTCCTGATTGGCTGCTCTGCTGTTTCTAACCTAGCCAGTTAGAGCGCTGCCTGTGGAGGCGTGAACTTCAGTTTTACCCATGATTATATGAACATAATCCATAACACTATAATATTTATTGCTTGCTCCACTTGCATTGTGAACTGCTCGTTTCAGCAGAACGACCATGTCTTTAGTTGTACTAGGCTGGAAATACATATACTTTTTTTCTCCTTTCTCCCCCCCCCCCTTGCAAAAAGAATTGGTAGATTAAATCCTAGTGTAGGAGCTACTAGCTTCTCTTTGCTGTATAGTACACGTGTCTGTAGCAAAATGTAGCCAGTCAGAAGAGTCATAGAGAGAGCCAATAAAAATCAATAAAAATGAAGGCTTTCAAGCGCAAAGTATTGTAAATGTTAAGAAATAAATATTTTTGAAGAATGAATTGCACTCAGTTTTCATTAATTAAAAATAGTGATACCCATATAATGATATTTACACTGACAATTGTCTAAAACACTTATGAATGTGTCACTATTCTGCTGTAAAACATATTCACATGATTGCAGATTTAAAGTACCACTTGTCAAAAACATTGACTTATTTTCCATGAATATGTCACGAATTTTGGCTAAAATCATGTGGTGTTTACAAAACAAAATTAAGACGCACATTTTCATTGGCTCTCTCTACGACATTTATGATAGGCTGGCTTTCGATATCAACATGTGGATATCAAAGTGAAGCTAGTGACTCCTAAACTTACGGATTTAACCAAATAATATGAATGTTAATGGAGATGGTATAATCAGAATGTATGTTCAATACCACGTAGGCCCTGTATGTTTCCTTGTAGACCTATTATAGCTGCACAATATTGCATAATAATAATAGTAATAATAAAATGGGTGTGCTGTAGATGAGCATACCAACCATCAGCTTTGGACAAGGACACCTTTTAGTGTGTTTCAGGTGTATGTGACATGCTGGTATTTTGTTTACTGAGTCGCACATTTTAAATTAAAGGTACTTATCAGTATTTCAAATACGTGTTTCTGCAGGGATGTTCACTACTTGCTCATTTGTTATTGGTTGTCAAGTGGCGGTTGCCCGAAAAAATTATTATTATATAATATATAAAGTTAAAAAGCTGATGTCAGGTGGCTAAGCCCGAGTCTCTTTTGGTTTTGGTGGTGACGTATCCTAGCGGTGAAAAGCAGCGCACCCATGTGAAAATGGTGTCAATTTTAAAATTTGTTTTGAGATTTGGGTAATGGTATCATATCTTAAAAAACTCATCATTACTTTCACAATACAGACTAATCCATTTATGTTCACACATGTTTGAATCAAAAAATACTAATCGTTTGAAATGCTGATCAAATGCAATGGAAATTACAGCATTGTGAATATATAATGTTGTAATGGCATTTGCAATGCCACCTTGGTTACAAAGTGTAAAATTAAAACTCTTTTCAGTAATTTCCCAGGGCCTATGTACTTTGAAGAAAACAGCATTGTGATTGATATATTTCGAACATTTGATTCTTGCTCCACATTTGATATGACAAACGCGTAGTGGTTGATTGAAATTGTATTTTTGATTGTGTTTTATTTGTGATATTTTCTTGTACATTTCTGGCTCAATATGTGGTTGCCGTTTGAAATACCGAAAGAAATAGGTAGCGGTAATTACAAGAATGGTATATATATTGAACGTACAACTATAAAACGATTTAGTGTTTCTGGGCAGATGGACAGAGATTCGCATGCTATGCGCCCACACATACTAAAAAAAAAAATCTTGTTTGACCTATACCTAATCTATCTTTCACTTAGAAAATGTAATATAATAATGGAAAGTCCAGGTTGGAATTCATAATATAGTGAGGACAGTTTACAACTCACTGCAAAGACATGGCGACGAGCTGCTACAGGCACATACAAAAGACACACACATACACAACCTCGCCTATTTTGAGTAGTGTGTGAATGTGCGATTTTGTGTGTGTGTGTGTGTGTGTGTGTGTGTGTGCGCGTGTGTGTGCGTGTGTGTGCGTGTGTATGCGGTCTTGTGTACTTGCAGAGTGTGTGTGTGTGTGTGTGTGTGTGTGTGTGTGTGTGTGTGTGTGTGTGTGTGTGTGTGTGTGTGTGTGTGTGTGTGTGTGTGCGTGTGCGGTCTTGTGTACTTGCAGTGTGCATGCGTGTGTGTGTGTGTGTGTGTGTGTGTGTGTGTGTGCGTGTGTGTGTGTGTGTGTATGCGGTCTTGTGTACTTGCAGTGTGCATGCATTTTCTATACATATTTATTTTACTTTATTTTATTTTATTTTCTCCCCTCACCCGCCTCCCCACTCCATTCCTAAGCTGCATCTTGTTATTCCCATCTAACCCATCCCTACCACCGTGACGTAACCTTCCTATCCCCTCCCCTCCCCGATTCGCTGCAGAGCGTGATTCGAAGTGCGGCAGTCGGAGGTGATGGTTGTATGACTGTGTTGTGTGCCTGTGTGATTTCGTGAGTGTTCTATTTTCTGAAGAAGGCCATGGCCGATAGCTGAATGTGTTGTATGTGTGTGTCTTTTGTATGTGCCTGTCGCAGCTCGTCGCCGCGTCTTTGCGGTGAGTTGTAAACTGTCCTCACTATATTATTAATCTGTAAGAAGGTTAGGTATAGCATACCTGCCAACTCTCCCAATTTAGGCAGGAGTCTCCTGATTTTTCGCTTTTTCTCCCGCCTCCTGATTTTGCCATTATTTCTCCCGATTTGTAACTTTTGTCCTGAAACCCAAGATTCGATTTTCCGCCAATGGTCAAAAGTCATGTGTTCATTTATCAGTTCAAAATAAAAACATATATAAATTCATAGAAATTAGGAGTTGCGCTTGACTTATATAATGATTGTTTCTGCTCTTTCCTCATATTTGCAAATACACATGCAGTGTTTCAATGTTGTGATGTTTTGTCAGTGCACGTAAGTGAAATCACTTCAGTGGTTTTTTAATCGCTGGTAACCTTTTGACTGGATAGTTAGGGGCATCAGTTTCATACGCGAATTACAAAAAGGCAAATTTCGTGTAAACAGCAATTTCACATGATTACGGTTTCAATTCGGTGGTATGTGTTCCAGTATGGCAAGAAATATAATTAATTTTTAAGCAGTTTTCGGAATATTTTTTCTATTTTGTACTCTTTCTCGATGTGATATTTCCACTTCACATGGTGAAAACAGCAGTGTACCAAAATACGTGCAGAGAAAATGAAAAGTGTGTGAGTAACAAAAAAAGGCTGAAATTGCTGAAAAAAGTGAAAGTGATCATGTCATACATGTAGAGTGCTTATTTACATTGTTTATTATAGAGTACTGTTTACCAATTAAATACGATGACTATATGTGGGTCACTTGTTCCGTAATATGTTCCCAGGTAGCAGTATAGCACAAATATACAGCTGTGAACTTTTTTGTCTTGATCGAAATAATCAATCACTTTACCTGGACTGGCTACAAAATATAAGGATGTAATCAACAATTGGGTTAACGCAAGTTTTTTTGTAGCCATTATGTAGTGTTATGAGATTATAAGAAAAGACTAAAATCAGTTATCTTAAGGTTTATAGTAAAGTGCGCTGCAGTTTTTGATAGAATGTATCTCCAGATTTTTTGGAGAATCCCCCGATTTTCTAAACTAAATCTCCTGATTTTTACATTTTGAAGGTTGGCAGGTATGGTATAGGTTAATCAAGATTTCTTTTCAGTGTGTGAGGGTGTGTAGTGCCCATATCTCCAGTTAAGAAACGATTGATTTACAGTTACACACTAGATTATATCATTTCAGGCCAAGGTTCTTTGATTGCAAGCATTCTTAGAAATTACTGAAATATCGGTATAACTGAAGACATGGATACCGCCTGTCAGTTTTTAAACCATGATGTAATAACAATCTCGGAAAACACTTATACAGGATAACATCTTAATACTTGTGTAGGTCTCTTGTAGATTATAAATAATCTGTGGCAATCCTCGTAAATTACATATTTCAACAGAATGCAACATCCATGACATTCCATTGTTACAACTCAGCCACAATATAATTACTCGTGCCACCTACAAATACACTTGTACACGACAACATGCCAATGCCATGGGTCAAATCTAACAGGTGATGTTCCAGTCTTCATATAAGCCAAAATTTCATAAAACCATCATGTCAGAAAACAGGATCATGATTAGCTATATAAATCAGCTGTTCCTCTATGTAAGTTTTCTGTCATTGGTAGCGAAGTCCAACGTTTGATATATATCAATCACAATGTCGTTTTCTTCCATGTACATGGGTCATAAGAAATTACTCTCATTTCTTATTGGCTGCCTCAATGTCACTCATGATTGGCTGCCTTCATGTGCCTTGCGCACAGTGGCCAGATGGTATCTTCACCTTCACCAATTCCAAAAATTGGTATTTGCAGATTAGTACACCTGATATGGCTCTTCTGCCAAAGTAAACAGCTCATTGTTTAAGTAGTAAGTATTAATAAATATTACAGTGTTCTGAATTATATAATTACACCAGTCTTCAAGATTACTAACACGGCTCACCTGAAGACGGGGATTCTGCCCATCGGCTTCGACTCGTGGCATCGGTTTGTTGTCATGAGTGTGTGTGTGTGTTAGCAGGTGGCATAATGGTTAAATTTTACTTACCATCTTGGCCGAGTAAAATGCTAATGTTGACAACAATGTTAGCTTTACAAGGTTAATTAATTTACTAACCAGACATGGATACCTGTCAACAATAGAGCAGGAACAGCGTTAATTATTTATTTCACGGTCAGTATGAAGAATTTTTCCCTCTCATTCTATGTGATTGAGTTTTCAAAGAGCATTCAGTTGTTGTCAACATCTGTACACTACATTGCCGGGGCGGTATGTAAACTTTTTCTGGCGTAATTATGTAGTTGCTGAGTTAAAGACGATAGTTTGTTTACAACCAGAACATAGATTATAGATTTTGTATTAAAAAATGATTTGTAGCTTCACTCTTGATAGTGAGGTTCAGGTTAACAGGTACTTTTTCCTTTTTCACAAGTGATCGCTGAAGGTGTGAATGTTTGGGCTGACACCTGTGATCAAGGGTACATTCTGTTGTTGTAATCTGTAATTTACAAAGGTAACCACAAATTATTTATTATCTGTACAGTAATACATAGGTTTTAAGATATTCTCCCATATACTGGTTTTCCGATATGTTGACAATATCATGGGTGGTATCCCGGTCTTCAGTTATAGCACTAAGACTCTAGGGCCAGGATATAATAATTGGTGTCTAGAATTGTGTTAAAGTTGATGGTTAACATTTTGAGCATTTCATTTAGCCATCAGAAGATAACATTGAAAGGGGAAAAATACATTTTAGTGAAGCTGCAAGTATATCTGAAAGATGAGGTTCTGCTCTTGAAACTTAGCAATTGAGGAATAACTGCTGTAACACTAATTAAAAAGCTAGCAACACAAAAAGCGTACCTCGTTTTTCGTCCTCATCAGCAGAAGTTCTAACTATGTTCAACTATATTTCCTCAACAAAGTTTTTAATTTCAATAATTTTTCCAGGACAGTTGTGGGGAGAATGTTGGCACCTCACATGGCTCCACAGGGGCCTCCAACTTTTATTTCTTCTTCTTTTTCTTCTTCTTTCTGTTTCTCTCTCATAGGATGGGGAGGGCAGGTTACAGAGATAACTGGCTTGAGTAAGGTCTGGGACTGATACTGTGTCTGATTCTCTGTTTATGGATGTCATCCCTTCCTCATCGGTGACAGTCGCTGATCCAGCCACATGAAGTAGTTCTTGTTTGCCTTCCATGTGGAACCTCGTGCTGTATACATCTCTATCTACATAGATACTCTGCAAATCACATTTAAGTGCCTGGCAGAGAGTTCATCAACCACTTTCATAACCTTTCTCTAACGTTCAATTCTGTAATAGCACGCGGGAAGAAAGAACACCTAAATCATTTAGTTTTCCATCTGATTTCTCTTATTTTATTGGGATGGTCAAGTCTCCTATGTAGGTGGCTGTTAGCAAAAGATTTTCACATTCAGAAGTAAGTTGGTGATTTCGCAAATAGGTCTCGCCGCATCAAATAACGTCATTCTTTTAATGATTTCCACCTCAAATCGTGAAACATTTCCGTGACCCTTTTCCCCCTGTAACGTGATTTAGAAAGAAAAAACGAGAAAGAGAGAGAGAGCGAGCTGCCCTTCTCTGAACCTTCTCAATGTCTTCAATCAGTCCCGCCTGGTGAGGATCCCACACTGGGAAAAGTACTTCCAGGATAGACTTGCACATAATAGTTCGCGATCGGGAGCGCACACTTTAGTTCACGGCTTTGCCGCGAACTACTTCGCTCTTTTAGCTCGTCTGCTCCCAGTGACAGTTGAGCGGCGTGGTGGAGGGGGAAGTTCCCCCACCTAGCTGCTTCATGCGCTTGCTGCTTGAGCCGCTAACGATATCACGCAAACCAAAAGAAACCAAAATTATGTGGATAATTTCTCGCGTGTACGTTTAGAGTTATCTCTATATCTTGGCATTATGGAACTATTAGTCAGATATTGCAGAACACATCAAAACAAAAATTTTGCAGCACTGAACTATGTAATCTAACAGGCAGACACTCATCTCGAAATGACTCATCAGCAGAAGGCAAACACGTGATTTTTAATTCTGCTACGTGCCCTCTCGCTATTGCCCGTTGGTCTTCGGAAAAGAATCCGACGAACTATGAAGCGAGATACGTTTGGCATAATCCTCCCCTGCTCCTGCTCCTGCTCCTATAGTTCTTCTGCTGCTCCTAGTTCATCTGCTCCTTCTAGTTTGTCCGCTCTTTTTGGCTTTTGCTACCGCTACTAAAAGAGCTCTTTTTTTTATGACAGCTTTTTTATGTAATGAATCAGTGCTGCCAAAGCGTGTGCTATTACCCGTATTTTTGGGCAATTTGACATCTAATACGTAGGCAAATAAACCAGTTATTTACACGAATGGGTGATACAATGGCATTCAACTACATTGCATACAGAGTACTTGTAGTACTTTAACTATGAAACTACAGATGAGCTGCATCTCAGGTCGAAATGAAGGTAACTGGCAGAAGGGAATCACGCGATTCTACGTGCTCTCGCATCCTCTCGCTGTTCCCAGTCAGTCTTCGGAAATGGAGTGGCCGAACTATGAGGCGAGGGATTTGCGAACTAGTTCATCTAGTTCTCCTGTGGGAGCGTTCTTCCAAACTAGTTCGTTCGCAAATTACAGAAGACTACTCCAGGAGTGGATGCCCAAGTGTCTTGTAGGTAGTCTCTTTGATGGAGCTGTTGCATCTTCGAAGCGTTCTGCCAAGGAAACATAACATTTGGATCGCCTTCCCCACAATATTTTCTGTGCGCTCTCTCTAGTCTTAGTTGTTCATAATTGTAACTCCTAGGTTTTTGGTAGAATTTATGACCTTAAGGGTTGATTGATTTATCGTGTAACTGAAGTTCAGCGGATTTGTTTTAGTGGTCAGGTGTATTACTTCACACTATTGCCAGATATCACTTCTGTTTTACTTTATAATTTACCGTGAATTACTATGAACGGTATCCTTTCTGATAAGACATTGTGAATCCAATCGCACAATTGGGGGTGATATTTCATAAGCATGCAATTTCATTAAAGGCACTTGTGAGGTGCAATTTCAAAAGCCTTTTGGAAATCCAGAAATGTGGAATTGATTTGAGATCCCTTGTTGATGGCACTAATCACTTCATGTGAATAAAGGGCACACTGTGTTTCACAAAAGTGATACTTTCTGAATCCATGTTGACTATTGGTTAATAGGTCATTCTCTTTGAGGTAGTTCATAATGTTTGAACAAAGTATTATGTTCCAAAATCCTACTGCAAATCAATGCCAATGAGATTGGCCTTTACTTTTGAGATCACTCCTATTGCCTTTCTTGAATATTGGAGTGACTTGGGCAACTTTCCAGTCTTTGGGTATGCCTCTTTCGCTGAGTGATTGGTTGTGTATGATAGCTAAGTATGGAACTATTGCATCAGCATATTCTGAGAGGAATCTAGTTGGTATACAATCTGCCCCCAGAAGATTTGTTTTTGTTTAGTGACTTATAGTCTTTGTTTGAATTCGGGACTCGTCTAATGGAATTGTAAACAGCTACAAGGGGCGTTTGAAAAGTATGTGCAAAAATAAAAACTAGTAATATGATTGGGGAAAACCATTTTTATTTTTTGCCATAGTCTTCTTTTAGACTTCTTTAACTGCTGTTCTAATTTGTTGATCCCTTCCGAATAATGGGAATTGTCCAATCCTACAAATAGCTATTAGTTTCTGCAATCACCACCTCATTTGAATGAAATCTTTGTCCCACCAGCTATTTCTTCAAATTCCCCCAGGGGGCCCACTGCTCTTCTGTGGGTACGTGTGTAGCACGCATGTGGCCCCGAGCCAAAGCGGCATTTCTTCTGTCCCAGGCCGCTTCCCTCTTTCCCCCCAGTTTGTGCTTTCGCACGGAGTTGGGTGTTTTCAGTAAGTCAAAGGTTTCTTTTTCTCTTCCTCTTAAGACTTCTCCTTTTCTTGGTCCTCTTCCTTTCCTGTTCTTTTGCCTTCCCCTCTTGCTCCTTTCTCAGTATCCTCGATCCAGCCTTTAATCTCCGCCTCGGCGTTTGAGATTCTCCCTCCTTCATAACTTTCTCTTCTTCCTTTCTTATTTCCTCCCTGTGAGTGTCTGAAGGTCTACCCACGCTCTGCGTAGCTGGTGATGGGGTAAGGTGTAACTCCCCGCCCCGGGTAGACATGTAGGGCACGTACGTACCCCCCGGTAAAGGCCGGGCCCAGGGAGGGGTGATTATTACCCGAGCTGGTACCTTCCAAACATGCCGATTGCTCCCTCCGTCCGTTCTCGGGAGGTTTGACCTGAGGTGCGCGCGCCCTCAGTGAGGGCCCCCACAAGGAAGGAGCGCGCCATCGGAGACTCCGGTAATCATGGGGGGACACTTCTGCTATGAAACCTTCAAAATCTATTCTAACCCTGATCCAAAAAAGAAAACATGATGAATCTCAGTCCAAGAAAGTCTTACCTAACATTCCAAAGTTCCTTGTAGAATCGCGTACTGATGATCAGGATTTTTCTTCTGTGAATCCTTTTCTTATTCAGAAGGGAGTCGATGCAATCGCAGGTCCCTTGAAGACTTGCTCCAGACAGCGCAATGGGACCTTGCTACTTGAAGTTGAGATTGCCTTTCAGGCACAAAAATTACTTCGGGCTACGCTTGTGCATACTTTTCCTGTGAAAGTGGAGGCTCACCGCACCCTCAACTCTTCACGGGAGTAGTCTTCACAAGATCCCTGGATGGGTTATTGGACGAGGATATACTCGACTATATGTCCAACATACCTGCCAACTTTTACGGTTTATCCGTAAAATTTACGGAAATCGCATCATTTTACGGTTTTACGGATGGTCGGTGTTATTTTACGACTTGCACAAAAAATTGAAACATTAACGTTCGATAATCGCACCACATATGTTCAATCGATTGTTTGTGTGGGTCGAAGATATGTGTACGATAGTCGAAACTTTATTCATTGATCTGACTGTTACTTTTAACTCTGATGTTGGTGACGCCGTGTTCCGTGGTGACGCCACTGGAATTGAATTTAAAGGCGGGATAACAGTTCTTAGAGTTTTATGTGAATCTCAGGTGTCGACAGGCTCTGCTCTGCAAATTCAAAGAAGTGCTGATGTGTCGGTTATTCGCATTCAGACCTAGAACATACTTATCGATTTCCAGGATACAGATAAATACCATTTCTTTCCATCAATGAGGAAGTACTTCTTTACGTACCACCTGTGACTAAATAATTACGTTTGCACTCAAGGTGAGACAAAATTGAAGATCACAGTTTTCTTCCATTCCTCTTTTCTTGGTAAAGTTTTCCTTTTATTCAAGACAGAAAATTAGGCTATAGTTGAACTATCATATCATTTGCAGTGTGTTTCTTGTCTTTAATCAAGTTTTATTGTGTAAAACCTTTTTTCAACTGTATCATATCTGCTTAATTTATCAAGGAAGTCCGGTTTTGTATCCTCTAAACCAATATTTACCGTGCCTGCTGCTGTTTAACGCTTCTTCTTGATTTTTTTGTCCACTTGAACAATGGCCTATGGCGTATGTAGATATGATTACATTATTGTATTTTGTAATCCTGAAAAAAAATCATTATTTTCGTCAAGCCGGAATATGTGGAAATTATTTCCCAGATTTTTTGCGGCACGTGAGTTTTACTGAAAGCCCTTTTCAAAAGTTGGCAGGTATGGTCCAATCAGGAAATTACGGCTGTTCATCGCGTAATGAAAAAAGTTAACAATGATCTCGTGCCGACTCATACTGTCTTCTTGACTTTTGACAGGGTTGACCTACCATCGAAGGTGAAAGCGGGCTACGAAGTCATCTCTGTTCGCCCGTATACACCCAATCCTACGAGCTGCTACCAATGCCAGATATTTAATCAAACTAGTAAATCTTGTCCTAATGCAGCCAAGTGCGCCACCTGTGGCAGGGACGCCCATGAGGGTGAATGTCCACTTCCATTCCCTCGCTGCATTAATTGCATGGGTGACCATTTTGCTTCTTCACGGGACTGCCTCGTCTATAAAGAAGAGCGGGTCAACCAAGAGATTTGTGTCAAGGAAAAGGTTTCAACCTATGCCGCTCGGAAGTTATTAGCGAGTAGGAAGCCTGCTGTACCTACAGCCAGGTCCTCACTGCACCTCGACCAACTAAGGAGGTAGGCACTCAGACCTGCGATTTCACCTTCTGTGACACTGTTGTCAAGTCAGCTAGCCCGAAAATTGCTCATTCCACCTCTCCGATCCCTTCTGCCTGTTCAGTGAATTCGTCGACCAGGTCCCACACATCCCAGGCACCTAAATCCGCTGCCTGGATTTATAAAAAAGAACCCGTTTGTGATGATTTCCTAAAAACTCAGTCTTCTCAATCATCATCCGCATCTTCTACTCGCCATGCCTCTAAGAAGGCTCACAAAAAGAACAGCCCCCTTCCCCGCCGCAGCATGACTCTTAGGTCACGCGTCTTCTGTTTCACCGGGACGCTCTGTCAGCCAGGCCCCTGGCCCTTTCCAGCGGTGGAAGCTGCCCCTCCTGCTCAACTCGGGGAGGTGGATCCCGCTGATGTTTCCAGCGCTTTGAGCCACTCATTTGCGGAGGTTTCGAGCTCTTCCCATTACCACCATGCCTTTCTCCCCCGCAAACAGGAGGCACGACCGCCTTCTTTCCACTCGTTTAATCGCGAAAGTTACAATGTCTCCTTAACCGTGCAGGAGGTAGACCGTGCTCTCGCCCTGTCCCGATCTTCTGCTCATGGTCCCGATTTCCATTCATATTGAGATGCTGAAGAACCTTTCTCCTGCGGACAACACAATGTCTCCTTCACCATGCAGGAGCTAGACCGTGCTCTCGCCCTGTCCCGATCTTCTGCTCCTGGGCCCGATTTCCATTCATATTGAGATGCTGAAGAACCTTTCTCCTGCGGGCAAGTGTTTCCTTCTTAGCACCTATAATTGCATATGGACTGAAGGTCAGGTTCCCACAAGTTGGCGTGAAGCCATTGTTGTCCCCATCCCCAAACCAGGGAAGGACAAACCTCTTCCTTCCAGGTATCGCCCCATTTTCTCTCACGAGCTGCATCTGTAAGGTGATGGAACGCATGGTTAACGCTTGGTTGGTCTGGCTCCTCGAATCTCAATGCCTCCTGACTAACGTCCAATGTGGTTTTCGCTGACACCACTCTGCTGCTGATCACCTCGTTACCTTGTCGACATTCATTATGAATAACTTTCTAAAGCCCCATTTACACTGAAGTTCGGAACATGTTTTTGTTCGCAACATTGTTCGCAACTTGTTCCAGACAAATGTTGACAACATTATTCGATGTTCGTGTCCGCATCTACATTAGCGGCCAACATTTGTACTATCGTCTGCTTCTGTGAATGTCTGCAAACATTTTGTGTATTTGCATTACGAAACCCTGGCCCCGCTATGTCAAGCGAAGAGGAAGAAATATTAACATGCTGTGCTGAATTGTTACTCCTCGACAGTATAAGAAGACGAAGATGACGACGTCGGTGGTGGACTAAAACACATAGAAATCGTGGCGGGAGTAACATGCTTTCAGTCCTGAACATGGAAGACAGTTCTGGCTTTCGGAATTTCACTCGAATGTCACCATCAGATTTTGAAATTTTGATAAATATTATAAGGCCAGTTGTTACCAAAAAGGACACTAGTTTCAGGAAAGCAATCCCTGTGAAAGAAAGACTTGCAGTTACCCTCAGATTTCTCGCAACGGGAGATTCCTATCAAAGTCTTGCATACTTATTTCATGCACATCGTCCAAGAACTTTAAAATTTTAATTCAAACCACTTTGGATAGTATACACTGTCTGCCCCACTTCCAGATTTTTTGCTTTCTTCAATTTTCCTCTTCTCACGCCGGTATTGCGATATGAGACATTTAATTTTTTTTTTTTTTTTTTTTTTTTTTTTTTTTTTTTTTTTTTTTTTTTTTTTTTACGTCACTGGGTTGTACCCAGCTCTACGGCAATTTTGTGGAGAGAATCGTGTTTTTCGTTCATATTTTTGTAGCTTGCAGAACGTATGTTCCACAAGCTCTGTTCTTCCTCATAGATAGAAATAAGTGCGCAGGTTTTCTCCCTGGTCCACTGCATTTCGCAGAACACAGAGAAAATAGTAGATCAGTACCGTAAAGCGAAAACCAAACAAACACTAACACAGTTTGCACACATGGGGCCTTCATGGCCGCCTCCCTCTCTTTATTGTTCAACGCTTCAAAGCGTTTTTGGCGGACCGCAAGTTCTGGGTATGGGTGGGCCAGGAGAATGGGGTGACACGGCTCCATCTTGAGCATAGCTCTGTTTGCCATTGCAATCAATTCAATTGTGGATTGCCTTTCAGCCGACGTTTCTGGATCCCTTTTTGTAGACAATTTTTCAATTTATTGCAACGCCTTGCGGACCTGTCTCTTGGAGCGTTGTATTCAACGCTGCCTTGACCGCGTTGCAAACGGCTTCCTCCTCTCCACTGAGAAAACAGTGTATATAAACATCTGGAGATACAAGGAATTTCTTCCACCATCTATATGTCTTGGCCGTGTTGCTCTCCCATTCGTGGAGACAACAAAATTCTTGGGGCTAATTTTGGATGGGAAACTTTGCTGGTCCCCACACATGTCCTACCTGGCTGCCTGTTGTGCCTGATCCCTTAATGTTCTTCGTGTCCTTAGTGGGACATCATGGGGAGCGGATTGTACCATCCTGCTTCACCTTTACCAGGCCACTGTTCAGTTGAAGCTGAACTACAGAAGGTTTGTATAGTCTTCTGCACGGCTGACCCTTCTCCGCTGTTTCAACTCCATTCACCATCAGGGATTATGCCTGGCGACCGGTGCATTTTATACCAGCCCTGTTGAAAGTCTTTATGCCAAAGCTGCTGTATTACCCTTGACCTCTCGGCGTGACATACTCTTGTGTCAGTACGCATGCCGACTGCTGTCGATGCCCAACCATCCATCTTACCCATTATTCTTTGATGACTCCCTCGATAGCCGATATTGGTTGTCTGCGATAGCCTTGCTTCCACCTGGAGTTTGGTTTCGCCGCCTGCTTCAGCGGCTCAATTTTACCCTTCCTTCCACCTTTGGGTTGAGTGAGAGCCCATTGCCACCGATGGCACCAGGCCCAGGTTGACACCTACCTTGAACTTAGTTTGCTCCCCAAGGAGAGCACTCCGGATTTGCTATATCGCTCGAGGCTTGTCGAACTCCGTTTGCATTTCGATAATGCTGTATTTATCTACCATGATGGTTCCAAGAGCACTGATGGTGTCGGATCTGCCTTCGTCGTTGGGGATAACTTGTTCCAATACAAGCTCTCTGACCAGTGCTTGAATTTCACTGCTGAGCTTTTTGCCCTCCACCAGGCTGTTTTATACATCCACTGTCGCCGCCATCCCTTTTATGCCTTCTGTTCTGACTCCCATAGTGCCCTGTAGAGTCTCAGCGACCTTTTCTCGACCCATCCTGTCGTGTACCGAATCCAACACTCCCTTCAGTTGCTAGAAGATAACGGCTGCCACGTTTGTTTTTTTGTAAGTCCCTGGCCATATGGGTGTGTCCTTAATTTGCTGTCTACTCTGGAGGAACTTTCAGCTTACGACACACGAGCAACTGCTAGAGTTTTGCGTTTTATCAGTATGGCTAATTTATCAAAGGATATTTAACCCTTCTATTTTTTTTCTTTTAGCTTTCTCTTGGTACTCTCATTCCTGGCAGTTACAACTTTTTTTGAGATCTGGCAAATCTCTGTTCCGGTCTGGGCGCTAATGACCTGAGTAGTTGTACACCCTAAAAGAAATAGTAACCCAAGAGAGCCAAGTCTTGAGAATAGGGGGATGTGAAACGAGTTGTGATTCAACAATTTTGCGACCACAACTGCTAAGGTTTGTGCTGGTGCAATGACGTGATCTAAAAACTTTTTTGTGGGCCAATCAACAGGACTTTTCCTTGCAGCTTGGTTTTCAAACGGTCCAGTAACGATGAATAGTATACACCTGTAATAGTTTTATCCTGATCCATATAGTCGAAGAGGATTATCCTTTGTGAATCCCAAAAGACCGTTGCCATAACCTGTCCGGCCAAAGAATCGGTCTTCACCTTTTTTGGTACAGATTCGCCCTTGGTAATCCCTTATTTAGATTCTTCTTTGGTCTCAGGAGTATGTAGCCATGTTTCATCCACAGTGATGAAACAGTGCTTAAAGTCCTGTGGATTCTTTCTGGACAGCTGCAAACTTTCTTTCTTTCCAACGATGCTACTAACTTAACATAACTTCGATACACGCCGGTGGTGCCATCTCTCGGACTTTGCACGGAGTTTTCTAACGCCCCTCATATTACCGTCACTCGTAAAGTTAAAACTGCTTATTTCCATTTACTCTGTGGGTTGCATCATTCTGCAGGGATAACATTTTATTGTAGCACATTCTCTGACTGTCTGCTGGTTCCGTGCTCTCTGTGTTGGAACATACGACGGCTTCAGAATGACTTCTGCAGTTTCCAAATTTACTTGTGCTTTACATGTTCTCTGGCATCTTCAGGATCAATATTGACACATAATTTTTCACCTTCTGTTTCATTTTCAGCAGATTCTTCTTCTTCTTATTGTTGTTCTTAATTGCCGCTTGGCCCTTGGAGACCATAAGCGATATCTACATTCAACTTCCAGTCCTCTCTGTTCCTTGCTTTTGCAGTCCATTCTCCATTTCTCAGGCCCATGGTCACCACATCATCCTCGATGTCATCCTTCCATCTAGTACATGGCCTTCCTCTTTTCAGTCTTCCTTCCATGGATTCAGAGAATGTTATTATCCTCGCACTTTTACGTGAGCCCTGAGCGGAGACTGCGAGAAGTGAATGTTTACATTTGGCTCATAGCGCATTGGCTCTTAGGTTATGTCCCACCTCCTTTTCCCAGTGCAACTAGCTCATACCGTATAGCTTACAACTTTTAAATGGAAGTGTAATTACACTTCCATTTAAAAGCTGTAAGCTATACGGTATGAGCCATTAATGGCTTAATGTGCCACAGAAGGGACACAAAATTAAGCATCACTTTAATGTACGACTAATTGAAAACATGAACTTATGTTACTAATTATGAAAAGTATAAGTAAAAACGTACCGAAATTAAGAGCTAATTCCACCTTATCGTCCACGGCTGTCAGTGCTGTGTGTCTCCATTCTGTTTGAATATAATAATAATCGAAAAGGGAAACTTATTTGTATAAAACTGTTACAAAATAACTGTTACTTATGAAACTACAATGACGAACAACACTCATGAATCAACAATAAAGACGCAATGGCTAAGGCGCATACTGCTTTTTACGTCTGTAAGGTTGGTAGAGAGCATAAACATTCCGGTGCTGCATGAATGCAGCAGACTTCCGCTGATCGCCCAGGGCTCAGGTAAAAGTCCAAGAATAATACTCTAGGTAGTCGTTCCTCCTCCATCCTAATTAGATGTCCACAGTCTTCTTCCCATCATCCTTTGACTAATATCAGCTTGTTGATATATCTCTTTCAGTTCCTTGTTTTTCAGTATCCTCCACTCCCCTGTAACCTGACCACCTCTTTTGGGGCCAAAAATTTTCCTTTCAAAAAACTAATAATTTTTGTTCATCTGCTTCTCTAAATGTAAAGCTTCCTGATCTGTATAGAGCTATTGGTAGAATTACACTCTGATATAGTCAGTTTGAAACTTCTTGAAACAGCTTTACTGAGTAACACATCTCGTAAACCAAAATAAGCTTTACTTGCTGCTGCTAGCCTCTTTTGAATTGATGTTCGTCTTATTCACTGATGATGCTTCCTAAATATTTGAAGGCGTCTACTATTTTAAAAGTGAGACCATCAACTGTTAGAGGACTGCCATCATTAGGTGCCTTGCTCACGACCATGTACTCTGTTTTCTTCTAATTGATGTCTAACCCAGCTTTCTTTGCAATCTTTCTGTAAGAGCTTGTCGTGCATTGCAATTCTTCTTTATTGCTACTTAGTAGGACAATACCATCCACATAAAGCAAGACGATGTATTTTATTATGAACCATCTTTATTCCAATCAGGTTAGCTTTTTTGTGTTCTCTATCCATCTTTTCTAAAACCAGATTGAAAAGTATTGGGGATAATGCATCTCCTTGTCTAAGGCCTGTTCTGACTTCAAACTCCTTATATACTGCAGTGTTGGTGATCCAGGCACATCTGAACTAGGCATGTTAACTTCCCAGGAAATTAAAACTCCTTGAGGACATTGGTTATAGTGCTCCTGTCTATGGTGTCGTAAGCTGTTTTGAAGTCAACAAGACTGATGACCCCGTAGTTAAGTCCCATAGACTATACAAACAACATTTGAAGTCAACAAATACCATGTGGATGTCAAAGTTATATTCCCAGGCCTTCTCAGTTATGCGTTGAAGTGTAAACAGGTGGTCACTAATTGACCTATCTCTTCTAAAACCACACTGATAATCACCTCTGCTAGTGGAATCATCCTCTTGAATGAACACGGTGACAGGATTTTGTAAGTTACATTAAGGAGTGAGATTCCTCTGTAATTATCACAGTCCATGGGGTCATTCTTTTTGAATATGGGGAAGATTACGGCTGTTTTCCAGTCGTCAGACATTTTCTCGTATTCCCACACTCTCCCCATCAATTTAGTAATTCTTTTTACTAGTTCTGGTCCTCCATTCTTTATTAGCTCACCCACAATTTTATCTTATTTTTTAGATTTTTTAACTATTCCCTGTATTTCATATATACATGTGGCGTCTGTTCGGAAAGAACAGACGTCACATTCTGATCCTGCAGCTGTTATTATTTAATATTCATAGAATATATGACTTCAACTGCTATTCTCCTTCAATGGATGGCTCTACTTTGGTGTCTATTATATGTTGCACATCACATAAAAGGGGTTCGGTGGGGTTTTCGCAGTAAGTAAATTAGCAAATTAGTCTGCCCAACACTGTTCTACTTCATCATCGCCTGTGAAGATTTTTCCTTGGATATCTGTAATGAATGTTTCTCTCTTATATTTTTGTGTAACTTTCTTTATTTTTTAGTACATCTCTATTGTCCTGTGATGGATACAATCCTCTTCTGCTTTTTCCATTAATTCCTTGTATATTACTAACCAAATCTTCTTTGTCAACCTTCTTTCTTCAATTTTTTGGTGGCACAGTTGGTTAAACCACACTTCATCTTTTTCCTTTGGGTGCACTGTTATTGTTTCCTTAATTTGAGACCAGTCTTTTTTTCACATCACCAGCATCTACCATTTCATCACAACTCATTAGGCACTCTGTCTACTATTGATGACTCATACTTTCTTCTTATTTTCATTTCTTTTAGCCTGTATATGTGATAAGGTGCAGTCTTCGTACTTACCCTGTACACCTTCTTATGTTTAATGTTCATTTTACTTACCACCAAGAAGTGATCAGTCACAGTGTGCTCTTCTATAGGTTCTCGTTCTTTGATGTTGTTTGCATAACGCTTCAGGATGCATACATGGTCTACCTGGTTTACTGTATGACTATCCAGTGCCATCCATGTTCCTTTATGAATGACCTTTCGATGGAACCTTGTACTCATGATTCTTTCACCACTTTGATTAAAGAGTCATGTACATAGAAACTATTACCTAACTCACGATGCTCGCCACAGTCTCCATATAGGATACTTCCTATATTCATCTTGATTTACTCAGTACCCTTCCATCTAATCTTCAGGAGGGCTACCATTTTCAGATGGTATTTCTCCTATTCTGCACAATTCCTGGTCTGTATAGACTTCTGACATTCCATGTTCCAAAAGAGAAATTTTTGTCCATTGCCATTTTTGATTCCAATTGACAGTCCTGATTCCTTATGTAGTGTCCTGACCCAGATAATTTTTTGTGTGAGACACTCTAGGCCTTGAAATAAGAATAAGAGTTGGCCAAGGGAGGCCGATAGGAGAGGAAACAAAAGAAACCTGACACAATTAGTGGAAGTAATGTCAGACTTAGCTATGGGCCCATGTGGTTGCCACCGCCATACTCCCTGTGAAGGAGACTAATCTTTGTTTGGAATCTCACCAACTGACCTGTCTGGCATGGGTGACCCTACAAGGAGCATAGCTCCCGTCAACATAGCTCAGTGTATCACTGACACACACAAACCTCCCCACCAAAGTTAAGGTGGTAGTCCTCGAGGAGGCAGCAGATTTTAAAAATAGTTATTATTCTTTTATTTTTAGGTTATATGGGCGGGTATTGTCCGCACGCTCCATACATTGGGCTTTCGCGGCCGCCTCCCCATTTTTATCCAAGCATTTTTACTAGATCGAAGGTTCCGTGTACGAGTGGGCTCTGTTTTGTTGGACACCTTTCAACGGGAGGATGGGGTGCCGCGTGGCACTTTTCGCCATAGCTATCAACCCAATTATGGATTGTCTACTGGCCGACGTCTCTGGCTCTCTTTTTGTGGACGACTTCGCGATTTACTGCAGTGCCCAGAAAACTTGTCTTCTGGAACGCTGTCTTCAGCACTGTCTCGACCGTCTCTATTCTTGGAGTGTCGCCAATGGCTTCCGGTTCTTCAGTGAGAAAACAGTCTGTATAAATTTCTGGAGATACAAAGAGTTCCTTCCACCGTCTCTCCATCTTGGCCCCGTTACTCTGCCTTTCATAGAGACGACGAAATTTCTAGGGCTTTTATTGGACAGGAAACTCTGCTGGTCCCTACATGTGTCCTATCTGGCTGGCTGGTGTATTCGTTTCTTTAACGTCCTTCGTGTTCTTAGTGGCACGTCATGGGGAGCAAATCGAACCATCCTACTTCACCTCTACCGGTCCACTGTCCGCTCAAAATTGGACTACGGAAGCTTCATTTACTCTTCCGCACAGCCATCCATTTTATGCCGCCTAAACTCGATTCACCATCGGGGGTTACGCCTGGCGATAGGAGCTTTTTACACAAGCCCTGTTGACAGCCTCTATGCTGAATTACCTTTACCCTATCGACGCGATATATTACTGTGTCGGTATGCATGCTGTTTGCTTTCGATGCCTCACCATCCTTCCTATCCATCGTTCTTTGACGATTTCCTCGATAGCCAATACGGGCTGTCTGCAATTGCCCTGCTCCCTCCTGGAGTCCGTTTTCGTCGCTTGCTTCGGAAGCTCGATTTTACTCTCCCTTCCACATTTCAAATAGGTGAGAGCCCAGTGCCACCTAGGCTTCAGGATCAAGTTCACGTTTACCTCAAACTCGCCTCACTCCTGAAGGAGAGCACTTCGTATGCTTTATACTGCTCGCGGTTTCTTGAACTAGGTGCACGGCTCGAAAATTCAGTTTTCATATACACGGATGGCTCAAAGACCAATGACGGTGACGGATGTGCGTTTGTCGTGGAGGATGACTGTTATCAGTACAGGCTTAATGCCCACTGCTCGAATTTTACAGCTGAGCTTTTTGCCCTCTATCAGGCTGTACTCTTCATCCGTCGACACTGTTCTCCTTCCTATGTCATCTGCTCTGACTCCCTCAGCGCCATCCAGAGTCTGAGTGACCCCTTTTCGGCCCGTCCTGTTGTGCACCGAATCAACTGCTCCCTTCAGTCATTAGCTTCTGACGGCCCTCGCGATCACCTCCTGTGGGTACCTGGCCATGCAGGCGTGCCTGGTAACGAGGCTGCTGATGCCGCTGCCAAGGCTGCAACTCTCTTACGTCGGACAGCTACGTACCGTGTCCCATCGCACGATATTCAAGGGGCTCTTTCGCAATGCCTTATATCGCCGTGGCATAATGTGTGGTCTTCACTTACTAATAATAAGCTCCAGACCATTAAACCGCTCCCGGTGGCTTGGATGACCTCATCACGCCGCTCGCAACGAGAAGAGATCATCTTGGCCCGGTTGCGGATCGGACATTGCTGGTTCAGTCACCGCCACTTGCTCACTAGTGACCCCGCACCGTTATGTTCCTGTGGCCACTCGCTGTCGGTGCGCCATGTTTTAGTGTCGTGTTCCAATTTTACTCCTGTTTGGGTTGCGCTACATCTGCCGGACACACTGGAAGAAATTTTGCTGATGACGCGTCTGCTGTTGCTCGAGTATTGGATTTTATCAACTTGACCAATTTGTCAGGGGACACTTAGCTCTTCCCTTTGTTGTTTTTTATTCTATGTTTTTAGATGTTTTTATATAGTCTTATTATCCTCGGGTATATCCCAATTTTGATCCGGGCGCTAATGACCTTAGTAGCCGTGCGCCCTAAAACCACAAAGAAAAAGGGGGGTGGGGGGGGGGGGAGAGAGAGAGAGAGAGAGAGAGAGAGAGAGAGAGAGAGAGAGAGAGAGAGAGAGAGAATCGGTTACATGACTGTAACTGTAACTTTTGGAATCTTCACTGTATTCAATGAAAATATGCCTAAAGTCTGTATCACAGTCAGGGGGAGCATTGGCCGCACTTTTGTAGTGTGTATAGGTTGGCAAAGCACCACATTTCATGTCGCTGGTTGTATGAAACTTCTACGTAACCTTAGACAGGTGAGAAACAATGAAATGAATTTATATTGCCGTATTTAAAGCGGTTGTCTGGTTTGTTGTTCTTGTGAGGGTCTTGTTATACTTTTAGTTGTTATGGGAGGCCAATTGGTTAAATGGAAGTGAAGTAATAGTGTGTGATAAGGTTATTAAAGAAGTCATGACTTCTTTCAATATGACATAATCCATTTACATCCACGCATGCACATATTCTGCCCTATTGTTAATTAAAAAATAAAAGTTGGCTGACACATTGATCATTTGCAAAGGAAACCCCTTCTTAGTGTAAATGTAAAATTTCATGTTTCTTTGTCGTAAACTAACAGCTGAGTTGAGTTGCTTCTTCCCAGCATGTCACTCGCCCACCACTGCACCAACTGACTTAAGTACAGTACACAACTGACTGTGACGTCTACTTTTATGAAAAAATATTGAGCAGATTCAGACCGCTATTTGGTTGTGATTGTTTTGTAACTTCCACCATTACCTTACGTCCAAAAAAGTCTTAGATGTGCATCCGGTTTCTTTCCAGCTCATATGGAGTCTTATTTGGCATGAATTTGGTGGTTGGTTTGTTATTTAGATGCACTGAAGTTCATACTACTACTGCCCAATAATATTTTGCTAATTCTGCATCTTTTGACATGCCCCTTGCCTCTATGCAATTATCCAGGTAGCAGTTTTGTTATTGTTTTGAGAACTAAAGTGGATTGTTGTTCTGTGTCTGATTCCAGATTGTCATTTGTTTCCTATATCATTTATTGACATATTATGTGCTATTGTTTGATATGTAAACTTTTATCTCCTTACATGTCTATCTTTAAACTGTGGCACAAAACTGGCAAATATTTTGTTTATTTTGTACTTTATTCTGAAGTATTGAACAAGGGTTTTAACATCATTTAAAAGGAAGGAAATGCCAATGTGAAAACTGCTTCATATAGATTTTTTTACACAGAGGTCTATACATATCAGCTGTAAAGGTTCACTAAATCTATTTTTACTTGTTTTTAATGGCAATCTGTCTTACTTTCCTTGGATACTGATATCACAAGATAAGTTACAACTCTTTCATTCATTTATCTCTGTTGCCACACTTTTTAACAAGGCCGTAGTTCATTCTTCTTTGGTCAAAATAGTATAAGTCCACAAATGTCTTATAATGGGATAAAAGGCACTACCTCTCCCTTATAGGGGATAGTGACCATTTTCTTTGAGAAAAAGGGTACAATTCAATTTTTAATTCTGTAGTCATAAACCTATTGAGCATTTGGAGTTAACACACACAAATGTACTGTTTGGCCAAGATAATTTGACCATTTGCGTGGTGACTGCTAAGAGCTGCAGCGGGCATGTCTTGCGAGCACATTATGGGTGCCATGAGAATTTGAGCGGTGAGGGGAAGGCAGCATCGGCTGCTTGCTGGAACCATTACCTAACAATGTGTACAGTAATACTTCGTGTCAGGGAGCATTGTAACATTGGCAGAACTTTTAAATAAATCAATATCTTTCAAGTAGTACAAAGTTCGCTGCTTGTGGCAGCACTAACAATATCGTCTAAGTTACCATGGCCAAATAGTAAATACAATTCAGGCAGAAAGATATATGTGAAGGGTACTCCCACATTCATTATTTTTATGATATGGGCAGAAGGGTATATGTCTACATATACCCTCTAGCACAATCTGAGTTAATGGTGTTTCCTAGGAACTTGTAGTTGCTACCCACAACAGAGTTTATTAGTGACGTTTTTGGCTTCATGTTGTCTTCTCTACTTGCACCGAGCGAGGTAGTACAGTGGTAATGCACTGGACTCTCATTTGGGAGGATAGTGGTTCAAATCCACATCCGACCATCCAGATTTAGGTTTCCCGTGATTTCCCTAAATCACTGCAGGCAAATGCTGGGATGGTTCCTTCCCCATCTTTACCCAAAACTCTCAGCGTTAGCTCCGTCTCTAATGACCGAGCTGTCGGCAAGACATTAAGCCCTAAGCTGCTTCCTCCTTCCTCCTCTACTTGCAACAATCAGTGAACCATAGGTCTGTGTAACATTGTTGACACTGCATTATTATTTGGTGAGGGAGGTATTGAGTGCACTTCAAAGCCTGCTGTCAGGGTATTGGTCATGAATGTGTATCTTATTCTTCAGTATTGTAAGTGTATAAAGAGTGACACATAATAGGGCATACAGAATCTTTCCTTTGTGCCAAAAGGTGGATTGCAGCTTGTAAGAAACAGAAACAAGCGAAGTCAGTTCCAAATGTAAGATTTAATGGAATCTATTTCTGTTACCCTCTGGGAGATCAATATGTCATAGGTGTTCTCCTGTCTGAAACAATATTCTGAAATGTCGACATAAATTTTGACACTCTTAATTGGCATAGACATACTTCATTTTCCTTATTGGATTGAAGCCCAGTTGCATCTTTGTCACCTGTCAACCTCAATATTTTATTAAATTCTGATGACTGTGATTCAGATCCTACATACAAGAAAGGGTGAAATTACAATACTGTAGCTGGAACACCGAGGAAGAGGAAGCACAGAAACAAGGAAGCTTATGCTGCAGTACATAATGTAGGAAATGAACAAGTAACTAAAACAACGATAAAAAATAAATGAAAGGTTAAGCACCAAGGGGAAAACATAAGAGTTTAAAGTAAACAAAAAACTGAGTAGAAGCAGACTACTGTTAATATGAAAAAAGGTGCAGTTTAGAGAGATGAGTTAATATAGAAATAAGTGTGGAGAGAGTTTTGTGGACAGTACACTCAAAAAAATTTTCAGGAATTTTGGAATAAGGGTGATTACTGCAGTGTGGTTTTTATATTGCTAATGTTATTAAGGCTACAGGAAGGAAGGGAGGTGAAGATATTAATATGCAGAAATGAGATTTGTAACCCACAAGTATCACTTGCAGATCAATGGAAAAATGCTACTTATTTGTAATAAAGCACATTTCATGAGAACTCTTGATGTCGGCCACAAGTTTATAACCACTGTTGTTTCAAAAATGCAGGCTTCATGCACCAGTGTTATTGAAGGGGATAACAGAGGAAAACATCCACCTAGAAAAAGCATGATAATTCAAAAACTGAACAAACCGGGTAGCACAGGCTATTGATATTGTATGAAAGTCGCTGCATTAGACAAAGTTCAAGAAAAGGCACTACCCAGCTCATTCCACACTTTCAAAAATCCATGAAGAGTATATTCACATGTGGCGAGTCATAGTAACCTTTAATAAGCTACAAGATGATTATTCGTCAGTTAATCATTTGTATCAAGAAACTGAAACACCAGTCGCACATGTGGTAAGCTACATATGAAGATTTTCATGCTTCAAACGCCGGCCGCGGTGGCCGAGGAGACTGAGGCGCTCCAGTCACGGTCTGCACGGCCACTACGGTCGGGGGTTCGAATCCCCCCTCGGGCATCCGTCCTTAGCTAGTTCATAAGTGGTTTTTAAGCTTAGGGACTGATGACCCCGTAGTTAAGTCCCATAAGTTCTACAAACATTTGAACATGCTTCAAACAATAATATATGGATCTTCAAACTCAATTCACCATTAATACAGAAGTGGCAGACATGGTATACCAGGTGAAGGCCAAAGACAAGGAAAGTGCTTTAAGTGATAACAGTACTGTAGTTGTCACTTTTGACATAACAGCAGTGTCTGCCCATCCCTCAGCTTGGAAAGTTCTGTGGCCTTCTCAAAACGCTCCAGTGGACTTTTTATCTGTATTTCCATAATTTCAGTGATGATCAAGCATACTGTTACATGTGGACTGAAAACAAGGTCGACTGAAGAGCTGATCAGGTAGCATCATGCTTGGTGAAACTTCTAACTGATTTGCCTTCAAACATCAAGCAATGCATAATGTATTGTGATACATGTTGTGGTGGGAATAGATATTATTATTATTTATCAGCACTTCTCAAGTGTCACATTACAAATGAATAAATATACTGAGCAAGGAGAAACATTCTTATAAAAAAAATGTGAAATGGTTGAGTCACAAAAGAAAATATGGGGAATCGTCACAAAAGAAAATATGGGGAATCGTCTCTACAAAGAAACATTACAAGTGACAGCTGACTAAAGATGGGCGTCTTACGAACATAATATGGCGGTAATGCACCAAAGCCCAAATTGTGTTATCCAGGGCCTGCTCCTGTCAGTCACTAGAAGATATACGATCTTATCAGTATGCGGCCTCTGATTCCTGATTTTTTCCACTCGTATTTCTGTAACCTATTACCAACATATGGCATCAGGAATGTTCCCCCAGACAACCCTTCTAGTGACACCGAAGACAATTGTTAGAGCAAGGGTATTGCAGAATTAGTGTTTGAATTGGCATAAGCTATTGAAAACTTGCATATCAGCTTATTTTAAAGTATTTTTAATTTGTGGTTTTTGAAAAGCTGTCATATTATTACTAGACTTTGCAGGATAAAATACTACAAAACCTACATAAAAAAGTCTTTCTTTCTAGTATAGCAGTAAAAAAAATGTGCTACATGTTATAATTGTTAAAGAATATCAGTAGTGCAAAGATTGTCCACTCCATCCCACAAAGCTTTCCTGAACTGTAAAATATTACCTTAGACTAAAGGTATAAATTGGCTCTGATTCAGTCCAAAATGTAAATGTCACAACTGAAGGAACTGAACGATATTCATTCATTAGTTTCTGTCGCTATACTTTAAGAAAGTGTATGGTATGCTTAGCAATGTGAAGGGGGTTAATAACATTAACCAACAGAGCCAAAAAATCTAAAGCTCAAATTTAGTTGTGTATATTTCAACTTTGTTTTTGGTCTTCTGTAAAATTGGGGCAACTGTAGTTATATCTTTCTGCCCAAAGAATAGTGAATTTTCCTACAAAAGTTAAACAAAAAAGATTTTCATTACCCACGAAAAAAATTCCGTGCTGCTCTATACTATGGTGAATTAATAAGTAATTAAGTAATAAATTTTTGGATTTATTGACAATCAGAATCTGAACCATATATAATTGTTCTTGGAGTAAGCTCATTGTGTGTCAACCTCATTCACTAAGGACTTGCATTACCCCTTGCATGAATGCAAAGTCAGGACATGTTCATACAGATCTTTTCAGTTCATCCCAACTAAGTTCAGTTGGAATTATAGAGGAAAACATACAGGCCAATCCAGTCATGAAATATCAGCATGAAATTTTTCATCATGCCTTCACAATAGACTTAGGAGTTGTCGAATTTTAAGTTGTTGAATTTAAGGCCGTCTCCAGGAATGTCTAGAATATAGAGTTGTTTCACAGGTGGGTTGGCCTCTGATGGGGTAGGAAGTGATGGGTGCTATCGACAATGGTTCGCAAATCGATTCCGTAAAGTTTTTGACACCGTACCTCACAAACGGCTTTTAATCAAATTCCGTGGTTATGGTATATCGCCACAAATTTGCGATTGGATAGGGGATTTCTTGTCAGAGAGGACACAGTTTGTAGTAATTGATGGTAAGGCATCGACTAAAACAGAGGTGATATCGGGTGTTCCACAGGGTAGTGTTATTGGTCCTCTGCTATTTCTTATTTACATAAATGATTTAGGGGAAAATCTAAGTAGCTCTCTTAGGTTGTTTGCAGATGACCGTCTAGTAACATCATCTGAAGATCAAAACCAACTGCAGAATGATCTGAATAAGATATCAGTATGGTGTAAAAATTGGCAATTGACTCTAAATAATGAGAAGTGTGAAGTTGTCCACATGAGTACGAAAAGAAATCCATTAAACTTTGTTTACAACATAAATCAATCAAATGTGAAGGCCGTAAACTCCACAAAATACCTAGGAATTACTATTACTTCAGACCTAAACTGGAAAGAACATGTAGATAATATCGTGGGAAAGGCGAACCAGAGACTGCGTTTTATTGGCAGAACCCTTAAAAGATGCAATAGAACTACTACTGCATACACTACGCTTGTCCATCCATTTTTGGAGTATTGCAGCCCAGTGTGGGATCCTTATCAGGTGGGTTTGACGGAGGACATCGAAAGAATCCAAAGAAGGGCAGCTCGTTTCGTATTGTCACAATACAGGGGAGGCAACGTTACGGAAATGATACAGGCTCTGGGATGGGAATCATTACAACAACGGCACTTATCGCTGTGGCGTGGGCTACTTGCGAAACTCCAATCGCCAACATTCTCCTCCGAATGCGAAAATATATTGTTGACTCCCACTTACATAGGTAGAAATGATCATCAGAATAAGAGAAATCAGAGTTCGAACAGAGTCATTCAGATGATCTTTCTTCCCGCGCGCTATTCGAGAATGGAATGGGAGATAAATAGTATAATGGTGGTTCGATGGACTCTCTGCCAGGCACTAAAATGTGATTTGCAGAGTATCCCATGTAGATGTAGATAAGCGTATGAAGTGCTGGATGGGTGGAGTAGACATCTTACATCATGGTCTTTTACATGGGTAAGGTGCCTGTTGCAAGTAGGAATGGGAGGTTCAGATTGGGAGTGGCATAGGCTGTGGAGGTTGGGTGGGCAGTAGATCTTGCTTTGTATGTCTCTAATTTCGGAGCACAATGACAGATAATCAAAGTCCTGAGAAAGGAAGTAGTTCACGTATTGCAGTTCGGGGAGGTATTGGGTGACAATGGCAACACTCCTTTGTGGCTGGTTATTCGGGTTGGAGGGTCAAGTTGTGGTGTGTGGTGATGTGGAATGGAAGTACATTTGCTGACTAGGTGCAGGAGGTGGGGGTGGAGTTATGCCTGTCTTTGAAGGCTTTTGTGAGGCCTTCGGCTTATTGGGTAAAAGTGTTATCACTGTGCAAATATGCTGTTTATTGGTGACTAAATGTGAGGGATGTATGAGAAGGATTTATGTGGAATGGATGGAAGCTGGCAAAGTGCAGGGACTGTTGGTAGTTGGGTTTAATGTGGACAGAGGTGGGGATGGAGCCATCAGTGAGTCGGAGGTTAATGTCCAGGAAGGTGGCATGCTGAATAGAGGTGGTGTGAAGCGAATGGGAAACGTGTTGAAGTTGTGAAGGATGGTGGAAGTTCTGTTGTACCGCTTACTAACTCGTGCTGCTGTTGAATTAAAGCCTGGTTTTTAATGTTTAATTTGAGGTAGTAACTCATATTTATTCTACTCGGTGTTAGTCATCATACCTTCTCAACAAACATAATATAACTTTTAGATAGGGTAAAATTTTTTTGCACTCTCAGTGCTTCAGAATTTGTTTTTACCTGTAAACTGGCATTAAACTATGTTTTAATTCTAACAGTTACAAATAATATGCCCTCAATTTCTCTTTCAGGTACTTATAATACAGTGGTGCCAAAGCTGTAACCATGGCTGAAACTCCATTTAGAGGAAATGATGAAGACGACGACTCGGATGGTTTTGACGAGTCCATATTGAAGGGTCTGGAAGTAGTGGATATGTGGTGCGATGATGGTGAACCAGTGAAGAGAGACAGTGTGGAACGACATACTAGCTCCTCAAGGGCTAGCAGGGAAGTGGACCGATCGAACAAGAGTGAAGGCAAGGACGAAAAAAGATATAGGGAACGAGAATATGTCAGAGAGATTGAGAAGGAAAGAGAAAGGGAGAGGGACAGGGATAGAGAGAGGGAGAGAGAAAGGGAAAAACGTGTTAGGGACAAGTGGTACACAGAAAGGCCACCTAGGGAGGACCCCAGGAAAAGACGACTCGAAGAGGCTGAAAAAGAGTTGCTCAAATTACAGCTGATTAATGAGCGTAGAGCTAAAGAAGGCCGGCCACTAGTAAAACTACCCATGAGTGGCATTAGGCGCACACTGGAGGAGTTAAACGCACGCAGGGCGAAAATGGGTTTACCTTTATTATCAGTCCCTTGTGAAGAACCGCCACCAAGAAGGCAATCGCCACCAAGAAGGCAATCACCACCAAGAAGGCAATCACCACCAAGAAGACAGTTAGCAATTAGAGGCCCCGATAGGATGGATGAGTACACAGGTGATCACAAGTATAAAGTTAGCAGACATCCCGAAGAAAATCGCATTGTAAAACTGGACCATCTGGATGATGATCTCCCTAGAGCAAAGAGATTACAACTTGAGAGATACAATAAAGCCTCAGAACTGTCACGAAATGTAGAGAGATCCTCTGACTTCGATGACGTGAGCTATAAGAGGTCGCAGAAACACCAAAGTGATTCGTACGCGAGAACGAAAAAACCAGAAGAGAAAGCAGGGAGCAGTCAAAATGTGTGTGTTACACAAGTTGTTAGGCACACTCCGGGAAGCTACACGGCATCAGTAATAACGTACAACACAAACATAACACAAGGGTCGTCAGTGTCACAGTTATCGACTGTTGTACAGACTTCTGTGACAGATGACCCACCTGTTCCTCCTCCTCCTCCACCTAAGCTGGGACCAATATCTTTCAAGATAGGACAATCATCAAAGAATGCTAAAGGCGGCTCAGCCACAGCAGCCAGTGAAGAAGAAGAAGAAGATGAAGAAGAAGAAGAAGAAGACGATGACGATGATGATGACTTCAAACCGTCTCGTTTAAGCCAGCATTTGTTGGCAGCGACAAAATCGCACAAGAAGACGGAGGCTAGCATTTATAAAAGGTTTGTATGGATTTTTTTCCCTAATAATCAAAAGTTTTGTCATAATTTGTGTATAATATCTGCATACATTTTATTGTAATTGTGTTTTCAACCAGCAAAGTGTTATGTTGATCAAATAGGTCTCTGCATTGCATAAAAAACAATTGGGCCATCAGCGTAATTATTGCTTTTATGTGGCACACCAGAAAGTCCTTTCTCTGTCACCCTTTTCGTTACAGATAAGCATTTGCGCCCAATGTCTTTGTAGTACTACAGAAGCTGTTTTCTGATTTCTAATGTGTCCTGTTGTCAGTGTCCTCTATCTGTACCTTTCTATCAGTTCTTTGGAGAACCTCCGTGTTTTTCTTTTTTTAAATCTGCCGAACTGATTTTCAATATCCTTCAATGGTAGCGTGCCTCAAACACTTTTATGCTATTCTTTTCAGGTTTTCCACAGTCCGTAATTAATTCAGTTGTGTGCTCCAAACATACAGACTCAACAATTCCTTCTTCAAATTAAGGTTGATGTTTCACACTAGTAGACGTTTGTGGCTTAGGAATTCCGTCTTTGCCAGTGTTAGCCTTCTTGCTTCATCCATCAGATATCATTTTGCTTCATAGGTGGCACGATTTCTTCATTTTCTAAACTTATGATAAATGACCAAAGAATGAATTTCCTTAATAATAATTTCACAGTGCCATTCACAAAGCTCTCAATTATTCAGGTTAATGTGGGCTGAAGTGAAAGACGGAGATAATCAAAATACACATATTTTACCGTAAATTGTTACTGTATTTTCATAACATACATGTCATATCAGAAAGCCCACTACATTACTAAAATGTTACTCATCACAAATTGACAACTTATGTAAAAGTTACACACTCATGTATTTCAGACCACTTGCCTTGAACACACTATTGGAAATTAACCATCCAATCTCTCTCTCTCTCTCTCTCTCTCTCTCTCTCTCTCTCTCTCTCTCTCTCTCTTCCAGCTTCTGTACAGTCAAATTTTTCCCTTCTTATCCTAACAACACAACAGCACCTTTCAGTGTCTTACTGTCTGTACAGAATACAGTGTATTCTTCTTTGTATTCTTCATATTTGTGCAAAAGTGAGGTGAACATTCTTGGCAAACATCTTTTCTCGATCTTCCACACTCCTTTCTGTTTGATGTTTCTTCTTAAGTTCTTGTGTACACAGTTCATCTGTTGTTTTCTTGGGCTTTCTCAGCCTCTTGTCACTTTCACCAGCATTTCTGCCTCTCTTTTAGGTGTCTTCTGAACTCATGTTGTGTACCTATCATTGAGTTCACATCTTATAACTTTCATGAGTCTTTTATTTTCTCACTTGTAATCTTCTTGTCTTCTGAAACACCACAGAGTCTTAACATCATTGCAGTCACATGCTTTGCTTTACATTGATTCAGTTGGTGCTTCAGATTTATTTATTTTTCTGTTGCACAATTCGCGTGGTGAATTTTTCAGTTTATCAGGCATATCTGAACTCTGCAGGTTAAACTAATAATAGAAACTCCAGGTTGTAATTAAACAATATACCATATTTACTTGACTATAGTACCCCACCACATTTGGTACTCCCCTTTATTTTTATTATTATTATTATTATTATTATTATTATTTTTTTTTTTTTTTTTTTTTTATTTATTTATTTATTTATTTTTTTTTTTTTTTTTTGTCAAGATACAAAATTTAAAAAAATCTTGAAAGTTTTTGAATGTGTTACATGAAATTTGGCTCAGTAATTTATGCAAAATTTGTTAAATGCTTGCCGGTGGCTCCTGAAACAATGGGATTATTTTTACTACGCAATGGTAACAATAGCTGACTACTGCCACGCTCCATTAAGTATTACTAGGCTTGCATTCTCCTGCATTTAGTGTTGAATTCAGATTTATACTGTGAACACCATGAAAAAGCGTACCAATGATCATAAAGTTTTAATAAAGTTGGCATTTCATATAAAATATGATAAAATGATTAACAAATTTAGCACTCCCTCAACCCACCGAATGCACTACCGGTATTGTAATTACAAATTGTGGGAATTTTTCAGCAATTGGCCATAAAAATATTTATTTATTTGCAGATCTAGATTTCGGCCACTGTGTGGTCATTATCAATGGTTAAAAAACGATTAAAATACTTAAAACATCTTGACTCCATGTTGGAGGTTGCATTCATAATGAAGACCACACAGTGGCCAAAACCTAGATCTGCAAATAAATAAATATTTCTTATGACTGACTGCTGAAAACTTCTCACAAGTCAAATACAGTCGTGGAGCACAAATTCCACTAAGGAATCAAGCCTGATGAAATCATGAAGTTTGCGTCTATAGTAGCCTCCACAATTTCAGAAGTGAAAAAAATTTAAAGTAGCTACCATAACCGAGAAAATGAGGTAATGAAAGTTTACAACTCATCGCAAAGACGTAGCGACAAGCTGGACAGGCGCATGAAAAAGACACGCACATACAACACTTCAGCTATTGGCCATGGCCTTCTGCAGAATGTAGGACATTCACGCAATCACACAGCCCAGTTTCATCACACAACCGTCATCTCCGGCTGCCAAACTCGAAGTCACATTCTGTGGTGAGGGAAAAAAAGTGAGGGGAGGGAATATGAAGGTGAGGTGGTGTAGGATGGAGGGGATAGGAAATGTCGGATGTGGAAAAAGGGTGTTATTCTAGGTTGCGGCCTGTATAATTTCAGGATCGGAGAATGTATTGTAAGGATAACTTCCATCTGTGCAGTTCAGAATAGCTTGTGGTGGGTGAGAGGATCCAGATGGCCTGGGTTGTGAAGCAGCCTTTGAAACCCAGTATATGCTCCACTGCATGTTGTGTCACAGGGTGGTCTTCTTAGAGATTTGAAACAGGCTCCGAAATGTTGCTTAAAACCCGTTAGCGGGCTTTGACATCACCAGTTCGGCCTGCTGCACTCGTGGGCTTGCCGAAGCGGCTCGCCTGACTTCGCCCGGCCAGACGCTACCCCCAACAGGCTCACGAGGCGTGTTGTCGGTGTGGAACCCGCGAAGGCCAGCGGGTCGGGTTGGCTGGCGCAATGGGTACTGTGGGCCAAGTCAGCAGGCCCACGGGTACAACGAGCCAAGTTGCCGGGCCCAGAGGGTACGACGAGCCGAGTTGCCGGCCCCCGGAGTACAACGAGCCGAATTGCTGGGCCCACGGGGTACTCCAGGCCGAGTAGCCGGGCCCACGGGTACTCCGGGCCGAGTAGCCGGGCCCTCGGGTACAGCGAGCTTGGCGAGATGGGCCCATTGGTATTGGTGAGACGAGACGAGCTATGTTACAGAACACTCGCAGATACAAGTCACGCTTGGAATTATCTATGTGGCTACCTCTTCTTTATTCATACATTGCTTGTGTGTTAGTGGCATGCTTTATTCCAAACGTGATGAAATGTTCACTCGTCACTTTCAAAACAACAGGTAGGTCACTCTTACATAAGATTCGTGTAGTACATGGCAGTTACAGAATTCCTGACAATCTACATTTTTATCATCTTGATTAAATTTTGCACACTTGCTGATCAGAACTAGTGGAAGGTCACTGTTTACATAACACTCATGTGATGCATTACGTCATTTAAGAATTTTCTAAAATCAGAAGTTTTATTACGGTCTTGAATAAATTTTCCACACTTGGCATTCAAAATAAGGGGAAGGTCAATGTATACAAAAGATTCACGTGCTACATGGTGTAGGGTACTTCACTTATGAATTCTCTAAAATCTAAAGTTTTATCAGCTATCCGCGAAACTCAAGTTATTACATCACAAAACATCATTTTTATTTTTATTCTGAAAGATTTTATTAAAAAAATGTATTATGCATTCGCTGCAATTACTCTATAGTAACAATACAGTTTTTTTTCCCACATTTTCCTTTACAAGAATGTATTGAAAACGATTGTACCCTTTTTTTGTCCTCTTCTTGATCATTTTGCCCCTTCTTGTCTCCCTCTCAACTTTCGTGGTACTCGTTGAAACACTCTCATGCACCATATGATGACTTTGTAACACTCCCCTCACTAAGCGCTTGATTAATCCCGTGACAGATTAACATTGAAATGATCTGTGTGTTTCCTACAATAAAAGTTGGACAAGGCTATCTTTACCGAGGAAAAAAAAATACAAATTGTGCAAATGAAAACGAACTAGTTAGGGGAAAGCTGACACAAGGAACTACCACACCAGATAGCCTGTTCCTCCTACTCTACTGATTATTCATTGAACTAATCTAATTTCAGATCAATCACGCTCACACACCAAAGTATTGCAAATTGTAGGAAGCAACAAACAATTAAACAGTACAAATCTTAATAAATTAACCGGTCACCAGACCAGTGGGGTGCTCAGTGTGTGTTGTAATTAACCACGACAATTATGAATGGGTAATCATGTTAGTGTTGCACAACAGACAGTTGGCAAACACTTTTGCAATTGAATAACTTTTATGAAAAATGTAGTTCGGTTTTATCAGTTTATAGTAAGAAAGAAAATAAACTACTTAATAATTTTGAAATGAACTGGTTTAACTCGGAAACAGTGTTGGATCGGAGGCCAATGTTCCACTGAATTATTAACGTCCCTTCACTATGCACCTGCATGAGAATTACACAGTGGGCAGCAAAACACTTGATTGCCAGAATAGTTAATATTAAGATTACCAAGAAAGAAAGTATTCGGAATAACTTGCAACTAGATCACAGCTGGACAACGCTGAAATACGAACCAACATAGCAAATCAACTTTAAATTGTACAGCAATGAAATATTAAATAGCACTGAACCAATTATTTCAGAATCAATATTTTTTTTTTTAGTAACTTAGTTGTGCAAACTTTGTTTCAAAGAAAGCAACTCTCTCATTCCATATTTTTTAACATGTTGAAATTAGCTTTAAAATTTAAACTTTAATTATTTAAATTTTATAGTTTGGCACTGAATTTAATATTCTTTTCACTTTCAACGACACTTGGGGAAACTTCTGAAATGGATAGGACCCTACTTGGTAATAGGACAATGACGTGGTAGAAGTTCTTTGAATTTTAGGTTATTATTAGGAAAAACAATTTCTCAAGCACAAAACTGGGTAAAGCCTTACAAAATGTAAAAATATTGTGTGGATGGAAATTATTGGAGCATTCTTACACTGTGTCCTCGTTGTTGAAGAGCAGGATGTGCCGACTCCGACAATGCTGCAGGTCAGAATACAGGCACGGATCCAATCAGTGAGCAATTTGAGGGCAGAATCTTGACATATACACATGAACTGCCGTGTGCCCCCGCTCGTATTGGAAACATGTACGTTAATTATGGAACTCCTCCAACAAGGCCTGGCGCTGCCCGCTCCCACGCACTTGATAGCGTCCGAACTGTTCAAACAACAGAGCTCGACTCCTCTTCTGACCCCGCAGCTGCTACTACTACCGTTTCCGCTCTGTTGCTCCAAAGACCACATATCACACACACCAAAGTTGTTTCTTACTTTCCCTATCGACAATTACCCAGATACATAAATATTAAATTACATAAATTCACATAAACAAACTAAACAGCACTACAATATACATATGTTGTGATAATATGTGATGATAAACTTCAACAAAACCTATATACATTTAAATTTTAATTTATATTTGAAATACACATCTGGATGCTAACGTCACAATGTGATGTTTATAAAAACCATTTCCTTGAAAAATTCACATATAGCAAAATTTCTAATAGGCTAATCATTAAAAATGTCAGTCTGTTTTTAGAAGATCAGATTAGAAGTAATTTTGTATGAATGGCAAAGAAACATACAAATGGACATCCTTCATGTGATACAAGATAGATAAGATTAAAATTGGTACTTCAGTTTTCATGTTCACGTATTATGGTGCAGCAAACAAGTAACAGGGTGCCTCTTTTTGTTCTTGTAGCTGCAGCTGTCAAACTCTTGTGTATGGCAGGTTGCCTTTCAGCTGATTGATAGGTGTCGAATTTTAGATTTTTTCCCTTTCTTTCAATTTTACAGCTGTTCCTTTTGGTTTTCTCTACCCCTCCCCCCCCCCAAAAAAAAAAAGAAAACGCCCCTTTATTAATGGGGAGAGGGGGGGGGGGACTCCTAAGCCATTTGTGAATTTTATCGAGACTCTTACACATGTAGACCTGTTGATTTTTATTTATAAATATGTACCATTAATTTTATTCCTCTGCACTTGCTATAACCCGAATGCCTCCCCTGCTTTGAATAAGGGAATTACTGTAGTGTCCCTCCAGTCATCTGGAACGCTTTCTTGTGATAACTCTGTTGCATCGAGTGTCGTAGCATATCCAACCCTCTTCAGTTGAGGCACTTCCAAGCTTCAACAAGGAGTCCTTCAAGACCAAATACTTTTACATACAACAGTATATACTCATCAAGTACTTATTACAGAAGACTCCAGGCTTGAGCTACCATATGGTGTGAGGCGTAGTGTGTTTTGTATTGCTAAATGTCATTCACTTTCCTTGTTCTACTTGCATATTGAGTGAGGAAAAGAGACAGTTGATGTGGGTCTTTTTTATAAATCTCTATATTTTTTTAAAAAAATCTATAGTTTTCAGATACAGTGAATAGTGTGACCATTTATGTAAAGTGTACAGCAGTTGTCACGGTTAATCTCGTGATGGATTAAGTGAAGAAAAATTGAGTCAGAGAATCGATATAAACATATGCTACCTACAAAACTGTAGTTTGTTACCTTAATAATGTGTGATCCAGATTGAAGCAGAAGCATTACATTTGGACATTTAACACTATGTGTCCCAGGCCTGATCACAGCTCTTGTGGAGGTAATGCTATGAGCTTCCCGCACCCTAACTCTGCTGGTGTTCATTGTTTGCGCTGTTTCCTTTGTGCTCATATTTATTTTTGTTTGGCGCGCTCTGAACTGGCCTCTGCATGGTCCTGCCATTCTGTGGCTTTTTCTGAAACTATTTTCGACCTCTGCATTGTTCCATCATGTGACTACTTCTGAAACTTCTTTAGCACTTCTACTTGTTCAAGCTGTATTTATCATGTGACATTGTAATTTTTGCGGGTTTTTCATTGTGCTACCAGTGCATTTAGTGGACAATATGTCAAAGTTTTTGAATGATTCTGATATTGTTCATATTGTATTTATAAGAATCTGTGCAGATTTTTTATTTTGCTAAACATTTATTGAAATTTATGTACTGAATTGAAAGTGAATGTGCTTTATTTTATGACTAGATAGAAGAAGAACCTTTCCACATCAAAGAAAAGAAAAAATAAAAAAAAATTTCACATTTATATATAAGGTTACAACAACAATATTCTAGGTATTTAAAGGGATGGAAAAAATGCCTGGGGTTATGTGACATGATAGTGACAAAGGGCCCAGTACTCAATGTGTTAACAGACATGGAAAGTGTACATGGAGGATTTGTGTGCTAAATTAATCACTTAAGGAAAATACCAGTATGTGCGCTTTAACATGGACATCGACAGTTTCCTTAACAAAATGTAGCTTCTGCTTCCTCTCTTAATTACCTTGCTGATGATAGGATATAAAACCTCAATTTTTTCTTATAAAAAGAACTTGTCATTTTTGATTTGATTTTTTCAGGGAAGCCAAAACAGTCTTGGTCCAACCCGCCACTGCCCGCACCAAAACTAAGTTTAACGTGCGGTATCGCTCCCTGTATATATAGTAAAGAACAGTGCAAGGAGTCCCTTTACCAGTTCTTTATTAGACACAATTTCTTTGGGTCTGGTTGTCCCAAATGTTCTGTGTAATGCAATGCAATGCAATGCATTCGAATTTTAGATATGATGCAGTTTCATCACCGTCATCACAGATTCTACATTTAGGGTCCTCATCTGTTATTCCCATTGTATGTAGGTGTTTTTTGAAATTCCCATGGCCTGTCAGCAATCCAACCATGAGTCTAATCTCTCTCCTGTTCAGACCCAGGATTGCAGAGCTTCTTTTAAAACATGGCTTTTGTATCATTACCTTGCCATGTTTTTGTTGATGGACTTTCGTCCAATATTCTACGTGCTGTCTTTCGAGCCAGTTACATAGCTCCAATTTGATCATTGCCTTGGTGATTGTCAGGACAGGTTCCAGTCCAATAAATGGAGTCTCTGCCCCCATCCTGGCTAATCTGTCGGCATGTTAGTTGCCACTGATCCCCGAGTGGCCAGGGACCCACAATAGGTTTACTCTATTGCTTTCCCCTAGCTCCACCAGAACCCTGTGACATTCTGCAACAATTTTAGACCTTGTTGCAGGAGCTGCCATTGATCTCAGTGCTGCCTGGCTACGATCTTTGTAGCACCTATGCAAATTCTCCTCCACACACGCCCTGATGGTAGTGATTTCGGCCTGGAATACTGAGGCCAGTTTCCCTAGAGAGATGACGCCCTCCAGTCTTGGCTGCACCCCGTATACCCCAGCCCCAACGCCTTGGTCAGATTTTGACCCATCAGTGAACCAGACAATATCCCCCGTACGGTGTCGAACTATTTTCTCCCACTGCTCCCTACTTCCAATTGTTATATTGAAAGGCTTGTTGAAGCAGTATGGGGTTATAATATAGTCGGCTGGCATTTCCCCAACATTTGCTATATTTACCTCGCTTACTATTTGAGTGTGTGATTCTGGATATCCCAAAGAGTTCCAGTTGTTGCCAGTTTTGAGTCTGTATGCACCAGCCACTGCCTCCATCTTGACCCAAAGGTGTAATGAGGGCATATCCAGCATGGTTTCCATCCCAGCAGTTGGTGTGCTGCTAATTCCGCCTGTTATGGCTAAGCAGGCTAATCTCTGCACCTTACCTAGCTCCTTAGCAGCAACCTGCTGTTCTACCTTCTTCCACCACACGACTGCCCCATAGGTGAACCTGGGTCTAATCACCGTGGTGTATATCCAGTGCATACCCTTGGGGTCAGGCCCCAATTTTTGCCACAAACTCTCCTGGTACTTACAAGAGTACCTTTTGCCTTTAATTCCTAATGTGAGGGGTCCATGTCAGTTTCTCATCTAGGGTAACCCCTAGATATTTCACTGCCCCCTTCACAGGTAGCGCTTCATTGAAAAGCTTTAGATTCCAACTTGAATGTTGGATGTGCTTTTTTGTGAAACAACAGTCTTCTTAGGACTAGCCCCCAGATCCTGTTTTTTGCACCAGTCTTGCACAATGTCCAATGCACCTTGTGGCATATTCTTCGCTGTGTCAGCAAATTTGCCAAGTATGACAAGATCATCTGCATATCCTTGGCAAAAGTACTGCCTAGAGTTTAATTCTCCAATGAGATCATTCACCACTAGATTCCACAATAAAGGGGAAAGAACTCCTCCTTGCGGGCAACCCCTAGTGGTGTTGATTACCATTTTTTCTTCCACTGAGCATGGCCCTAGTCCACCTACATATAGTGGCCCCTTAGGTCATACACCTCTGCTGCCCTAACCATGGAATCGAAGGTTGTGTTGCTAAAAGACCCTCGATGTCCAGGAAGATACAGAGGGCTATTTCCTGAAAGTGTTGTGCTTTCTCCAACTTCCCCAACGAGTTGGTGGAGAGCTGTCTCACATGATTTACCTGGCTGATATGCATGTTGGTTTGAATGTAGAGGAGCCCTACTTAACCTCCTTTCTCCAACATGCACATTAACCAGCTTTTCCAGTGTCTTAAGAATGAAGGAGGACAGGCTGATTGGTCTCATATCCTTGGCCTTGGTATGATCAATTCTCCCTGGTTTAGGAATGAAGACAACCTTCACTGCCCTCCAGGCATTGGGAATGATTCCTGCTGCTAGGCTAACCCTGAATAACCTGCATAGGAATCTAATAAGATTTTCTCCCGCTTGTTGCAGGAGAGCTGGAAAGATTCCATCGGGGCCAGGTGACTTGAACGGTTGAAATGTTCCCACCACCCATCGGACCTTACTGAAATAGACACACTCCTTGGCCAAATCCCAGTCCTCTTTGAGGAAAATGAGTCTTGAGGAGCAGTTCCAGCTTTTCATGTGCTGTCTTTGTATACTCCCCATCCTCCTTCCTCAATGTTCCTCTTGGATTAGTTGGTACCCTAGTGAGGATTTTATGAAGTCTCGCTTGAGCAGCTGTGCCCTCCACTTCCTCACAGAATACCTTCCAGGATGCCTCCTTTGCCCGTCTGATGGCAAGGTTGTAATTGACAAGGGCCTCACGATACTTTGCCCATTGTCCTTTGCGCCTCGCAAGGTTAAACAGTCTTTGTACCTGTTTCCTTTGCATTTCCAGGTTATTATTCCACCAAGGCACGCTCCTATTTGTGCACTTCTTTGTGATTGAGCAGTTGTCCTGGTATGAGGTCACTATAGCAGAGGTTACAGCCTCTGCTACTTCCTCAAACTCTGCTGGATTCCTTATCGAAGTTTTAATTTCCGATATGCTGAAGTCAAGGTCTTTCCTATATGTCTCCCAGTCCGTTTTCCTGAGATTCCTATAGGCCATGGTCTGTCTTGTTCCCATTTCAACCTTGAATTTAATATACATGTGATCTAATGAGGATGGCTCCAGGACCACATGCCACTGTTTGACGTAACTTCCCATCATCATGGAACCAAAAGTTATGTCAATTACTTCTTCCCTTCTACTATTCCTGAATGTAGGTTCATCACCCCTATTCAGGATATCCAAGTTGTTAGATAGGAGAAATTCAAGAAGGTGCTCTACTCTACTGTTGGTGTCCTTGCTGCCCCACGATACATTGTAGGCATTGGCATCACATCCCACCAACAGTTCGTCACCTTGCCGATGGCAGGCTTCCGTCAGTCTCCTCACTTCCAAAGGAGGAGGAGAGCTGTCTTCGTAAGGAAGGTATGCTGAGGCCAAAACAAATTTCCCTTGTGATACCTTCCTCACGTTGCTGCATCCTGATGGTCACCAGGTCCCTGGAACAAAAATCCATCATTGGTAAGAAAGGTATTCCATTTCTAACATAAATGCATGTTCTGGAGTTTTTTTGGATTTCTAGCATAAATCAGTTTACCTCCAGTACCACTGAGGCCCGATACACCCCCTTTGTATAAATAGGGTTCTTGTATCAGGGCCACGTCCACCTCCTGTCTCCCCAGGCGACGGCTCAGGACAGCAGTGGCCTCTTTCTGTGCTGCAGGTTTATCTGCAGCACTTCCAGTCCCCATCTTGCTGCCATTATTGCCTTTAAGGTCTTTGATTACCCTGACGGCGACCTGCGAGAACCCTAAAAACAGTTTCAGGCCTTGCTCTCGCATTGTCTTCAGGGACTTCTCTCCGACCTCCACCACCAGGGTTCGTCCTTCCGGAACGACCTTTTGGTTAATTACCCTCCAATCCTCTGTCGAGACTTTTGGGTTCTGGACCCTTATTTTCTCGAACAGAGTCTTTGAAGGGACATCCTTAAGGATCTTTGGTACCCATATTGGTACCTTTGCGGTCTTCAGGAGTTCGGTTGCTGTCTTGACCAGCAGCTTTGCATCCTCCCACAGGGATATCATGGGTACCTTGTACTTAAGCCATCTGCTGAGTGCTCCCCCTCGCAGACAAAGATGAGGACACCACAATCTAAATAGACCCTCCTGAATTTGTGTCCTGGACCAGCGTCCCCCCCAATCTCTTCAAAGAGGGCCATCTGCATGAGCTCTTCCTGCTACGAGGTGATGCTCACCATTGGGTATTCTTCTTGGACAACCGCCATTCTAAAGACCGAGACTGCATTACTATAGGTCTGTTTCCCTATTTCCTGCCTCAGCCTTTTAGGATCACGCTTGTCCAGAGAGGAGGGATTCTTAGATTCCTCCCTAACCCTCTTGCCACCTGTCTTTGATGTCGAGGGGTCTGTGTATCCCCTTCAACCTGAGGCAGTTTCTTTTTGGGAGTCTTGGGCTCAAGCCCTTTTGATTCCCTCCACTTATGCTTAGGAAGCCATTCTTTTCCTTTCTTTAGCTTCTGTTCCTTGAGAAGTTTCCTCCTCTGAGCCCCAGACAATGCCTTAATCCTAATCTGGTCCAACTTCTCTGTTACAGTTCACACTACTTGCTCAGGTCTAGACCCTGATTCAGAAATAGGAGTGCACTCCATCAGTCCTGATCCTGATGTCTGAGTATCTGAGGTCTCAGATTGCCCCTCAGATTCTTTTAAAATACTTTCTTTCTCAGAGTTCATCTTAGTCCCACGAGATTTGGGGATTTATATGGTCCACACCATGATAACCCCGTGTGGTGCAAGGCTACTTATTCAGGGAGGTCGCCCGGTATCCCTGAGGCTCCGTTAGAGACACATCCACCCATGTGTCATGCACCCCTCGGCACGGATCGCATCTCACCTTGTGTTGGGAAAGGAATTGGGAAAGGACTGGGAGAGGATAAGGAAGATGGGACGTTGTGGGACACGCTTAGTCAGATCCATCAGCTGAGGCTTTTCCGGCAGTAGGTTCTCTACCTTTGGTATAGTCCTCAGCTTCACACGGATACGCAAGCCTCTCCACCCGCACAGACAGTGCTTCGTCAAGGTGGTGTCCCCCGGAGAGTACCTTTCCTTGTTACTGAAATAAATTACTCTTTATTTTGTTAGAAAACTGACATTTTGAAAACTGTGGCAGTGTTGTTATAATGTTTTAATTATAAACAATGACCAGCCACAAGTATTGTGGAAAAAAATTATTTATTTAGACCATGGCCGGTTTTATATTTCTTTTTACAAATCCATTCTCAGATGGTTTATGTGCCTTTTTAACTGGAACCACATTTTGCATCTGTTATAGTTTCGCAGCTCCAGGTGAATGGAGGAAAATTTTATACATTCTCACCCCACACATTACACACTTCTGTAAAAACTGTTGTTACTTAACTTGCACAAAAAAATTGAATTTGGACAGTAGTAGTCTCAATGCCTAATGCTGCTTATGCCATTGACAACTGCTGTTGTACTTTACAATTGCCAACAACAGTTGGTTTTCACATAATGATAATGTGTGAACTTTCAACAGGGTCATTCCATGCCAAGTGGTCTAGAGGCTCCCACATGACCCTCATGGATTTTGATGAAATTTTGTATTAACATTCACACATGTTCTCAATGAACACTGGTAAAGTTTCAGTTTCAGAAATTCAATACTTTCGGAGATAAAGTCACTTGTTTAAGACCATAGCACGGCTTCCAACAGTGTGTCCTTGAATTTTCAGCAACTTTGAGATGATATATCTCTGGTAGTATTTGCATGAAAGAAACAAAACTTGGCCATCTTATACAACTTTTAGGGCTCTTTAAAGTAAAATATTAAGAACAGGATTTCTGAGCAATTTTCATATAGAAAATTTGGGGCAAAGTTGGGCAAAAAAATTGCTGGTAAAAAAAAGTGTGAACTTCAGTTTTTTATATCTCCGGAAGTAATTGTGGGATGTACATGAAACTTTGCACACCATAACTCACCAACACAAGGTCTTAGAATATAAAGTTTCATTCTCCTATTGCTTCCCATTATTTCACAAATCTAGGGTAAAGTTGACGATTTTTCAAAAAGTGCTAAAAATGGGTGTTTTTAGTCAAATATTTCAAAAAAGTGTTTTCTCCAAATTCCTTTAAACCATGCTCATTAGAAAGAGCATAATTTGAACTATCTAGAAAAGTGGATTTGGTTTTGCAATGCAAGCATTTAAGGCCCTAAAAAGTATCATCATCCTAGAGGCGCACTGGAAGTTTGAACCCATTTTTCTGTCACTCAGATTATACCTAAAATCTTTTATTATTTCTAATAAATGTTTGTTAATGCCTTGGATAAGTGAAATAAGAAGTCCTGATGGATAGGACATAGCTTAAGTCCGAACAGAAAAAGAATAAAAATAGAAACACTGTTATTTCTTAATTCTCCCCCCTCCCACAACTCTCTCTCTCTCTCTCTCTCTCTCTCTCTCTCTCTCTCTCTCTCTCTCTCTCTCTCTCTCTCTCTCTCTCTAATTCATAAAATTTATTTCCATAATCATTTTCTAATTATTAGTAGCCTGTTCAATGAACAACACTAGCATACTGATGGAAAAGAAGTGTATAAATGAGTTGCTATGGTTTAACCACTGCTAGTTTCATTTCACCTGAAAAAACCAGCATCCCATCGCCATAGGGGCAACAACAGCCACGGGTGGGTTCCTTTACCACAGGATTCCCAAGCGTGATAAGCATTTCTTTACACAGGTTACCAAGCCTGATAATAAAATTATTGAAGTGCCATGGGTAAAATTAGGAGCCACTCATAGGTTGCTTAGTTTGCTCTAACCTATTTCAATTTTTGATAGGGTATGGTGGTACAATTTCAATCATTTCGGACAAATGTAATTGTAACTGCAAATATATTGAGAAAAAATAATTTTAACTATGGCACTTGTTCTTGAGTGTTTAATAAATATGTATCACAATTACATATGTCGGTATGAACACAAAAAAACGTTACAGAATCGAGAAAAATCGATAGAAAATGTACCACACTAGGTACATTTATGATCACTTCCTCGTACAATTTTGATCACTGACTTTTCCCCACATAAAAAGCACTTTTTCCTTCGGACACCAGTGCATACTTTGCTGTACCAAACGTTGCACAATAACGAGTTTACAAGCGTGTGGAAACTAGAACATTTATGAGAGCACTTTGACGAACTAGCTCCAAGTACATCTTTACAGGAAAAAATTTATATCTCCTTAGCACAGAGTGCTGTATTCTTGGAAAAGACAGGAGGAGCTGTAGAAACCTGCTACACTGCAACGCCACAAAAGGCAAGTGCTACGAACACTAAGAGACTGAAAACGTATGTTGATCAGAATTGTTCCACTGGAAAGCAACAATTCATCCATTTGTTATCTACTTTCATCAAAATGAGAAAGTGGAATCTTTTAAGTTCCTCCATTATCAGTTCTCGTTTGCGGCATGACACTGGTACAGTTAACGTTTTTATCAAGGAGCTCATCAAATATATAAAAGCACAGTTTGCACAGATATCTCACATTCACAATTTCAGTGATGGCTCCAGTGCTCAATCTTACACGCCTAGATCTGTTTCATTTTTGCTCTGAAAACATTAATGCTATTAAATTTGTTTTCGTCAGTAAAGATGAAATTGGGGAAATAAAAAAAAAAAAAAATTAAAAAAAAAATTGTCACAAGAAGTGAGGTTTAAACTTGGACAAACTGTAGCAGGCACTAGAGAAAATCGTCACTTTTTACCTATTGGTAAAACAATAATTCAGGTCAGCAGAGTTTCAAATGATTGATCATCTTTTCTAGCTACAATGGGTCAGAGAACTAAAGAAGGCATATTAATCTACATCTACATACATACTCCGCAATTCACCGTAAGGTGCGTGGGGGAGGGTACACTGTACCACTACTAGGCATTTCCTTTCCTATTCCACTCCCAAATTGAACGAGGAAAAAAAGAATGCCTATATGCCTCCGTACGAGCCCTAATTTCTTTTATCTTGTCTTTGTGATCTTTACGCGAAATGTAAGTAGGCGGCAGCAAGATCGTACTACACTCAGCTTCAAATTCCGGCCCTCTAAATTTACTTAACAGAAATTCACGAAAAGAACGTCGTCTTTCTTCCAGCGATCCCCAATTGAGTTGCCGGAGCATTTCCGTGACACTCGCGCATTGGTCGAACCTACCGGTAACAAATCTAGCTGCTCGCCTCTGAACCGCCTCTATGTCTTCCGATCTGCTGCGGGTCCCAAATACTTGAGCAATACTCAAGACGTGGTCGTACAAGCGTTTTATACACGGTCTCCTTTACAGGTGAAGTACATCTTCCCAAAATTCTCCCAATAAACCGAAGTCGGCTGTCTGCCTTACTCACAACTGTCCTTACATGCTCGTTCCATTTCATATCGCTCTGCAATGTTACGCCTAGATATTTGAACGACGCGACCGCATCAAGAAGCTCACTACTGATGCTGTATTCGAACATTATAGGATTGTTTTTTCTACTCATGCGCATCACCTTACATTTTTCTACATTGAGAGCTAGCTGCCATTCTTCGCACCAACTAGAAATTTTGTCTAAGTCAACCTGTATGCTATTACAGTCAGTTACAGACGACACCCTCCCATACACCACAGCATCATCAGCAAACAGCCGCAAATTACAACTTACTCTGTCCATCAGATCATTTATATAGATAGAAAATAATAGCGGTCCTATCACACTCCCCTGGGGCACGCCTGACGATACACTCGTCTCTGATGAGCACTCGCCGTCGAGAACAACGTACTGCGTTCTATCACTTAGGAAGTCTTCCAGCCAGTCACAAATCTGTGAACCTATTCCATAAGCTCGTATCTTCGTTAGCAGTCTGCAGTGTGGCACCGTGTCGAACGCCTTTTTGAAGTCGAGAAAAACACAATCCGCCTGTTGCCCTTCGTCCATGGCTCGCAAGATGTCATGTGAGAAAAGGGCAAGCTGAGTTTTGCATGAACGATGTTTCCTAAACCCGTGCTGATTCATGGAAAGAAGCTTTTCCGTTTCAAGGAAATTTACTATATTCGAACTGAGAATATGCTCCAAAATTCTACATGAAACCGATGTCAATGATATTGGCCTGTAATTGTATGGGTCAGTTCTCTTTCCTTTCTTATACACTGGAATCACCTGCGCTTTTTTCCAATCACTAGGAACTTTGCGCTGAATTAAAGATTCGCTATAAATGCAAGCTAAGTAGGGGGCCAATGCCGCAGAATAGTCTTTGTAAAACCGAACTGGTATTCCATCCGGACCAGCAGACTTTTTCGTATTTAGCTCTCTCAGCTGCTTCTCTACACCGGAAATACCTATTGCTATGTCCCCCATTTCGGAATTAGTACGTTGATCAAATGATGGTATATTTGTGCGGTCCTCCTGCGTGAAAGATTTCTTAAAGGTTAAATTTAGAACTTCAGCTTTCCGTTTGCTTTCTTCTATTACTGCCCCGGAATGATCAACTAGTGACTGGACAGTGGGCTTTGACCCGCTTATCGATTTTACATAGGACCAGAATTTTTTCGGGTTCTCGGAAAGATCTTTTGCTAAGGTATGGCTGTGATAATTATTGTATGCTTCACGCATCAATCTTTTTGTAGACGCACGAATCTCTTCTAACTTTTGCCTGTCATCATTTGCGTGTTCTTTTTTGAATCGAGAGTGCAACAGCCTTTGCTTTCTCAGCAGCTTTCTAACATGATTATTATACCACGGTGGATCTTTTCCATCCTTAATCGTCTTGACTGGCACATATTTCTCTAACCCTTCATTAACAATGCATTTAAATTTAGTCCACAATTCCTCTACATCCATAGTCCCAGAATTAAACGATGCCCATTCATTTTCTAAGTGCGATCGTAACATTAGTTTGTCGGATCTTCCCAACAAAAACACGCTCCTAGCCTTCTTGACTGGTTTATGAACTTTGGTCACCATTGACGCTATGACGATATCATGATCACTAATTCCTGTCTCTACACAGACATCGTTAATGAGGTCAGGCCTGTTTGTGGCTATAAGGTCTAGAATATTTCCATTGCGCGTGGGTTGCCGGTTTAACTGCTCAAGATAGTTTTCGGAGAATGTGTCCAAAAGTAGCTCGCAAGACTGCTTGTCTGTACCGCCTGAAATGTAACTAGCGAGGTCCCAATCTATACTCTTAAGGTTGAAGTCACCTCCGACTAATATTGCATGGCCCGGATACCTATGCACTACCTGGTGTAGACTTTCCTTGAATGATTCTAAAACTGCTACAGCAGCACTGGGGGGCCGGTAAAAACACCCAACTATTAACTTTACTTCTTTTAGACCTGTTATGCGTGCCCAGATAACTTCACAGTTACTTTCAACCTCGATCTCAGTAGAAACAATATCTTTGTCCACGGCGATGAACACTCCTCCTCCAGTTGTATCAGATCTATCTTTCCGATATACATTCCACGCTTCGCTAAATATTTCTGAACTTGCCACATCATCATTTAGCCAGCTTTCGGTGCCTAAAACTATCTGAGCGCAATAACTTCCGTGCAGCGCTGCAAATTCGGGAACTTTGTTTCTAATACTCTGTAAGTTCGCGGCTAATATTTTTATGTTCGAATTTTTGTTCCGAACGTGGCCTGAATTCGCTGTTTGAATGCTGAGAGGCGAGTGCTCATCAGAGTTAGCGCTTAGCCTAAAAAACCCCCATGTGCACTCCACAAGTACTCTGCTACCCGAGTAGCCGCTTCCTTAGTGTAGTGCACCCCTGATCTATCTAGGGGCACCCTACAATTCCCCACCCGATAACGCAGATCCAGAAATCTGCAGCCATGACTGTCACAGAGTCGGCGAAGCCTCTGGTTCAGACCCTCCACTCGGCTCCAAACCAAAGGACCCCGATCAACCCTGGGAACAATGCTGCAAATCGACAGCTCTGCTTGCACCCCACGTGCGAAGGCAGCAGCCTTCACCAATTCCGCCAGCCGCTCGTAGGACCTGAGGATGTCCTCAGAACCCAAGCGACAAGCGTCATTGGTGCCGACGTGAGCTACGACTTGCAGTCGACTGCACCCCGCACCCTCGATAGCCGCCGGCAAGGCCGCCTCCACATCTCGGATGAGGCCCCCCGGCAAACACACCGAGTGCACGTTGGAATTCCTTCCAGATCTGGACGCTATCTGCCTAAGGGGCTCCATCACGCGCCTGACATTGGAGCTCCCAATAACTAATAATCCCCTCCCCCCGTGCACCTGCTCGGACCCTGCTGAAGGAGTGGCCACACTTTCACTCACAGGACGAACGGGCGCGGACGGACGTCCAGCCTCCACATTGGCCTTCCGCCTCGAGCGACGCGAACGCCGTACAACCCGCCACTCCCCTTGCGGAGAAGGCGGCTCGACGACGTCCGGTACACCTGAAGGTGCCTCGGTAGCAGGGACAGAGAGCGAAGCGTGAGACACCTGGGGTGTCCCACTCGACGCACCAGACTCCCCACCATCGCTGCACCCCGAGACAGCAGCCTGAAGACGGCTGACCGTAGCCAACAGCACGCTCAGCTGTTCGCGAACCGCGGCCAACTCCTCCTGCGTCCGCACACAGCAGGCACACATCCTATCCATCCTATCGATACAATTAACAGCAATTAACAACTTTAAAGAAGCCTAGTACTATAATGAAGGCGGCTGGCTGCTGACTTAACTGTGGTCAGTGGTAACTACACTGTCGAATCAACAAAACTGAGTCCGGCAGCTTAGCGCTGTTAACGCCGCGACACTGGTGTCAGCTGGCACTGGACTGACTGATAACGAACTTTAGTAACGGTCTCTGACTTGTTTTGAAATACACCGGTCAAAGACGAAGACTAAACACAACGGTATTTATCAAATACGACAGAATAAACTATTAAAACAGTAGTACAAACGAAATCTGCAAGTACGCAGGAGTAAACCTCTTAAAACAGTACTACCGAAAATGTACTAGACTGGCAAATTAAATTCAGATACTTAGCGCTGTAACGATGTGGCACTGGTGGCAGCTGGCACTGGACTGACTGATAATGAACTTTAGTAACGGTCTCTGACTTGTTTTGAAATACACCGGTCAAAGACGAAGACTAAACACAACGGTATTTATCAAATATGATAGAATAAACTATTAAAACAGTAGTACAAACGAAATCTGCAAGTACGCAGGAGTAAATCTCTTAAAACAGTACTACCGAAAATGAACTAGACTGGCAAATTAAATTTGACACAAATTAAATTCAGATACTTAGCGCTGTAACGATGTGGCACTGGTGGCAGCTGGCACTGGACTCTCCAACCAGGACAATATGTTGCATGCATCTAAGAAAATATTTGGTGGATTGGAACTATCTGTGAGACTTCCACTGAACATAGGGAGAATTAATAAACTTTATGCACCCTCATGGTCCAGCAGATTCATTTTATTGACCACCAATAAGTGACAAGAGCTGGGTTCCATAACACCACATTATTGCAGTTATTCCAGCTCCGTCAGTAAATTCGTCTAGCCGGCAATATACCATTCCTGTTGATATTCATCAGGCTTGGAAACCTGTGTAAAGAAACTCACCCATAGCTGTTGATGCTCGAATGTAGCCCCTATGGTGATGGAGATGTTGGTTTTCTCAGGTGAAATGAAACTAGCAGTGGTTAAACCACAACAACTTATTTTCCTTTGTTCAGGGAAACTCTCAGATATTTACCAAGGTAAACGTCACACTAGAATTAAGTCATGGAACGTGGGATTTAAAGTCTTTTGCATGAAATACAGAGGTGACAATTAACAATGATTTCTTGCTGTACTGTGTTAAAGAGCAAATAAACTGTTTTATCAATTCCCCTCCTCCCTATTGGTGTCCAAAAAAAAAAAAATCATATCATTGGATGGTACTTTTTTTTTTTTCTATTACCGTTTATAATATGAAATGTATCCCTGTGAAGTTTTGTGTCAAGGACTCGTCCAGCTGTTGTTGGATGTGAAGACTGGATGTGTATTAAAGTTACTAACAAACATTCCAATTTCCACAGCATCTTTGCTGATTGAGTCCCTGTAGCTTGACATGTGGGGTAGAATCTGTCTGTTCAAGTAAGATTTTGTGCATGTGGGTAAGAATGCACGTGATAACAAGAGATTGGTTTAGATTTCATATTAAATGCTACCAATGTATGATGTGGCGCTGTGAAAAGACTCTACAGACTGTCACAGAAAGCTTCAGAGTCCAGCACTTTCCTTTATTGATTGCAGACATTCAAATTACCTAACTGTTCACACTACTGTTAACTTTGTCATCAAAAAGACAGCGGGAATTAGTGTGTGTGTGTGTGTGTGTGTGTGTAAACAATTTTAATAGAGATAAGGGTTTTAACTAGGCAATACATGGACATATGGTTGATGCAGTCACACTGTATTTTGTGTCTGTGTGTAAAGAGACAATAAGAATAGCAAGTGTTGTGAAGAATGTGACGCAACCATTATTGTACATTAGTGGTCCATAACCTGTTAGTAGACAATGGTTATATATACGAAGATTACTCACCAGGCGAAGGAGCACAGGTGTAACAGCATCACAAATAAATAAATGAATACACACACACACACACACACACACACACACACACACACACACACACACAAATGCAAGCTTTCGCAACCCAGTTGCTTCTTTGGGCAGAAGGGAAGGAGAGGGAAAAGGAAATGATGAGGGTTTTAAGGAAGAGGATAAGGAGCCATTCCAATCCCGGGAGAGGAAAGACTTACCTTGGGGGAAAAAATGGAGGGGAAACAAATGCACACACACCCACACATTCACACAGACACAGTCTGTGGAAAAATTCCTAACAGGCTAAATATACGTAAAAAATAGATGAAGTCCACTTACCAGGCGAAGGAGCACAGGCAGTGATGGCAACATTTAAATACACACACACACACACACACACACACACACACACACACACACACACAAACGCTAGCTTTCGCAGCCTAGCTGCTTCGTAAGGCAGAAGGGAAGGAGAGGGAAAAGGAAATGATGAGGGTTTTAAGGGAGTGGGTAAGGAGTCATTCCAATCCCGGGACAGGAAAGAATTACCTTGGGGGGGGGGGGGGGAGAGGGTAAACAAATACACACACACACACACACATTTACACAGAAGCAAGTACACTTAGGCAGACATACTGTAGAAAGCAAGTGGACTTCATCTATTTTTTACGTGTGTATATATAGTGGTAAATTGAACTAAAGGTGACCAACATTTTTATAATTTTGTATACCTTTAACTATGTTGGTGATATTAAAATACAGAAACACAAATAATTACATAATTCTACAGTTTACTCATCATTTTGTTAATAAGTAGGAACAATGATATAAGAAAATGAGAGAAAAAAATAGACGAATGAAAAATGCAAAGTAATTATACAAGCAAACTGACCCAAAATTTACCCACATCCAGCTCATAGCTTTGTTTTTGTATTTTCTTAACAACACACCACTGCGACTTTTAAAAATTCTGTACTATGAACACATGACAGGTTTTGCAAATTAAATTTGCATCATCAGGTGTGTATTTCATTCAGGTCATAAACGTATGTTGCATGGACTTTAAACCAGCTGATCCCCATAATTATTCTCAAGTTGTAACCAACGTGCCTATAAAACCATCTGTAAAATCCCTTTTGTCCATAAAGTGAGGCTCCGTCAAATATGTATTAAAAACCGAATAAAATCCCATGCATAAAACAGTAAATTTTCATAAGCCAATGGCTTACATCTGATATAAAACATTACCCCAAGACAGGTATTCAGCATAAAAGCCACGTCAAGTGGTAAAAGAAGATTAAAAACTGTTAGCGTATGGCACTTTACCTCCAGAGGAGAGAGTTGGGGGCAATGCTTTGTATTTTAACTTTAAAAACACTTAGTTGAACCTTCACTGACTTTTTGTGTGGGTTAATTTTGTTGTTTGTATTATGCTTCATGTTGTAATGATTAATTAGATTTTCTTCTTTTTGAACAGCAATAGCTTTTTGCTGTGTTGAACACTAACTCCAAACCAGATGTTTCCCTAAAGTGTATTTATTCCATTGTTATGTTACCTCATCTCCTTGCCTCTATGTCCACCGTGTCCTGTTCCACACTGTCCATTTCACCTGCAACTATTATGAATTACTGTTTGTTGTTTCATTTTCATACAGCTCAATCATTAAGAGGTCATTTTTCCTGAACAATGGGATACACAATAATTTCCCATGGGCGTAGAATGGAATATTAGGAAACAGCGAGCAAAATATTTTTTGCTAATAGAGTTAGTAGCGAAGATGTTGCAAATTAAAGCCTTTTGCACGAGTGGGTGATTAATCGTGGCTCTCATTTTTTGTGTCTTTTTCTGAATGATGTGTTGTAGGTGGAAAATTCTGTGCCAAATGCTCTAATTTCGGAAAAAGTTCACACATGACCATCTCAGATTTTGATAAAATTTTGTGTGAACATTTGCACATGTTCCCATTGAATATTGGTAAAGTTTTACTTTCGCCAATGTAATACTTGAGAGATATAGACATTTGTTTGACATCATGGTGCAGCTCTTGGCATTGTGCCCTTGAATTTTTGGCACCTTTGATATATAATATTTCCAGCAACATTTTCTTGAAAGAACCAAAAGTAGGCTATCTGCAAAATACCTTGTATTGGTAAGTTACTACATGTAAAGTTTCATGTTTGTCCCACATTTACTTACTGAGGTATGTAACACGCAGCATGTTTGCTTTCCAGGATGGATAACAGGAAGAAAGTGTACACTTCTGATGCCTCACTGGATAGTATATCTGACGCATCGTCACCAGAAAGGGATCTTCAGTTGTCCCCTGTGTCAGATGAAACGGAAAGGTTTGTACTGTATTTTTAAGTCTTTCATCTTTTATCATATATTAAGTCTCCTATACAAGGGTCACCACTAGAACCCAACTTTTATGTAATATTAACATGCAAACTGTGTATATTTTTTATCGTAGAACTGTGTAAAATATGTAAGAAAGTATTTAATATCGCCGCGGTGGAGTAGCCGAGCGGTCTAAAGCACATCGCTGCAGAGCGCGTGGTTGCTCGCCGTGGAGGTTCGAGTCCTCCCTGGGGCATGGGGGTGGGTGTGTGTTTGTCTGTAGGTTAGTTAACCTAGGTTTAAGTAGTTTGTAAGCTACGGACTGATGACCACGCAGTTTGGTCCGATAGATTTACAGACATTTGATTTGGTATTTGATATTGTGAAAATATTTCATCAAATATTTGATGCATACCTGCCAACTCTCCCGATTTAGGCAGGAGTCTCCTGATTTTTCGCTTTTTCTCCCGCCTCCTGATTTTTCCATTATTTCTCCCGATTTTTTAGCTTTCGTCCTGAAACCCAAGATTCGTTTTTCCGCCAATGGTCAAAAGTCCTTAGTTCATTTATCAGTTAAAAATAAATACGTATCGAAATTCATAGAAATTAGGAGTTGCGCTTGACTTATAGAATGATTGTTTCTGCTCTTTGCACGTATTTGCAAATACGCATGTAGTGTTTCTATGTTGTGCTGTTTTTGAATGTGATGCTTTGTCAGTGTACATAAGTTAGATCACTTCAGTGGTTTTTTAATCGCTGGTAACCTTTTGATTAGATAGTTAGGGGCATTGGTTTCGCACGCGAGTTACAGAAAGGCAACTTTTCGTTAAACTGCTAAACAGCTACGTGATTATGGAATTTCAATTCGGTGGTATGTGTTCCAGTATGGCAAGAAATATAATCAATTTTTAAGCAGTTTTCAGAACATTTTTTTCTATTGTGCACTCTTTGTCGATGTGATATTTCCACATATCGTGGAAAAAGCAATGTACTGAAATACGGGCAGAGAAAAGGAAAAGTGTGTGAGTAACAATAATTGCTGAAAAAAGTGAAAGTGATCATGTGATACATGCAGAGTGCTTATTTACATTCTTTATAATAGAGTATGGTTTACAAATTAAATACGATGACTATGTGGGTCATTTGTTCCATAACATGTATAGCAGTATAGCACAAATATACAGCTGTGAAATTTTTTGTTGTGATCAAAAAAATCAACCACTATACCTGGACTGGCTACAAAATGTAAGGATGTAATCAACAATTGGGTTCACGCAAGTTTTTTTTTTTTTTTTTTTTGTAGCCATTATGTAACGTTACGAGATTATAGGAAAAGATTAAAATCAGTTGTCTTAAGGTTTATAGTAAAGTGTGCCGTAATTTTTGATAGAACGTATCTCCTGATTTTTTTAAGAATCTCCCGATTTTCTAAACTGGATCTCCTGAGTTTTACATTTCGAAGGTTGGCAGGTATGTTGGTGTAAAACAATTCACACACACACACACACACACACACACACACACACACACGCACGCACACACTTTTGCGTTACATATTTATTTACTTTTATTTTGAAAGTCTTTAAGACACCAATAAAATAAAATAAGTTTTGCTTATATCTCATTGCCTAAGTGTCACACATCACTAAAATTATTTTGCTCTTTGAAAACGTCTTGGGTTCTGTACAGAACACATTCTTGTTCTCAGCCCTGGACAAGACCATCTCCCTGCTCTGAAGGGGTGGCCGGATCAATGTGCTGTCACCAACTGAACAGTAAGCCCTGTGCATTACATGGAACACTCCAACCTGCCTCAGCTACACTGTGAGAATGATGACATACACAGTAGTTGCAACCTTTCTCGAATGATTTGTTGTTGTTTTTGTTTTAGTTTTTGTGGTCTTCATTCCACAGGCAGGTTTGATGCAACTCTCCATGCTACCCTGTGTTGGGCAAGCCTCTTCATTGGAGAATAAGAACAGCAACCTACTTCCTATTGTGTCTGTTTACTGTATTCACCCCTTGGTGTCCCTCTACAATTTATTCTCTACACACACTTCCTTCTAGTGCTAAGTTGAAGATTATGTCCCATCAACCTATCCCTTCTCTTAATCAGGATATGCCAGAAACTCCTTTTCAATCTTCTTCAAAAGATACATGGACCTATAGTGAATAAGCAAGTAACAATCAAGCTATGTACAACCATATTAAAACCATTGATCATTTACCTATAAAATTACAACAAATTTTAGTCTACAGGAAACAAGTACTTACATTATTACTGTGGAAAAGTTACACGCGTCCATCTTTGTACACATATGTAGCCCTTTAGACAAAGGCACGTCAAACATATAAAATGATAACATATGCTGTGTAACAGTTTGCACGGCATGCTAACCGCCGACTGACCGTCTGAGCAAGATGTGGATGCCAGGTAAACATGGCGCGTAGCACATGCACCTAGTGATGATGATACAGCACCAGTAGTCAATATATGTTAATAACAAATTATAAAATAGGAAACCCAAAGAAGATTAAAATGAAATAAAATAGAATTTTGAGGAAATGACACCACAGAGGTTACCGTTGACTGTTAAAATGTATGGTAATATTAGTTTAAAGCCTTAAAAAAACTGTCTGCACGCAAGATGGAGCTGATCATTTAATATGTTACCATCTCTAGATTGTAAATGTTTAAAAATCTCCAACTCCTCCCAAAGATCGAGCTTTCTGCCCTTGTCTTCTCTACGTAAAACCAAAGTGTCTTCCAGCTTTTCGGCATATGGTTAGCAATAAAAAGGTGTTCAGCAAATGTGGAGCTACATATATTTTCTCCATTCTTTCCTAATAGGTGTTCTCTATATCTTACTTTTACTGCCCTGCCTGTTTGGCGAGTATAATAACAGGGACAGTCGTTACAGATTAGTTTATAAATGCCGGAATTAGGTAACATATCTTGTGTGTTTCGGGCAGTATCTAGAAGGTATTTCTTCAAACTGTTATCTGTAGAAAGTGAGACGTTGCAGTTGAAATTCTCTATTAGAAGATATCTGAACCTATACGAAATGTTGCCTAAGAATGGAATGGAAATGGATTTAGTGTCTTTATTACTGCAAGAAAATGGAACATTGCCTAAAGTAGAACATTTCTGGGATGCTTTCGTACTGAGAATGTGATCTATCATGTAATGCTTGTACCCATTGTTGATAGCGATAGTTTTAATCACACTTAGTTCATTTTGTTGATTAGCAGGTGACAAAGGAGTGGTTGTGATACGATGTATGGCCGAGTAAAAAAATGCTAATTTGTGAGCTTTGGGGTGCGTTGAAACAGCAGGTATGATGTTATCTGAAAATGTTTTCTCACGAAATATATTGAAACAAAATGATTGATCAATGATCAAAATAGTTAGACCTAAAAAATTAAGTTTGCCATTTTTGTTTTGAAGATCCTTAGCAAAGCAAATTTTCTCATGAAACTTATTGAATGCATTGAAAAGGAAATCTAGCTCATGATCAGTGCCGTCAAAGGCAATAATAATGTCATCAACATATCGCGCATAAAGGCGAATTTTGTGACTAATTCAGAACTGGAACTGAAAAATGCCTTTGTCTAAAGGACTACATATGTGTACAAAGATTGACGCGTGTAACTTTTCCAGAGTAATAATGTAATGTAAGTACTTGTTTCCTGTAGACTAAAATTTGTTGTAATTTTATAGGTAAACAATCTATGGTTTTAATATGTTTTACATAGCTTGATTGTTACTTTCTTATTCACTATAGGTCCATGTATCTTCGGAAGAAGATTGATTTATCTCAATTGAAACCGCAGTAAAGTTTATTAAACTTTAATTTGCAACTGGTTGGCTGTTACTTTTACGTCCTCATTAGTTATGTGATATACCCATCTTACTTTCATAATTTGTCTGTAACATCATATTTCAAAATCTACAGTATCATCTTTTTTCTGAATTCCTTATCGTCCATGTTTCACTCCAGACAAATGCTTTCAGCAAGAACTTCCTTAACATTTAAATTAATATTGGATGTCAACAAATTTCGCTTCTTCAGAAACTCTTTTCTTCCCAAAGCCATTCTGCATATTATATTGTCACGTTGAAATGGAAGGAGACTTGACTTCGAAGGCAACTGAACACACCACTTATATTGAAAGCAGGTTTATTACAAACTTAACATACACGCAGCACTAACTGCCTCTCGGGCAGAGTGCTCTGCTATTTATACACAGACAGAATGTACCAGAAATTAGAAGAATAGTTTACATAAGAAACAAGTAGAATTTACAAGTGAACATAAGAAAGATGTAGAATATTCTGGAACAGTTAATTACAAATAAATAAATTTTTTCCGGGGGACAGGATTTAACCGGCGACCTTCAGCACCGCAGTCGCTGACGCTATCCCCTGCGCCACGCCGGCAGTCAGCTTATGTGGTGTCTCGTGGCAATATCTTCTTTACTTCGGCCACAGAATATATTTTGCTACCTAAATAACAAAACTCATCTACTTTTATTGCCTTATTACCCAATCTAATTCCTTCAGCATCCCCTGATTTTTGGACACTACATTCCATTACCCTTGTTTTGTTTTTATTAATGCTCATCTTATACCCATCTTTCAAGACAAATTCCATTCCATTTAATGTCTCTTCCAGGTCCTTTGCTGTCTCTGACTGAATTACTATGTCATCGACAAACTGCAAAGTTTTTATTTTTTCTCCATGATCTTTAATTCGCTCTCCAAATCATACCGTCACAGCTTACTCAATGTACAGATTGAACAGCACTGGGAAAAGGCTACAACCCAGTCTTAATCCCTTCCCAACTTCTGCATCCCTTCTACTGTATTACTTTCCCCCTTTTCAGCCATTCCTTGCCTAATGCTCCCTCTGAAACTCTCAACCTCCTCTGGTTCCTTCAATTTGTCCAGATTCCATATCCTTAATTGTCTACCTTTCTGCATTCTCTTAAGTTTCAATTTACAGTTCACAAGGAATAAGTTATGGTCAGTCTGTATCTGCCCTTGATGTGTCTTACAGTTTAATACCTGGTTTCTAAACTTATTACTTACCACTATGAAGTCAATCTGGTACCTTCCAGTGTCACATGGTCTCTTACATGGTACTTCAACCAAGTGTTTGTGATGATTAAATTGTGGTCTGCGCTAAAGTCTATTAGGCGATCTCCTCTTGCATTCCTTTTACCCAGTCAATATCACCTACTACATTTCCTTCTCTTCCATTTCTTACTAATGAATTGCAGTTCCCCATCACAATCAAGTCTTTGTCTCCCTTAACTGTCTGAATAATATCTTTTATCTGCTCATACATTTCTTAGATCTCCTCGTCATCGGTAGAGCTACTTGGCATATAAACTTGTACTACTGTGGCCGGAGTTGGCTTTGTGCCTAACTTTACTACAATAATGTGTTCACTACACTGTTCGTTGTAACTTACTTGTATTCCTGTTTTCTTATTCATTATCAGACTTAGTGTCACATTACCACCAACTGATTTTGTATTTATAACCCTGTACTGACCTGACCAGAAATCCTTTTCATCATGCCAGTGAACTTCACAATCCCCACCATATGTAACTTTCACCTATCAATTTCTCTTTTCAAATTTTCTGACTTACCTATTTGATTAAGTTCCCTACTCTGATCCATAGAATTCCTGTTTTATTTTTCTTGATGGCGAGATTCTCCTGAGTAGTCGCCACCCTGAGATCAGAGTGGGGGGCCTATTTTACTTCCAGAATAATGTCATCATCATATATTTATTCAGTAGAGCTGCATGTCTTCAGGAAAAGTAATGACTGTAGTGTCCCCTTGCTTTCAGCTGGTACAAGGCCAGCTCAGTCAATCATCCAGACTGTAACCCCTGTAACTACTGAAAAGATTGCTGCCCCTCTTCAGGAACCACACGTTTGTCTGGCCTTTCCACAGATACCCTCCACTGTGGTTGCACCTACAGTACCGCTATTTGTATCGTTGAGGCATGCAACTCGCCTCACCTCAGCAATGCTGTGGTTAATGGGAAAGGCTCAAAAAATTTATCGAAACCCTTTGGTATGTTTTAAAATCTTGCACATTTCATGACTATGTTTGTTATTTTCATTGTGGCCTGTTTATCATTTCGTTAATTCTCGGAGTTTTTATTTTATTTCTATGTTATGTAAGGTACTAACAATATAGTAATAGGACAGTTTGCAACTCACCGCAAAGATGTAATGATGAGCTGCAACAGGCACATAAAAAAGACACACATACAACACTTAAGCTATCGACCATGGCCTTCTTCATAAATAGGAACATTCAAGCAATCACACAGGCACACAACATAGTCACACAATCGTCATCTCTAGCTGCCACACTCCTGCACAGTCACAGGCGCTACTGGCCTGTGGCCAGCTCGGAGACGTCTCTGCAACCATCACCCCTCATATGAATTTAAATACGGTGCAGGGGTTATTTACCACCAAGATCTCCTCCTGAAGTCCGATGACGAGCTCCGCGCCAACCTTGAATGATGGGGTGTCCACTTCTTCAGGTGCATCTACAGGCGCCTAAGAACAAAAAGCTAACCACCGATGTTTTTATCCTGGCATTTGAGGGAGATTCTTTGCCCGAAAAGGTCAAGGTTGTGATATACTGGTGCAAAATAAAACCTTATATTCCACCTCCGATGCAATGTTTTCAGTGCTGGAAATTTGAGTATGTGTCCTCCTGGTGCAATTCCTGCCCCCACATGCAGAGAATGTGGGCATCCATCTCATCGGGATGCACCCTGTCTTCTTTCTCTGTTTGTGTTAACTGTGGACAGCACCACTCAACTTGCTCGCTGAACTGCACAATGCTCCATAAAGAACAGAAAATGATTGGGTATAAGGCCATGGATAAATTTTCACATACCGAGGCTAAAAAGAAATATGAGTGACTGCACCCTGTAACAACCCCTGAACATTTAAGTCATCATTTGCTGCCATCACATCAGCATCACTTCCTTCGGAGTCAGTAGTCCCTATGGCTGTGGGCCCTCAGGGCTTTCAAACTCAATTAGACTCTTCAATGTTTGGGGACTCTCCATCATCTGCTCCCTCCTACATACTTCCTGTGGGAGTAACCCCCCCCCTCCCAAATTGTAAGTGACAACAGTTCCCATCACTCAACCGGAGAAGCAACAGCTTCCTCTGTCTCATGTCACTCGGAAGGTGTTCCTCGGAACACTCCCTTCCGAGGTTTCACTGAGTACACCAGAGGATCCCAGCCAATGGCTGAAGGATCCGCGAACTGCTGATTGAAGGGCTTCTGATAGGGTCAGTACAGGGGGTTACTGATTTTCCTGTTGAGTTAATATAATTAGTACATGCATAAGGATAGACCAATGCGGAATTAGGAAGATCTGGTTGAGGTTACCTTACATTCAATATTTCGAGCATGCAATGTTTATTAAAAGCCATCAGGAAACACAAATGACAATGTTTTTTTCCTTTTTAAATGGCAAACATCTGACAGATAAATACAGTCTCGCCAAAAGACGTAACCTTTAAACCATTTAAAGATAGCCAGGATCATTAAAATTTCAGAAAAAGACTTAAACTTGCTTGGAGGTTGCAAATTAGAATAGCAAACAATCATTTACAATAGTAACTTCACAGGTGCTTAACAGCAAGGTGCTAGTATGCTTTTCCAATAACAGTTATATAAAATGTCAAACCAGCAACCCCTTTAAATGGTCAATACCTGATAGATATACAAGCTTGCCAAAGACATAAAAGTTAAGAAAAGTCTTTAAATTGAATGGCAGCAATGAAATTAGCAAAACAATTGTTTACAGTAATAAGTTTACAGGTGCTTAAGATTTGAAGGCACTTAAGAGCAAGGTGCTGGTAGACTTTTGCCAATAACAGATAAAATGTCAATCCAGATACACAGTCAGTTCTTGTCACATTTTGGCAGAGTTTTCAACACCAGCTTCTCACCCTGTTTTACAGTCTACGAACGGAGGGGTTTTTACTGTCACAGTGGCAGGAAAGCATCGTTATTTCGGTGTTGCAACCTGGGGCAGATCCCCTAGTGACTGACAATTACTGCCTGATCAGCCTCACCAAAATTCTCTGCAGTATCTTGGAATGTGTGGCGAGTGGGTGGCTCAAGTGGATCCTTGAAGACCATGGACTCCTTGTTCCACAACGGGGGGGGGGGGGGGGGGGAGTTGTGCCAAGGTCAGTCTGCCATTGACAACCTCGTGTCTCTGCAGTCGACTATCTGCTCTGCTCTCACTAGGTGTCATCATCTCGTTGTGGTCTTTATCGACATTAGAAAGGTTTATTATACCACCTAGTGCCATCATATTCTATCCACACTTTACAAGTGGGGCTTTCATACAGAACGTCCTATTGCTATGCTCTTTTCAGGTTTGGGTTGGCACCTCTCTCAGCTCCATTCATGTCTAGGAGAATGGTGTTCCGCAGGGCTCAGTTCTTAATGTTTCCCTATTTCTGTGGCAGTGGGGTCATCGGTTTCCTCCTTCCTGTTTGCCAATGTCACTCAACAGTGGCTGCAGGGAGCCATTAGAAAGCCACAGTCATGGGCATTTGTACGTGGTTTCCAATTCTTTGGCTCTAAGACCCGAGTAATGCACTTCTGTCACCACCGGGTATTTCACCTTGATCCGTAGCTGTACCTAGGTGATGATCATAGTAGGGAAGTGAAATATCACATCTCTTACATAGTTTATCAATAATCAAGGATTTTTGTCAGCAGCTCAGTGAGTCTCTTTACTGTGAGTTGTTGTTTATCTTCCATTATTGACATTCCAATCGGATTTTCCATTGTTTAAACTTTTAAATAATTTGAGATACTGATGTGAAAGTTTGGTAACTGATAGCTTGCAAAGAGGAGACTGTTTTCTCATGAAGCTAACCTGCAAAACTTCCTTATCTACACAGTAAAGTGAAATAATAAAAATATTTTTGTAAGAGTTATTCATAGCTGGTGAAATGAGAAATAGTATGGGTTTGCAAAAACAAAAGTGAAGGAAATACACTGAGCATTAGCTTATCGTAAGCTTTCGACAGTACTTATTGTCAGATGTTTGATTAATAATACATTTTGATATATTTAACTTCCTCATTTGCTGGGGCTAGTGCCTGCCTATTTCTCCTTTCACTTGGTGCTGTAGGTTGAACAAACCATTACTGATTGATTTATAAATGTTGATAAAATTGTTTTTCCGTTTTTTTAATTTTTCACTTTCCTTGAATTATCTTGCTGCTACTTAGTACCTACTGGCCATATGTCAGCACTTGTATATTAACTACTTCTCCTGTACTTCGAGAATGCTGGAAGAGACTGTAATATTATATCTATCTTTTGGAATAACATACCGTATAACTTCCAAGAACAGACATCTTTTTTGATTCTGCAGCTCTCAGCTGGGCACAAATTTTGAACTCTCCCACCAGTTGTCAGTACACATGGGCATCTAATATACATTCTTCTTTTTGTTGATTAGTGCTTAATACGTGCCCCAGATTGTTAACTCACAAGTCAGTCTATACAATACATTATCACATTTCATTTGTTTTCCTGGCAAAGTATTCCATGACATCATGGATGTTGTGCAGTTGCTCGGTCACTCGTTAGCATTTGAATTACAGAATGTTACCAAGTCTCTTTTAACACAAGATAAACATACAAATCTTCCGATAGTCATTGCTAAATGCCAATATGTAGCAGCATTATAGTTAAGACCAAGTGATTGAAAATGTATCTAAGAACAGGTCCCCTGTGACTGATAAATTCCTTTTTTGAAGGACACACGACTGGTTACCCAATTTAAAATAGCTGCCAAAGATGTTATGTCAAATCATTAAAAAGATATGATAAGAAATCTGATGGAGTTCATTCCCTCTCATTTAATTTCCTGCTTCTAACAATTACATGTATCTTTAAAAATGGTCTGTTTGAAGGGAAGGTGTCCCTAATTAAAACTTACAGGAAAAGTACTTGGGCTCAAACACAGATGCACCAAAATCGTGCGGGAGAATGTAATGGTCCCTTGTAGCACTAGTAACATTCCTGCATCTGCAAAACTCTGCAGTTGTCCGTTAAGAGTCCTCTTTGTATGCCATGTCGCATTGCACATTAACCTGCCGGTACCCCACTTGCGACCAGTAGTGATAGTGCAGTGTGTCTCTGAAGTTGATTTGTGTAGTGAAGTGTCATATGAGTCAGTGATTGGCAATCAATTCTGCTAATATATTAGTACTTTGTTACTCCTGGTCTGGCCATAAGGATGAACAAGTACTACTAGAAGCATCTGTTGGGAATCATTCTGTCTAAAACAGTAATACATACACAACCTCTGAATGTGTATTTCTTTAGGCAATAAAAATGCCAGGAGAATAACAGATGTTATTAAACTAAGTTCCAGTAATATGCAGCTAAAATTGTATGACAGATTCTTTATCATGAATATGCATTCTGTCATTTACTCTCAGTTACCTGCAGCAGTATATAGACCAATGCTTCATTATGCGTGACAGAACACTGGCTACAATATTGGTGAACGAGTTGACAACTTCAAAAGTGTCATTGATGTGGCATTCAGCACTGATATTGAATGTGCAGATATGCCACGGTATCAACTTGCATTTCTTCACTGTGCATTTTTCAGTCATTCATAAATTACATATACAGTGATATCTAGAGCATGATTGCAGTTTTGTAGAAAAATGACCCCACCAGGACATTGAGGGATACGTAATGATCCTGTAAGCAAACATTCATACAGTTACTTTTGTTGGAGCCCAGGTACATATCTTGTTAGTGGTGAGATTTGAAGCCATCCCTGTATTTTCAAATCTTGCCAGTAAGTTTTAGACATCTTCTCTTCAAATAGACAGTTTTTGAAGATTTATATAAATATCAGAAGCCTAGAATTAAATGAGAGGGAATTAGCTCCATCAGGTTTCGTATCAGATGTTTTTAATGATTTGACATAACACCTGAGGATGCAATTTTAAAATGCAAAACTGTTCTTTGAAATATGGGATCTTTTGACTGTGCTTGCCCCTACATATAAAGTTCTAAAACTGGTCACACAACAGACATAATTTTTGCACCTGCAATTGCTAAAATAAGTAAGAAATTAGAAAAGAATGAAAGTATATTTTATTTTGAACCTGTATATTTGAAAATAAACGTAATTTAAATAAAAAAATGACTTTGCAAGATTTTATGCCATGCATTCAGCTACTGGCATAACTGTTGAAAGCTTGAAATATCATGTACTTAACAGTGAAATGAATGTTAGGGAACTGTCATTCATATTTTACAAGCACAATAAAGTAATGAGGATTGATTAGCAAGGTCCCTTTGTAAGATATATGGGGTCTGTTTGGATTTTAGTAAGCAATGTTACTTGTATTAGAACATATATCCTGCATGCTGTGTTCGTCAGTAATCATTCCCTCATTGAATGAACATCAGGGGAAGCAGCACATGTGCAGTAATTGGAAAACATTGTAGCAATGTAATACCAATTGCTAGATGGATTACAGCTTGTGAGGGAATGATGTTCTTGTCCAAGGAATTAATTTAGATTGCTACTGGTACCCCATATGCAAAATAGAATTTACTCAAACTGAGTAAGTCATTTTTTGGCCATTTTAATTACTATACCTAAATGTATTAAACAGGCCAAGATCCACCCACTGCTATGAATAAAACTATGTTTGCCTTCTCCCTTTGGACTAAAGATAAAAGTCAAATTGTCATGTACTGAGGAGAAAGGAATCAAGTGGTGACTTATTTCTTTTCTCCAGTGCTCATGTCTCATGAGCAGGTGTACTTTTGATAAGATTACATTGTGCAACAACTGTAATACCCTATTAACTTGGAAGCAATTTCAGTGTGTGTTATTGTTGGTCTTTACATTCGATATACCTGTCAAGACAGATCGTCCGGTCAAAATAAAAATAATACCATAGTAAAGATGTGTCTTGCATTGACAATGTCCCAATGTGAAGACATAATGGATTTTGATAGATTGTGCTCTTGTCATTACAAAGAAGTTGCGGGGGGGGGGGGGGGGGGGGGACCACAAAATGTGTGGAAATAGCACATATCAAGCTACCTGCCCAGAGAAAACATCTTTCTGTGTCAATGTTCAAAGAATTTTGTTATGGATCGATGAAACTTGGAGCCATTGCTGCTTAACATTTCATGAGCAGCTGTGTCAATCACTCCTTCAAATGTAGCAAAAGCTAAACATTTTTCATTTTCAAGGTTATGAAGTGCAAAAAAGATTAGACTCAATAATAATAAAATTGAAAATATTCAGAAACTGTTTAAGTACATCCACAGAGAAGATGTCAAGCTTTTTTATCTGGAGATACCGAATTGCTAACCACAAGTGAAGACCCATTATAATATGAACTACTCACATTTATAATTATATGTTTTAGTTGTTTTTATGATCCCTTAAGATAATTTTCAATTAGCTTTGGAAGAACAGCTTATAATACAACAGACGAATGTTGAGCTACCAACAGACACAAATAAGACACACAATTCTAAATATTCACCCGGCCTTCTTCAGAAAGAGAACACTCGTCCACACAATCACTCAGGCACACTCATCTTCCCTCTCTATCCCCCCCCCCTCCCCCCGTCCGCTCCTTCCCCCTGCCATTCCTTCTGTTTGCCGTGTAGTCAGACTGTATTGGGCGGCCAGAGATGGTGTGGACCAGTGTGCCTGAGTGATTGTGTGCATCAGTTCTCTCTTTCTGAGGAAGGCCGCAGCTGAAAATTTAGAATTGTGTGTGTGTGTGTGTTTGTGTGTCTGTCGGCGGCTCGATGTTCGTCTTTACGGTGAGTTGTTCCCTATCTATGTATTATTATTAACATTCCTTACTGGACCTTCCATTGTTATTAATACAAAAAAATATCAAATTCCCTTGTTGAGTGGAAAAAGGAACTAAATTATAAAATTAAACTTTCAGAATATATGAAAAATATTTCATTTACCATTTGTATTGTTAAAATGCAACAATTTGTAAAATGTTAATATGTAGTGTTGAGTAGTTTAACAAAGTGACTTAGTTCCTTTCTTCACAGGCCGATTCAACAACAGTAGCCCAACAACTATAAAAGTATAAGTGCAAAGCACAGTAAGAAAATTTATTTTGGACCCATTCTAAAGGATAGATGCGTCACTAATGTTTCGGTATATTCTGCAGAGCCCCAAGTCCAGTTACTCGATCCTCGAGGTTGCGGCACAGAAAATCGTCGCAGAGTTACGAGAGTGAGGGTGCGGTCACCTCCCGTCAGAGACGCAGAGTTCCAGTTTCCCGTTCTCCGTCACCCCCGGTGAAGAGGAAGCGTGAGAGCCCTGCAGAGATAAAGGCGGCTGTGCGGGCATCTGCGGCTGCTGCGGGGTACAAAGTATCCAAGGAGCGCCACCATGCCGAGTCGCCGCCTCCGGAGCCCTACGGTGCCGTGTATGTCTCACCTGGGCGCCATGCGTCTCCCACTGAGCACGGCTCACGTAGGAGGCATCGCTCGCCTTTCTGGCGAGAGATACAGCGCACACTGGCTGAAGAACAGGCAGTAAAGCGGAAGCAAATAGTTTCGCACCATTCTCCAGTGCCGTCTCACCATTCTTCAGTGCCGCCGGCACAACAGCAGGTAAGGAAATAGGTTATGCGGCATGCAGTTGGTAAATTACGTGGCTGCTTTCACAGTGGCCCGGCCTCTGATAGGGTAGGATAAGCCTGTGACAGGACTGGAATAGGAAGTGCTGGGTGGGTGGATTGGACAGGTTTTGCAGCGGGGTCTTCCACAAGGATATGATCCCTGTGGCAGTGAGCTGGGTTTCGGGGTGGCATAAGGATGAACTAGGATGTTGTGAAGGAGGGGTGGGAAGGATCTTGGGCAGGATGTCTCTCATTTCTGGGCACAAGGATATTATTAATTCCAACCTGGACTTCCCCTAATTATATGTTGTTTTCTTTTATTAAACCATTCTGGCATTAATGGAGCGTGAGTGTGCATGCCATGTGTGCCTGTACCCTTTAAGATTGCACCACCTTGATAGGGGTAAGGAACTACATTCAGATGAGCAAATAATTTTTGGAAACAGGTTTCCTTTGAGTCTACAATCTTCAAACTCTTGTCAGTAAGAGAGAAACTGTCTAGATCACTACAATTGTCTACAGTTATGACATCATTTCGGCATCTGCCATCATCGGATCTGTAATTAAGTTCAAAGCAACTTAAAAGTGTTGCCTGTACAATCGAGCACTAAAGAAAGTTTCAAATGAAGCTTTTTTACTATGTGTTTATAATGTTCAGTCACTTAAAAATGTCTGAAAACAATTGTTTGCAGTAGGGGCATCAACTAAATTTGTGTTTAAATATCGTGCACATGTGACTATCAAACTTAAGTTGACAGGTGGCATCAGTGTGCGGCATTGCCTACCAACCCTCTAATGCTTTGCAATTGTTAACTGTGCATGGTAATTTGATATTCACCTCACACTCCACCTCCATGAACCACAGACATTGCTGAGTGGGATGGCTTGTGTGCCTCATTGATATAGATAGCCTTACCGTCGGTGTAAGCATGGACAAACGTGTGGTTCCTGACGAGGGGGAGCAGTAGTTTCTGTAGTTACAGTGGCAACAGTCAGATGATTGACTGAGCTGGACTTCTAGCACCAGTGAATGTGGCTTATCATGCAAATGCTGTGAGAAAGGGATTACTTCTCCAAGGACATGCATCTCTTTGGTATATGATAATGGCCGTCTTCTGGGTAAAATATTCTGGAGATAAAATAATCCCTCATTAGGATCTCCGGGTGGGGACTATCAAGTGGATGTAGTCGTCAAGAGAAACAAGAAAGCCATCCTACTTAATAGGAGTGTGCATTGTTCTAACTCTTAATTGGGCAGATATGTTAGAAAATTTGTAAAGAGAAATGGATGGGTTGAACTTAGATTTGGCAGGCATTCGTGAAGTTCTGTGACAGGATGAGTAGGATGTCTGGTCAGGTGAATATAGTTATAAAATCAGTTAGGGAGATTTATTTTTTCCTACGATCTCGTGTAAAAAGTTTAGGTGTGATCTATATTTGTGCAAATACCTTATTGCACAGTCATTAACATCTGCTGTTGTGGTTACCAGGTCTCTAACATGTACCTGTTTGCAGCCAATGTACAGTGGAGGACAGTCACCGTACCAGCCCGGATTCCCTCCAGCCGTCGTGCCGTCTCCGCAGGGCTCCATGCCGCCAACGGGGGTGCCCAACTACACGCCTCTGAGAGGTTCACACCCCGGACAAATGGTCGGCTACCCGGCTCAGGCTCCGCAGCAGTACATGCCGCCGCCCACTACGTACTATGAACAGCCTGCTAATCAGTGGGCATCGCAATCCTGGATGCCACAGGTATGAAATGTGTGCAGTTTACGTTTGTTGGCTAACAAGGAAGGTCTCAGAAATTCTGTTTGGGATGAGACTTCGTATGTTTGTAATATACGTCAAGTGTGTTCCCTCGTAGAAGTTTTAAAGGGTACTATCCAGAAAGTTTCGAGAAAAAGGACTCTTTAAAGTTTTAAGCACAGCACCATACACTTGATAGACTTGTCAAAGATGCCGGTATTTATGCATGGTCGACTAGTTCAGGTGGTAGTGTTACCACCGGTCATGCCGGCAATCCGGGTTCGCTACCTTCAAGGTACTATTTTTTAATTCCAGAATGAAACTTTCACTCTGCAGTGGAGTGTGCGCTGATAGAATCTTCCTGGCAGATTAAAATTGTGTGCTGGAACTGGGACTGGGATTGAGAGTCATGTCGGGATAGCTCAGTAGTAGAGTGCTTGCCCACAAAAGGCAAAGGTTCAAGTCCCAGTTTCGGCACACAATTTTAATCTTCCAGAAAGGTTTTAATTATTTGTTTCAAGGCTTATAAAGTTCATTACCTGAGGTATTATAAATTACCCTTGACTGTCTACCTGTTTGTATATATACACAATAGGGCAACAGCTATACACACCTGTTCAATGAAGAAACCTGTTCCTGGAATTTATAACAAATATTTATAACCTCTCCACAGTTTCCAATAATGAGTAATTTTGTAATAAAATTGTAATGAAAATGGTATTTACACTTTAATCTACCTAAATTAACTGTAAAATTCAAATTTATGATACAAATATTGTAGACAAAAAATTCCTAGCAGGAAATATATATATATATATATATATATATATATATATATATATATATATATATACGTAAAAAATAGATGAAGTACACTTACCAGGCGAAGGCGAAGGGGCTGCCTGTGCCCCTTCGCCTGGTAAGTGTACTTCGTCTATTTTTTACGTATATTTTTCCTGTTAGGAATTTTTCCTCTATAATATTAGTATTATTTATATATATATATATATATATATATATATATATATATATATAAAATATGAAGATTACTCAACAGGCGAAGGAGCACAGGTGGTCATAGTAGCACAAATAAAACACACACACACACACACATACAAACGCAAGCTTTCGCAACCCAGTTGCGTCTTCAGGCAGAAGGGAAGGAGAGGGAAAAGGAAATGATGAGGGTTTTAAGGGAGGAGGGGAGCCATTTCAATCCCAGGAGAGGAAAGACTTACCTTGGGGGGAAAAAAAGGGAAAGGTAAACAAATACACACACACCTCTCCTGGGATTGAAATGGCTCCTTACCCACAACCTTAAAAGCCTCATCATTTCCTTTTCCCTCTCCTTCCCTTCTGCCTGAAGACGCAACTGGGTTGCGAAAGTGTGTGTGTGTGTGTGTGTGTGTGTGTGTGTGTGTGTGTTATTTGTGCTACTATCACCACCTGTGCTCCTTCTCCTGGTGAGCAATCTTCATATTTTTTATATATAAATAATTGTAATATGTATAAAAATAGAAATGGTTTAACTTACCAAAATCAAAGGCTTGTTGACAGACACACAAATAAAACACAAAAATTCAAGCTTTCGCACCCGTTAATTGCTTCAACAGGAAAAGAGGAAGGAAGGAGGGGAAAAAGGTAAGGATGCAGGTTTTAAGGGAGTGGATGAGGCGTCATTCCGATCCCGGGAGCAGAAGAATTTATCTTGGGGGTAAAAAGGACTGGTAAATAAACACACACATATACACACAAACACACCAAGGCAGACATATGTATGACTTCTCATCAACTCCCTTAAAACCCGCATCCTTTCCTTTTTTCCCTCCTTCCTTCCTCTTTTCCTGATGAAGCAACTAACGGTTGTGACAGTTTGAATTTTTGTGTTTTTATTTTTGTGTCTGTCAAAGAGCCTGTGCTTTTGGTAAGTTAAACCGTCTCTATTTTGTATACATATTATTCCTACCAGTAATGTTCCCCTCTATAATATTCATATCATCAATATGAACTCATTAAATAATTGTAAAATGCATTTGGAATTATTCGATTGTTTAAAAAGAAAATATTGTATTTAAAATTTTAATTATACCCGGGCTGCTGAAACATTGCACATGACGTTTCGCGTTAAGGCGAGTTAAGTTGGCTACACTGCTTTAACGATGTTGCAACACTAGCCTCTATACGCACAGCAGACAAAACGGTTTTCAGTTGCATCTCGTAAATGTAAGCTATTGAGCAATAAAAGTGCACATAACTCGTTCTTGAGCAGCAATTAATTAACGGCATATTAATGAACACCAGAGCACAACAATGCACACGCTTTCAATAACGGAGCAAAGCAATATAGAAAATAAGCATTGGATCACGACAGATACGAAATAAACAGCAATCAAGATAGTAACTTCTCTCTCTACGTCTTATAACCACAATGCTTTTCACTCACCAATTTACGGCGACAATGGTACAATTACATACAGCTCCCCATCTTAACTGTTGTCGTCACTGCCAAAATTGTCGTCATCACCAAGACAAATCATTAACCGTTCATGATTAATGATGTGATCCCTTCCATTGTTTGCGCTTCCCGAATCAGGTTTTCAAAGTGCTCGACCCTTTTTTTTTTTTTTTTTTTTTTTTTTTTTTTTTTCTTTCCAAGATGCAGCATCCACATTGCCAACAGCTTCATGCTACAGCTTTTCCACGTCTTGTATTGTGACTGACTTATTGTTCCTTAAGTAATTCTTCACGGCACACCACACCAATTTTATAGGGTTAAAACGGCAGTGAAATGGGTTTATTACATTGTGGCGCTGTTCCTTTGCGATTTCGTCTACTGCAAGTGTGGTTGTAATAGGCTTATTTTGTTTCACGAGCGATTATAAAAGAAGTTTTGGCATTGACATATCTACAGCAACATTTCTTTCTTGTAACCACTGCACCATAACTTCTTTCTGATTGTTAGAATGAACTTCCTGCTCAGAGCATAAGCTTCGAAGTTTTTATTCATACGAAATTGAGAACGTACTCAGAAAACGTCGCTAGACAAACGTCTTTTCGGTGACATTATCCAATTACTTGAACTCTGAATGTCAAGTTAAACCACTCACAGTAAAACAAATCGCAGCGAAAAAAGCACACACCACACAAACACGCGATAAACAAGATTCACAACTTTGTTTACAATAGCACTGAAGAAAGCCGGCAACGCGGGAACATTGACGTCACGGCACGTGACCACTGGAAGTGTTTATCGCGCTGTGATTGGATCGTTCCTCGCGACTAGTGCCTCGTGCTTCTTGCTCTTCACTTGTTATTTGTAAACGTCAAGTGCAAAATTTCAGCGGCCCGGGTATAGTTGCAACCGTTATTCCATAAACTTCTTTACAATGTAAAAGATAATATTTCATATCATTAATTTTACTTACAAATTCTTATAATTTTTAAAGTGAATTATAAAAATTAAATGTTTCTCACAAGTAGGATCGAACCCTGATCATCCAAATGACAATCAGGCATGCTAGCGACTGAGCTTTTATGCTGTTGTATGTTACGTGACTCATTGACTAGTATATGCAATATATATGAGCTGCACTTAAACTTTAGGCCCTTTTTTTGGTAGTTCACTATGAGTGGACACACTGACGTATGCTACTGGCATGTGAAGTGTAATTCGAAACTGTATTTCTGAGTCCTGAAGGTCTCCTTGTAAACACAATTTGACAGATTACTTGTAGTGTTGTGTTTACACTAACTGACTTGAGGAGAATAATTCCATCTTCTCTTGAAAATGTTTAATTGGCTTTAAAAATTCTCCAGTTTCTCAGATTTTTATCACATGTTCTCTAATTTTTTGTGAATGTATTGCATTAGTCACTTTAAATAAGGTAGGAGTAAAAGTTACGATTTTTAATATAAATTTTCACAATTTTTATTTCTCGAATTTTAACACTGGAAGCATGGAAGGGACATTTTTGTGCCATTTGAAAATTTTCTCCCTCTTTTCCTCCCTCTTCTGATTGTTTAAGGAGATTGAAGAGGATTCATGACTTTTAAGATTCTTAGCATAATTAATTTTACAATGTTAATCAGCACTGTCATTTGCATAGGTTTCGAGAAAAAATAATAAATATTTAGAACCGCTGTTCCCATTGAGTAACATAAACACTTTTAGTTACCAGATACACCACCGTGTCATAGAGTAGCTTGGCTCATACGTGAGCTTTGTAAGTGTTGATAAAAATTATCATTCCGTGCATGGTGAATCCGAACGAGAAGGTGTAGACTGTGCATCAACTGATTCCAACTGAGATACAAGACAAAGTGTAGCAAATACAAGGGTGGTTTGAAAAGTACTTTGAACAGAATAGAATAAAAAGGACATTAATTACTGAAACTTTTTATTTTTATTTTTCAATGTAGTCTCCTTGTATGTTAATGCACTTGGTCCAATAATGACACAGTGCCTTAATCCCATCATGAAAATGAGATTCCTCTAGGCTTACAAAATGGTTGTCAATATCAGTTTTTCGTTTTAAGTTAATCTTCATTTACCAAAAAAAAAAAAATAATCAGTTTTGGGAAGAGTTGGAAGTTTGATGTAGACATATTAGGTGAATAAGGTGGACGTAGCAAAAATTCATACATTAGTTTGTGTAATTTTGCCAGGGTGACGGCACGTGCGGATGCTCTTTGTCTTGATGGAAATGACTTTCTTCCTGGCTGAACCTGGCCTTTTTTGTAGTGTCTTTTGTTGCAATTTGTCCAGGAGGTTAGCATAGTATTCTCCAGTAATTGTTTACTCAGTGGGGAGGCAACAGAATCGCCTTCAATCCCAGAATACTGTTGCCATGACCTTTCCAGTCGAAAGCATTGTCTTTGCTTTCTTTGGTGGCAGACAATCAGTATGTTTCCAGGGATTTTACTGTTGTTTTGTCTGTGAGTTATAGTAGTGCACCCAATTTCCATCTGTGGTCACAAACCGGTGCAAAAAAATTTGGTTCGTTTCTCCTAAAACGGGCCAAACGTTCTTCCGATATTTCCATTCTCGTGTGTTTTGACCCAGCATCAAGAGTCTTGACACCCATCTTGCAGATAATATTTTCATTTCTAATACTTCGAATGAAATGTGATATACCGTTTCAGACGACAACTGGCAAGAGTGAGCAATTTCACACACTTCCAATTCACAATCCTCCATGACCATTTTCTCACTTTCCGAATGACAATTGGCTGACCACTGTGCCAATCGTCATCTAAGTTCATTTGTTCACTTGGCAACAGTTGAAGATTAAGGCTCAGAGTCCCCCAGTATATTCTGGAAACCGTCATGAATGTCCTTTGCTTTCATACCTTTCTTTATGAAGTACTTAATCTCTGCTCAAATCTCAATTTTCCATCTCCAAAAATCACTATGCGGGAAGAACAACAGAGCCACGTCACCGCAACAGTTATCTTCCTAGAGCACTGACGCGGCTCATGTTTACAAGCAACAGTCCAGTGGAGATAATGTGAATAACTGGTTGCGCTACCACTGTATTCTTGTGATTCTGAGAATTCTTCAAATCACCCTTGTTACTTTGACGAAACAGAGGCGGCATTGAAAATTCTCATGGCTCTCCATTTGTACAAACGAATCCGAAATGAAAGAAATAAAACGTTACTGAGATTGTACAGTTATGTTTTCTTGACAGATGTGTAAAGTTAATAAAATAGAAGCACATTCAGCTTGAAGAACAGTCATTACTGTTAGAAGGATTTTGTGATCTCTTGTTATTCTACTTGGTAACATTGTTACAAAAGTGGAAGTTATTTACCTAGACAAATAAGGACTACAATTTTTCAAGTTTATGATGTCATGAAGTAGATTCAGGAAAATGAAGAATTCAACAGTTTTGATTTGTATTCGATAAAATTTGAGTGACAGTGATAAATTTGGTCTCGTGTCAAGACATATGGGCGAGGGACACACCAAACCATACAAGCATGTACATTCCTGGTACACACATTTGTGAAGAACAGTAGAACCTGTCCAACAGTAGAAGCCAGCTCACTGATTCCATGGATTCAAACACTAATAAATATTAGAAAATGAGAATAAAAAGTATTTTACTAATGGCATTTTATACGAGTCAAATTTTCAAGAATATGATTATTTTACGGAAATTACAGCTGCCAGTATGTAATTATGAGAACACTATATGAGGTCTGTTGGAAAAGTATTGAGACTGGCAACATTGTATGTAATGGCCTGTGCTAGACCAGTTGGTTTATCCCTTCCACTTCCTCAGTCCGAGTTACAACACCGTACAGCTAACAGTAGTTTTGACAGTTCCGTATGTGAAGTTGTATGTTACAGAAACAGTGCATTGGAATTTGGAGCAATGTTATTCAGTAAAATCTTGCATTAAACTTTTAAAATTAACGAATCCACGAGAGGGCCTTTGAAAAGTTTATGGGAAACATTGTTTATAAAGAACACTTGTTTTGCTCTGGAACAAATCTTTTTTCATGTCGAGAAAATCATGAAGATGAAACTCACTCAGACACACCTGTGACTTCAAAAACTGACAAAAACATTGAATGTGACAGGGCTGTTGTGAGATATGACCATCATTTAACAATGAGGATGATATCTGAAGAGCTAAATTTAAACAGTTTCACCATACATAAAATTTTGACAAATAATTTGAACATGCATAAGATTTGTGCCAAAGTAGTGCTTGAGAAACTTCACAAGTGAACAGGATAATCGAAAAAACATATGCATTGATCTTCTAGAGAGAAATGCCAGTGACCTAAACTTTCTTAATTGTATGATCACAGGTGCTGAATCCTGGATATATGAATAACACTCTGAAACAAAGCAGCAAAGCAAAGAGTGGAACACTCCATCATCTCCTCAGCTAAAGAAATGTTGAAAGAACAAATCCAAGATCAAGATAATGCAGATTATTTATTTATTTCAGGAAAGGTATTGTACACACACAATTTGTTTGACCAGGACAGTGTGTGAACTAAGTGTTTTATAAAAGTATCCTTGAAAGGATCCAGAAAAGAGTGATTCGTATGAGATGAAACATTGCAGACAATCAAATGCTTCACCTGATTGAGTCCTTGTGACTTTTCCCAAGAAAAGGACATCATTTTGAAACTTAACAGGCCAGTTAAAAAAACTCTCACGGTCACTACCAACAGTGGGAATGACGACTGGCAGTGTATAGGTGCCCAAGTAGACTACTTTGAAGGGGACAACATTGTTGTTTGAATAAATAAATAAATAAAAACTTTAGTAATTACAAATTCAGTCTCATTACTTTTCCAACATGCCTGGAATCAAATGACAAGCAACAGAAAACTTCTACTACATAGGTAAACCTATGAAACAGAATATAGAATAAAACAAAAGAATCCATGTCATAGTACTACATTAACCTAATAACAAAAGGTAACTTTTGTAAAGTATAAAACAATCAAATTGAAATAGATGAGACATGGAGCAATTGCCAAGTTCATAAATACATCTGAAATTGTCACAAAGCTTCTGGAAAATGACCATCTATAGACTGCAGCACCAGGGCAACATAGCTACTGTCTTTTAACTTTCTAAAGAGCCATGGAGTGGCAACTGTTGAAAGTTGATATTTACGTATAACTCGAAAGACTGCTTACAAGTATACCCCCCCCCCCCTTTTTTTTTTTAATTTTAGATCGCTACCAACCGGAATTTTTACATTCTCATTGCCCTATTGTTTCGAGGTATTTTTCTGTGATGTGAAGTTTGCTGTCCTTATCACTTCCAAAATGAGTGAATCTTTGTTGTTTTAAACTGTTAAAAGTATTTTGAATCCCCATATTCCACTGCTAAGAAATGTGCAAGTATTGTATTTCCAGATGTAAGAGAAGTCAGATAAAAATGCAACTACTGACAATGTTTTTATGACTAAAACCAAATGTGTAAAGAAAAAGCTAACTCCGTTAATGAACATCAGTTCTTGCTACTTCCTCAAAATTTAGAGTTAAGCAGGTCGAAGTTGTTCAAGGTTCAGTGGGATGTTTTCCAATTACTGTGCTTATTATGTAAAGGATCCATGAGAGATTTGAAAGCGAAAGTGCTAATAGAAATAGTGTCACCCAGAATTAAAAGTGAGTTGCTTAGTGAATACCTTTTTCAGTTCCAAAATTATTCAGATGAGTCACTGGAACAGTATACTGGCACTTTTCCTGTAGACATATGATTATCAGAACCCCTGTTATAGAATCTGGAAGATCACTCACACATTTTGTATAGAGATAGGAAACCTTTACTGGCTTAAATCAACTGGTGACTCCATGCATGGTATCAAGCAAGCAGATACGAGGTGGGGACAAGAAACCTCACTCCACAGGGAAACACTAAAAGAATGCTGATGGGAGATAAAGTGAACACAGGAAATTAAACATTTTCTCGCCTAAGGCGTGTAATAAAGTGGCGGCTGTAAATAGTAATTCTCATTAATGGCCATGTGCTATATAGCAGTGCCATATAGTAGTGTGTGCATTGCTGGACTTCAGAAGTGGCATTTTCTTAACAAGTTATGAATGGTACCTTAGGTACTGACATTAATAAATTTGTGCCACTGAAGGTTGATACCTGCAAAGCAATTATTTAACAATCAAACGCGCCCTCCAGCAGACTCATTGAGAGTTTCTTGGTTTTTAAATTCGTTTGTAATGAAGGAGTTGTACAACAAGGTGATACTGGGATGTTATTTTATAAAGGGTACTTTGTTGGTTTATAATTATTTTAGGCGAGACAAAGGGGGGAGGGAGGAATTTTATTTTAACTTGCACTAGCACAGTAGGGGAATTTAGGCTCTGTACTGTGTGCAGCGCTTCTGAGGGATTTGATGTTTGTCACCTGACCACAGAAGAAAAACTTAATCTTAGGATGTAAACATGGGAAAAATAAACAAACATCCCTATTAAAAATACCCTTTTTTCCAGATGAAAAAACACCTTTTTCAGAGAGAAGTGCCTTTTTTCGTTATAAGTGGCAATGTACTTTCCCTCAAAGAAAACACTTAACAATCATCTGTATCATCTGTAAAAAAAAAAAAAACTTTATACAATGGCATAGAAACTTTTGGTGTTAAAATCTACTTATATTGTGTCAAAGGTTTATTTTTGTGGCAAGTACAGGATAAGAATTTATGTGAACTAAGAATGGGCAATCTAGAGTCAGCAGCTTACAGCCAGTAAGAATGTTGTTTATCCTGGGTATATACACAGAAAAAAATCCCAGATATTCAAGTTAAATTACACTTTCTTCCAGGTGAAAATGCAGAAAATGCATCTCCCCCCCCCCCCCGCCCCTTTCATATTAAATGGCAATACCAGTACTTTCCCTTAGAGCTGGAAGGCTTATAAATTCTTTCAAAAGTAAATGATTTATACACCAGTATCGTACTTCACAGAATTAAAATGCTCTTACAATGTTTGCAATATTTTTGTGGCTTGCAGGTCTTAGTAATGGCGGAATTATTAGACCAAATGGAAAGTAAGAACAGCCAGTCATGTTTTGTAAATAAAGTACATGTATATTTCAATTTTGCCATGTGGCACAGATGATGTAATTTATGTGAAGAACGTTTCTGCCAGTGTAATTATGGATCACTGTGACTCCCTGGCAGAAGGGCTCTGCAAAGTCTGACTCTTCGACCTACAAAGTATGCTGGAATGACCCCATCCCCAAAGTCCAACAAGATGCCTCTTAAAATCCCCCGCCCCTCGCAGAAGCTCTACCCTGAATCCATCTCCCTCCTCAATCCAGCAACACCCCGCACACCCTCCTTCTACATCCTCCCCAAAATCCACAAACCAAATAATATGGATGCCTAATTGTGGCTGGTTACTGTGCCCATACCGAAAGAATTTCAGCTGTCATTGGCCAACACCTTCAACCAATTGTCCAAAATCTGTCCTCCCATATTAAGGATACAAATCACTTCCTTCACTGACTCTCCACCATCCCCGCCCCTTTACCTCCTGGATCCCTACTTGTCACAGTGGATGCCACCTCCCTATACACCAACATCCCACATGCCCATGGCCTTGCCACTTCTTAACACTACCTCTCCCAATGTTCCTCTGAATTCTCAAGCTCAATACCTCATTTCCTCATAACACTCACAAACTTCATCCTAACTAACAACTACTTTTCCTTTGACAGGAAACTGTACCATCAAATCCGTGGCAGCTATGGGCACCCACATGGCACCTTCCTATGCCAACCTGTTTATGGGCCATCTGGAGGAATCCTTCATAGCATCCCAAAACCCTAAACCTCTGGCCTGGTTCAGATTTATTGATGATATTTTCATGATCTGGACTCACGGCGAGTACACCCTATCCACCTTCCTTCAAAACCTGAACTACTACTCCCCCAGCTACTTCACCTCGTCTTCCTCAATCCATCATACCACTTTCCTGGATGTCAACCTCCACCTCACTGATGGCTCCATCCACACTTCTGTCCATATTAAACCTACCAACCACCAACAGTACATACACTTCGACAGTCGCCATCCCTATCACATAAAAAAATCCCTCCCTTACAGCCTGGCCACCCATTGACTGTGTATCGGTAGTGACCAGAACGCCCTTTCTGAATAAGATGAAGGTCTCACAAAGGCCTTCACAGACAGAAACTACTCTACAGACCTAGTGTGCAAACAGATCTCCCCTGCCATATCCCCACTCCCCCCTGCCATATCCCCACACAATCCAAATCGTTCCTCTACCACCAGTAACCATCCACAAAAGAGCACTCCCCTTGTCAACAAGGACTCAAACAACTAAATTGCATCCTTCACCAAGGTTTTGATTTTCTGTCCTCGTGCTCAGAAATGAGAGAGATTCTGCCCAAAATCCCCCCCCCCCCAGGGGAGCCACAGCTCTTTTGTGGGTACGTGTGTGGCACGCACGGGGCCCCGAGCCGAAGCGACCTTTCTTTTGTCCCAGGCCGCTTCCCTCTTTCCGCCCGGTTTGTGCCTTTGCCCGGAGACGGGCGTTTTCATTCAGTCCAAAGTTTCTTTTTTCGTATCCTCTGACTTCTCCTTTTCTTGGTCCTCGGCGTTTGAGATTCTTCCTCCTTCATCCCTTTCTCTCCTTCCTCTCTTCTTTCCTCCCTGTGCATGTCTGAAAGTTACCCCACGCTCTGCATAGCCAGTGCCGACTCGTACTGTCTTCTTGACTTTCGACAGGGTTGACCTACCATCTAAGGTGAAAGCGGGCTATGAAGTCATTTCCGTTCGCCCATATATACCCAATCCTACACGCTTCTTCCATTGCCAGAGATATAATCATACCAGTAAATCTTGTCCTAATGCTGCCAAGTGCGCCACCTGTTTCAGGGACGCCCATGAGGGTGAATGTCCACGTCCATCCCCTCGCTGCATTAATTGCATGGGTGACAATGCTGCTTCTTCACGGGACTGCCCCGTTTATAAAGAAGATTGGATCATCCAGGAGATTCGAGTAAAGGAAAAAGGTGTCAACCTATGCCGATTGTAAGTTATTAGCGAGTAGGAAGCCCGCTGTACTCCCATCAGGTACTTACAGCCAGGTCCTCACCTCCCCTCGACCAACTAAGGAGGTAGGCATTCAGACCTGCGATTTAACCTTCTGTGACATTGTTGTCAGTCGGCTAGCCAGAAAATTGCTCGTTCCACCTCTCCGATCACTTCTGCCCATTCTACAGTGCATTCGTCGACCAGTTCCACACATCCCGGACACCTAAATCCACTACCCGAAGTTCAAAAAAAGAACCTGTTCGTGAAGACTTCCTCAAGACTACGTCTTCTCAATCGTCAACCGCTTCTTCTACCTGTCATGCCTCTAAGAAGGCCCACAAAAAGAACAGCCCCCCCCCCTTTCCCACTGCGGCGTGACTCTTCGGTCACGCCATCCAACAGTTGCCGGCCTCGGCCGTCTTCTGTTTCACCGGGACGCTCTTTCAGCCGGGCACCCGGCCCTTTACTGGCGATGGAAGCTGCCCCTCCTTTTCAATTCGGGGAGGTGGCAGGCGCATTGGTCGAGCCTATGGAACACAACCCTTTGCCCGTAGATAGTGATAGCAGTGCTCCCTCGAAGTCCGATCCTCAGCGGCCGTCAAGGTGACCCCGCTTGCTTGTTCCTTTTTATCTTCTTTTCTTCTCTAATTTTTATCATGGCGCTCCTTCAATGGAATATTGGTGGCATTCGTTCCAATTGGGAGGAATTAAAACTACTCCTTCGATTGCACTGCCCGCTTCTAGTCTGTCTCCAAGAAACTAAGTTGTGTCCATGTGATCATGCAGACTTCCCCCACAACACCTCTGTGCGTTTCGACCTGCCACCTGTGGAAGGTACTCCAGCCCATGGAGGGGCTCTGATGCTCATTCGGGACAACGTCTATTTCCATCCCATTACATTGCATACTCACCTACAGGAAGTTGCCGTCCGCATCACTCTATCCACATTTACCTTTTCCCTCTGTGATATCTATTCGCCATCTTCATCTGCCCTTACTAGGGCATATGTTCTACACCTTGTTGACCAGCTCCCTTCACCTTTCATGTTGGTAGGCAACTTTAATGCCCACCACCCCCTTTGGGGCTCTCCGGCACCTTGTCCGAGAGGCTCCTTTTTTTATGGACCTTTTCCACCACCTTAATCTTGTCTGCCTCAACACTGGTGCACCGACCTTCCTTTCTGACACAACTCATACTTACTCCCACATAGACCTTGCGATATGCACTCCTCAGCTTGCACGTCTGTTCGAGTGGTATGCACTTTCTGACACGTACTCGAGTGAACATTTCCCTTGTGTCATCCACTTCCTGCATCATTCCCCATATCCTTGTCCCCCCAGTTGGAACATCTCTAAAGCCGACTGTGGACTTTATTCTTCCATGGCCGTTTTTCATGATCAGACTTTTCCCAGCTGTGATAGTCAGGTCGAATACCTCACAGAGGTTATTCTCACAGCTGCCGAACATTCCATACCTCATACATCCTCTTCTCCACGTCAGGTCCCGGTCCCTTGGTGGACTGCAGCCTGCCACAATGCTCTTAGAGCCCGGCGATGTGCTTTACGCACCTTCCACCGCCACCCAACATTGGAGAATTGTATAAATTATAAACGACTGAGAGCGCAATGTCATCGTGTTATAAAAGACAGCAAAAAGCTTGCTGGACTGCTTTTACTAGTTCTTTTAACCGCTTTACTCCCTCCACGGTTGTTTGGGGTGGCCTACGCCGTTTATCCGGCATAAAGGTCCACTCCCCGATTTCTGGCCTGACCGTGGAGAACGCAGTTCTTGTGGACCCCGCTGATGTTTCCAATGCTTTGGGCTGCTCCTTTGCGGAGGTTTCGAGCTCTGCCCATTACCACCCTGCCTTCCTCCCTCGCAAACAGGGAGCGGAGGCATGGCCGCCTTCTTTCCACTCTTTTAATCGTGAAAATTATAATGTCTTCTTCACCATGCAGGAGCTAGACCGTGCTCTCACCCTGTCCCGATCTTCTGCTCCCGGGCCCGATTCCATCCCTATTGAGATGCTGAAGAACCTCTCTCCTGCGGGCAAGTGTTTCCCTCTTAGTACCTATAATTGCATATGGACTGAAGGTCAGGTTTCCACAAGTTGGCGTGAAGCCATTGTTGTCCCCATCCCCAAACCAGGGAAGGACAAACATCTTCTTTCCAGTTATCGCCCCATTTCTCTGCCAAGCTTCGTCTGTAAGGTGATGGAACACATGGTTAACGCTCGGTTGGTCTGGCTCCTCGCATCTCGACGCCTCCTGACTAATATCCAATGTGGCTTTCGTCAACACCGCTGTGCTGCTGATCACCTCGTTACCTTGTCGACCTTCATTATGAATAACTTTCTAAGGAAGCGTCAAACAGTAGCGGTGTTCTTCGACTTGGAGAAGGCATACGATACCTGTTGGAGAGCGGGCATTCTCCGCACTTTGCAGACATGGGGCCTTCGTGGCTGCCTCCCTCTCTTTATTGAAGTGTTTTTGGCGGATCGCAAGTTCTGGGTATGGGAGGGCTCTGCTTTGTTAGATACCTTTCGCCAGGAAAATGGGGGTGCCACAGGACTCCGTCTTGAGTGTGGCTCTCTTTGCCATTGCAATCAGATTGCCTTTCAGCCAACGTTTCCGGATCCCTTTTTGTAGATGATTTCGCAATTTATTGCTGCACCAAGCAGACGTGTCTCTTGGAGCGTTGTCTTCAACACTGTCTTGACCGCCTATATTCCTGGAGCATTGAGAATGGCGTCCGCTTCTCCACTGAGAAAATGGTGTGTATCAACTTCTGGAGATACAAGGAATTTCTTCCACCTTCTCTACGTCTTGGCCCCGTTGCTCTCCCTTCGTGGAGACAACGAAATTCTTGGGGCTCAGGTTGGATCATAAACTTTGCTGGTCCCCACACGTGTCTTACCTGGCTGCCCGTTGTGCGCGATCCCTTAATGTTCTTCGTGTCCTCAGTGGCACGTCATGGGGAGCGTATCGCACCGTCCTGCTTCACCTTTACCAGGCCACTGTTCAGTCGAAGCTCGACTACGGAAGCCTTGTATACTCTTCTGCATGGCCGTCTATTCTCTGCCGTCTCAACTCTATTCACCATCGGGGATTATGCCTGGCGACCAGTGCATTTTATATCAGCCCTGTTGAAAGTCTGTATGCCGAAGCTGCTGTATTACCCTTGACTACTCGGCGTGACATACTTTTGTGTCGGTACGCACGCCGCCTGCGGTCAATGCCCAACCATCCATCTACTGTCTGTCTGCCTAGGTGTGTTTGCGTCTGTGTAAATGTGTGAGTGTGTGTGTATTTGTTTACCTACCTTCTCTTCCCCCAAGGTAAGTCTTTCCTCTCCTGGGATTGGAATGGCTCCTTATACCCTTCCTTAAAACCCTCATCATTTCCTTTTCCCTCTCCTTCCCTTCTGCCTGACGAAGCAACTAGGCTGCGAAAGCTACCGTTTGTGTGTGTGTGTGTGTGTGTGTGTGTGTGTGTGTGTGTGTGTGTGTGTGTTTGTTTATTCGTTACTATCATTGCCTGTGCTCCTTCGCCTGGTAAGTAGACTTTATATATATATATATATATATAAAATAAAAATAGAAAAGAGATGACTTACCAAAAGGACCGGCTCGTCGAGAGAAACAAATAAAATCACACACAAACACACATACAAGCTTTCGCCACCACTGGCAGCTTCTTCAGGAAAAAGAGGAAAAAGGGGAGGAAATATATATATATATATTCCTAACAGGAAAAATATACGTAAAAAATAGACGAAGTCCACCCACCAGGCGAAAGAGCACAGGCAGTGACAGCAACAAATAAACACACACACACACACACACACACACACACACACACACACACACACACACACAAAGGCCAGCCCCCGCAGCCCAGCCGCCACGCCAGGCAGAAGGGAAGGAGAGGGAAAAGGAAATGAGGGTATCAAGGGAGTGGGCTAGGAGTCATTCCAATCCCGGGACAGGAAGGACTCACCTTGGGGGGAAAAAAGGAGGGTAAACATATACACACACACTCACACATTTACACAGACGCAAGTACACTTAGGCAGACATACTGTAGAAAGCAAAGAAGTTAGACAGAGATGCCACTTGAGGCAGAGGTTGTGTCCAGAGAACCGAGGCAAAGATGTTAAGATGGTGGGTGGGAATTCGAATTTAGCGGAGGTTGAGACCAGGTGGGCAACGGGAAGAGAGAATGTGTTGAAGGGCAAGTTCCCATCTCCGGAGTTCTGAAAGATTGGTGTTGGTGGGAAGTATCCAGATAACCCGGACGGTGTAACACTGTGCCAAGATGTGCTGGCCGTGCACCAAGGCATGTTTAGCCACAGGGTGATCCTCATTACCAACAAACACTGTCTGCCTGTGACAATTCATGCGAATGGACAGTTTGTTGCTGGTCATTCCCACATAGAACGCTTCACAGTGCAGGCATGTCAGTTGGTAAATCACGTGGGTGCTATCGCAAGTGGCTCTGCCCTTGATTGTGTACCCCTCCGCATTACGGGACTGGAGTAAGTGGTGGTGGAAGGGTGCATAGGGCAGGTTTTAGAACGGGGGCGGTGACAAGGGTAAGAGCCAGAAGGTAGGAAAGGTGGTTTGGGGATTTCATAGGGATATATATGAATATTAAGACGAAAAATTCCTAGCAGGAAAAATTAAATATAAAAAATAGACGAAGATTACTCACCAGGCGAAGGAGCACAGGTGTGACAGCATCACAAATAAATAAACACACACACACACACAAACGCAAGCTTTCGCAACCCAGTTGCTTCTTCAGGCAGAAGGGAAGGAGAGGGAAAAGGAAATGATGAGGGTTTAAAGGAGTGGGTAAGAAGTCATTCCAGTCCCAGGACAGGAAATACTTACCTTGGGGGGAAAAAAAAAGGAGGGTAAACAAATACACACACACCCACACATTTACACAGACGCAAGTACACCTAGGCAGACACACTGTAGAAAGCCTTACTTTATATATATAGAATCTTTCTGAACCGGGGATTAGTGCTAAAAAAATAATTTCTTTTTTGTCCTATACCTAACCTAAATTTCACTTTCAAAAAAGTTACCTGTTGTGTAACCTTAAGAAGGTTAGGTATAGTTTAAACAAGAAGTTTTTTTAGTACTGAGGGCACGTAGCGGCAGCAGTAGTGGCTGAATCTACGGTTCAAAGACACTAAATCGATTTACAATTGTACATTCGATATATTTCATTTCATGCCGAGCTACTTTGAATGTAAGCTTTCTTGTAAATTACCCAGAAAGCTGTACTGTTAGATTCCTGCCCAACCACATCCTTTAAAATCACGACATATTCATAAAAATCGTAACATTCGCCTGTTCGATACATATCGTTTCAATACTAAACCGCTTCAATATATATCGTTTGGTGGTCAAAGCCGCACTATGCAACACATTTGTGAAATTACCAATTTCAGACTAAATTTAAATCTATTTCTTTTTTTGTACTGCCAGATAAGATGACCTCGGTTTTTGGAGCTCTTTTTTAATGATTCAGCCATCGTCTTCTCTGCGGAAATATATGGTATATTGTTGGGAATATTTCCTCGATTTTAAATTCTTGGGAATTTCACATCAGTACATTTACAAAATTCTGTGATTAATTACTTTGTAAAGGCAATTGGTCAAATTTAACCTCTGCCTGTACTAATATTTTTAACTTTGTCAGATACTCGCTGCTTTCTGTTTGCCAGTCTAATAACGCAACTGACGTATTGTTCACGCAGGGACCGTACGCCGCCCCTCCCTCGCAGCAGATGGCAGCGCCTGTGGTTCCTGCTCACCCGCACGTGCCGGTCGTCCCTCCCGCACCTGTCGCCGCTCCCGCTCCTGTTCAGCCGTACGTGCCCCAGCAGCCACAGACAGTGCCACAGCAGATGGTGCCTCCGCAGCCGGTGCCGCCGCAGGCGGTGCCGACACAGCCGGTCCCGCCGGGAGCAGGATCGATCAGCTTTGTCCCGCCGCCGAAGTCTAAAGCTCAGACGAAGCGCGAGAGGCAGCTGGCAGAGTTCCAGTTTGCCCGACCTGCCATCAAAGCGACGAAACAAGATGCTGTGAGTAATTTACTGATAATGTGTATATTTTCTGTATGTATTGAAGCAAAAACTGAATAACGATACAAGTATTGTCACTCAAAAGGAGAACTCCCCATTGCATCCTCTCAGTGAATGTTGTTGTTATGGTCTTCAGTCCGGAGACAGGTTTGATGCAGCTCTCCACCCTACTCTATCCTGAGCAAGCCTTTCCATCTCCTCATCAGAATGGCAACCCACATCCACTTGAATCTGCTTACTATGCGCGTCTCTTGGTCTCCCTCTGCGATTTTTACCCCACACACTTCCTTCCGATGCTAAATTTACGATTCCCCGATGTCTAAGAATGTGTCCTACCGAGTGATCCCTTCTTTTAGTCAGGGTATGCCAAAAATTCCTTTTCTCACCAATTCTGTTCAGTACCTCTTCATTAGTTACGCGATGTACCCACCTAATCTTCAGCATTCTTCTGTAGCACCACATTTCAAAAGCCTCTATCCTCTTCCTATCCGCACTGCTTATCGTCCATGTTTCACTCCCGTACAAGGCAACACTCCACACAAATGCCTTCAGAAAAGACTTCTTTACCCTTAAATTAATATTCGATGTTAGCAAATTTCTCTTTTTCAAAAATGCTTTTCTTCCCATTGCCATTCTGCATTTTATATCCGTTGTACTACGACCATCGCATGTTATTTTATTACCCAAGTAACGAAACTCGTCTACCACCTTCATTGTTTTGTTACCCAATCTAATTCCTTCAGCATCGCCTGATTTTCTCAGACTGCATTCCATTATCTTTGTTTTGCTATTGTTAATGTTCATTTTATACACTCTCTTCAACACACTGTCCATTCCATTCAACTGCTCTTCCAGGTCCTTTGCTGTCTCTTGACAGTGACTAGCCCATCAAAAAGTGAACACAGATAGAATGCTAAATCAGGATGAAAGTGTACAGAACTGTAAAAAAGAAGCAAAATCAAACAGTGAATGGTCCGAATACGGTTTTGGAAAACAACCAGATCTATGTTGGCACAGTTGTGTGGTTACAGTGTGGGACTGCGAACAAAGAAATTTGTGTTCAAATCTCCCTTGTGCTCAGTATTTTTATTTTTTGTTTTTCACAAAATTATGAACTTTTCATTGTATTCACTTTTGTGTCTGTGTTGTGGTGTAATACCCATGCCACAAAAGTGCTCTGTTAGCTGTCCGAAGGAAGTCGCTCTCGAATGGGAGCTGCAAACAATTGATGACGAGGCGACAGTTCGACCTCCACCAAAAAGTTCATCTGATGTCATATCTGACATTCGTGGCAATATATTCAGGGTGGCCACTGAACCTTGAAACCGGGGAAAAAGCCTTGAATTTGAAAAAACTGGGGAAAACCAGGAAAAAACCTTGAATTTCAGCCAGAAACCGGGATTTTTAACCCATGAGATCTCGCGGCTTTAAAAGTGAAATGATCGTTAGCATGTATAGCCTATTGCTCAGATTACGCAACCAGTTCGAAATGTACTTAATAAGTGTAAATAAGTAATCCCTGTAGTTTTACTAAGGAAAACCTGAATTTAACATTTAAAAGTAATAAAATTCCAGTCATTTTAAAATTACGGTGAGCAAAATGCTCAGATCGCTAGTGCCCGTGGGTTAAATAATGTTCATCACTTCATTTTTGTGTACAAAAATATTTTTCAAATATATTTCTGTGCAATTAAAAAAGTTTTATAATTATAGGTTACGTATTCCGTTATCTATTTCTGTATTTATCTCGAAGTGTTGTTCAACCACGCGACTCAATTCCTTGCCATTGTACGTCGAAGATATGCGATTTTATCGTAAGGTACTACTACGAAATCGCAAATAGAATGAAAGGCGATATTTATTTGTACTAAATTTTAGCAATTTTTGTAACTGACCCCCCCACCCCGCTCCCATTGATATCTCATCAACACAGATCTCGCTCGTTTGTCTGATTCTGTGTTGAAAAATCTCTTCACGAAATCATTCCGTAAAAGTTGGTATTGTGATGCTTTGTTAGCATAGGCGCCGACTACGGGTATTCTCGGTCGCTCAAGCATACCCCAAAATTTGAGTAGATATGCTAGGCATACCCCACTGAAAATTTTGGTATCATTTTTTCTTTACGTTATCTTTCTTGACTGTAATTAAAATCGAGTGTCTCAGCCCATTGATGGCCGGCTGGCTTTTGTAAGACACCACTCTATAAAGATTATTTTAAATAGGTAATGGAATTCGTAGGCATTAAAATCCACGTTCACATGTGAGTGAAGTGACCGTTTTCTATATAGTCCAAAAGTTAATGGAATTGTGCTTGTTAAGGCAATAAATTGTAAACTGAAGGCGGTATTAAATAACTAGAAATGAAGTGGGTTGGTACGATACATTGAAAATGTTTACACTACGAATTTAATTCCCGGAATCTTTTGAGATAACCTTTTGACAACCACATATGTTACCAGTGAGCCGACATACTTGCTGAGAAGACTGCCCTATCCCTTCTACCTAAAACATTCTGTAAACAGACAGTCCTCATAACAACTTGTGAAGGTCTTTGTTTTAATTGGCAGCTCTACAAAATTCTCGAAACGCAACAGCTAGTGATAGATTTTTTTTTTTTTTTTTTTTTCTGAATTTGAATTTTCAGGCTTCAAAAATTTGTCAACAATTGAACATCTGACCTTAGTTTCTGCTCTTTTTGACCTGTGGCACGTGTGCGTGGAATTACGTTTTAACCCTTTCCCTCCCCTCATCTTCATCTGTCCCTCTAGACACAACGATTTGTTCAAAGATTGTAAATAACATTGCAGGGCTTCCACTATTTCATTGTGACTAGATTGTCTACCATTACCACGAGGAAACAAAGAGCATTAGGATACAATGCATTGTTAAAATATATATTGTTGCTTGATGTCTAACAAGGTAATGGTCAGACTTGTCATGCCGAAACACGTATTGATTTTTTTAGCACTGTTAGTTAACATTGAAGGAAGTCTGTATGCAGAATGTTCACTGCTGACATGACCTGGAAGAACTAAGTCGAAACAAGGCCCCTGGAGTAGATGATATTCCCTCAGAGCTACTGAAGTCTCTGGGAGAACCAGCCATGACAAAATTGTTTCACCTGCTGTGTAAGATGTATGAGACAAGTGAAGTACCTTCAGACTTTAAGAAAAAGTTATAATTCCCATTCCAAAGAAAGCAGGTGCAGACAGGAATGAAAACTACAGAACCATCAGTTTAATAAGTCATGGTTGAAAAATATTAACATGAATTATTTACAGAAGGATGGAAAAGCTGGTAGAAGCTGACCTCGGGGAAGATCAATTTGGGTTCAGGAGAAATGTAGGAACACGGGAGGCAATACTCACTTTACGGCTTATCCTAGAAGATAGATTAAGAAAAGGCAAACCTACATTTCTAGCTTTTGTAGATTTGGAGAAGGCTTTTGACAATGTTGATTGGAATAAACTCTTTCAAGTTCTGAAGCAAGCAGGCGTAAAATATAGGGAATGTAAGGTTATTTACAACTTGTACAAAAACCAGACAGCGTTTGTCAGAGTTGAAGGGCATGAAAGGGATGCAGTGGTTGGGAAGGGAGTGAGACAGGGTTGTAGCCTTTCTCCAATGTTGTTCAATTTGTGCATTGAGCAAGCTATAAAGGAAAGCAAGGAGAAATTTGGAGAAGGAATTAAAGTTCAGGGTGAAGAATTAAAAACATTGCGTTTTGCTGACGATATAGTAATTCTGTCAGATACAGCAAAGGACCTGGAAGAGCAATTGAACAAAATGGACAGTGTGCTGAAAGGTGCATATAAGATGAACATTAACAAGAGCAAAACTAGGGTAATGGAGTGCAGTGTAAGAAAATCAGGTGATGCTGAAGGAATTAGATTAGGTAACAAAGCAATAAAGGAGGTAAATGAGTTTTGTTACTTGGGCAGGAAAATAACAAATGATGGTCGCAGTACAGAGGCTATAAAATGCAGAATGGCAATGGGTAGAAAAGCGTTCTTGAAAAAGAGAAATTTGTTAACATCGAATATTGATGTAAGCCTAAGGAAGTCCTTTCTGAAGGTATTTGTAAGGAGTGTTGCCTTGTATGGGAGTGAGACATGGACGATAAACAGTGCGGACAGGAAGAGGATTGAGGTTTTTGAAATGTGGTGCTGCAGAAGAATGCTGAAGATTAGGTGGGTGGATCGCGTAACTAATGAGGAGGTACTGAACAGAATTGGGGAGAAAAGGAATTTCTGGCATACGTTGACTAAAAGAAGGGATAGATTGCTAGGACACATTCTTAGACATCAAGGAATTGTGAATTTAGCGTTGGAGGGAAGTGTATTGGGGTAAAAACCGCAGAGGAAGACCAAGAGATAGATACAGTAAGCAGACAGATGTGGTTTGTCATTCTTATGTAGAGATGAAGAGGCTTGCTCAGGATAGGGTATTGTGGAGAGCTGCATCAAACCAGTCTCCGGACTGAAGACCTCAACACATGTGCCATAATGGTGAAGAAATGTACTAAACAGGAAATAAAATAAATGAAAACCATATTCATGATGCTTCAGAACACTACCAAAGGATACCAAAAGCGATCCCTCCCTCTCCCTGCAGTGGACAGGGCAGTTTACCAAAGTGATACCTTAGTCCAGATTGCCCTTCTCTGAATACCAGTTATAAATTGCCGAAAAAACACTTAATTGAACTAGCCGGGAAGAAATGTACATCTGATATCGTTTGGTTGGGTTCTGAAGCATCATGAATATGATTAACCTTCATTTTCTTTCCTGGGTGGTACATTTCTTTATCAGTATGACAAATAACCATTACAGTGCAATATGTTACCAATTGAGGGGGGGGGGGGGGGGGGGGGGGGGGAAGAAAAACCTATTCACAATTTGGTCCTTAGAATCTGAAATAAAAAATTGGAGTTTCCATTTAAAATTTTACACTAGACACCCAGACCACTCCTATACGGTGGAGAGAGTACAAGTTTAGTATCATTTCCTAAGCCTCTCTCGTCTGTTCATAATGGTAAAAACCGTTGTTGAATATATACTTTTTTTTTCTAGTTATTCTGGTTTGTCAACTTAAAATGTACACCCTGCACTATACATTGTGTCAGTGTCGAATCTGCGGTGGGGGATGAGGTCTATGGGGCTCCAGATCCCCCCCCAAAACCATAAGGAAAACCTCATAATATGAGCTAGTTCTTTTTAGATCGGTTTGAGATAAACTGCCACTACTTTTATGAGCTCTGCCCACCCACCCTCTCCCCAACACATCCTTGATTCCTCACTGCTTGGTTTATAGTAAAATGTGACCTGGTTCAACTTGGATGATATGTGTGTTAAAAATATGTAACTATTTTTTTTCCCGGTATAGTTGTTTGTTAATCCCTTTGAGCAGAATTAAGTTTTGTGAAAACCTGGAAAATAATTGTTTTTAACCTGGAAAAAACCTTGAATTTGAAAATGAAGATTTGGTGGCCACCCTGATATTACCATTATACAGTAGAACCCCAATTTTATGCTTTTGAAGGGACTTTAATGAAAATGATGTAAAATAACATTTTAAATGGTAAAATTTTTGTAGCGGACTACCCTGGCATTTTCATAGTTTATCGGTGATATATGTACATGATAGGCAAAAAAATACTCGCCGGGAAGTTTTACTATGTAATAAAGGTTGCCTGAATTTGGTACTATTTTAAGTGGCAAGCAGAACTGGGACTGGTCAACGTATAAGAAGTGGAAATTTTCGACATAATTTCATGTGTCCAACATGGATTTCTTGAAATTGTAATTTCATTCATCGTAATCGACATGGTCAGCAAGCCTTTAACTGGCATTTATTATTTAACTAAAGACACATTACGCAAGTTACATATTTTTAGTTTTTTCGATGTTTCACATGATCACATTAGAGAATTTATGCACATTCTCAAGCACAAATTTGTACTGAATATTTTTTGTGACAGGTTTGATTGTCTTTTTGAGGTTATAACATACTGTGACCCCTGTGCAGAAATACGCAGACAAGCTAACTATCATCCTCATCAATTATAAGTCACAAAAAACTTATGTAAAAATATTTAACAACAATGGAAGGTCCAGTAAGAAATGTTAATGATAATAATATGTAGATAGGGAATAACTCCCGTAAAGACGAACATTGAGTTGCTAACAGACACAATTAAAAGACACACAAAGCACACACAGAATTCTAAATATTTGGCTGCAGCCTTCCTCAGAAAGAGAATTGTGTGTGTGTGTGTGTGTGTGTGTGTGTGTGTGTTTGTGTGTCTTTTATTTGTGTCTGTCAGCGGCTCATTGTTCATCTTTACGGTGAGTTGTTCCCTATCTACATATTATTATTACTTAAATAGTTGCACTTTACAACACACATAAATTAGTGATGGGTCGAACCCCAGTTTTGCTGAATCGAATCCGAATGACGAATCTTAAATAAAACATGTGCCGAATTCCGAACCCTAATCAAATCTTCCGAATCTCGAAACCAAATAATCTGTCAACTCAATGTGCAGGTATTTGAAAAGAATTACTGCGCTATCACAGCCAGTGATGAAGACAAAGCCTTCTGGGATGGATCCCAAATGACAAAATTACAGTAAAATTTAAGAAATTAAAATTTCATTTAGATTTTTATTTTAAATCTTAAGGATTTTTTAACACCCCCCCCCCCCCTCTAAAAGAAATTTGTATGAACATTTTGATATATATGTTGTTTGGATGCTGTAAAAGATAATAATAAACTGCCATCACTCCATTATAATCTGTTTCATTTTGATGAAATAAAAAATAATTGCATAATGAAGTCCTCAAAAGGAAAGGATTACGTATTTTTTTTCTTTTTCATAGGGGAAGAGTGAAAAATAAAAGCTGAAAGATGAGTGGATATTTTGGAAGTTGGAAAACTAGATTCTTAAAAAATATGATGTGTAAATGTTAATTTTATAGTGACATATCCGGCATTTGATGAGTGATGGACAGGACATTCAGGCACAGAGAAATCCACGTTTATTTGACGTGTGTGTACTTGTTATTGCCAGGAAGACATTTCAGAACTGTGAAAAGTACTTAACGCGCAGAATGCGCATTCTGGAGGGTTAAACATGGGTATTTTTTAGATTTATTTATCCCTTCAAACATTTTAAGATCACGTAACGTGTCTGCACAGAATTTATATTCATAGAAGATTTAAAAATCAGTACTAGTAGTCAGTCGCCGTACTTCATTTCTCACTATTCCTGTTCAGCATAAGAATGATACAATTGTGAACATTAACATGATATGTACATTCTACTGCGTTCGCCGTTGTCTTTCGAATTTGTTTGGCGAATGGAATTTAAATGTTATAACAGCTAACACAGAAGATTACATGGTATAATGTATACATTTGTATTATTCTTATGCTGAAGAGAGTGTGGAATTTATAAGTCTTGGGAACAATCCCTTGCCCCCCCGCCCCCCCAAATAGAAAAACACATAAGTTGTAGCACTAGCACGAAGGCATATTGACGCAACATAGGTTTGCTAATCGGCTTTATGTAGTTGCTTTTAGATAAGACTTCAAATGTACGGCTATTGTAACAACACTAAATACTTATCGGTAATAAATAAGAATGGAAATAATATTGAAACTAAATGTGGAAACATAAAACAATTTTATTAGACTTACAATACAAATTTTATGAAATGTTTATAATAGCAATTAGATACCGGTACGGTAATTCTGAGTCACTATGACTTGATTCCTTGTTATTTAGTTCCTTCGTACTACAGAGCATCATCCCTCGTACAATCTAGTGCATTCGATATCGAGCACTTTTAAATGCCTGTTACGCAATCTGATTTGGATCCCACTTCCATGTATCATCATTCCATTGGCACATTTGCGCAATTTACACAACCCATTGGTTTCAGTTGTCTGTCACTATTCAAAAGCTAATCGGTGTACATGTGTTTAAGCTTGACCTTAAACGATTTATTGAAACAGACGTCAAGTGATTCCTGAATTTTGACGTCATCCCGCCTGGATGGTGCACGATTAGAACTTTTTTTACACTTAATAAATAACTTTCTTCTTGGTGCTTCAGTACAGTTCACATACCCCAGCACTTCACAAAATTTGATGAAACAATACGTGAAATCAGACTGGGGCAACTTGTGCAAGAATCCTAAAGCCTTATGTATTGTTTGTATTTACGCGAAGAAATTTATTTTTGTATATAAGCACAAACGTTTTAGTGCCAGTATTTATATTTGAGCCTGTATAGCACTGCTTATATTAGATGGGAAAAGTTACTTGTGGCGGCTCCTGGTGTCATTTATCAGAACTATTCAAAGTGAGCTTGTTTCATTTTATGACATCGCGTCTTTCAGTTGATCTACGGAACATAAAGTAAATAACGCAAACAAAAGTTCACTGTTATGAAAAGTAAACAAAAACATTTGTAACTGAAGGTTTCCATATAATACTTTGGATTCTGGAATTGGTAGTATTCAGCCATTATCATTTTAAACACCAAGTTTGAAGGAGAAAACTATGCCAGTGCCAATTTGTCAAGTTTTTGTCTGTGAACGTGGTTTCATAGAGCGTAAAATGGAAGAGAAAACATAGGTACATTACACTATGAAATCTTTGTATATGTTCAAGCAATTACTAACACGTCCTCAAATTTTGAAGAGTGAAGTTTATTATGTCTAACAGTTTAAAATGCACTTGTTCACACCTGTTTGTCTTATCAGATGTATAATTGGTCTGAGAGGCATCTCAGCTGCACTCACTATTCACTTAGTTGTGACGCTAACATATTCTTACTACATGATAGCTGCATGTAAATCATTATTGCTGCAAATGACACAAACAAAATTGTACACTTGCAAGATATATATATTCCTGTTTTCGTGCTTGATCTCTGTTCAGGTTTTGATTGCTTATCCACTGTGTCATCTTAGCACTAAATCTGAAGTGGGTGCAATGCGTAGTTACCTTTGTAAGAACCTTGTGTCCAGAAGTGAGATATCTCGGACATGTAGCATGATACACAAAACTCACAGAAAGAGAAATGTAGAAAAAATAGTAGAATTAGGAGTAATATCTGTGAATTAAAAATGGCAATAATTTTGAGAAGGGGTCATTCCATGAAAACTCACAAGGGTGATAAGGTGACCATTTCAGAATCCGATCATATTTGGTACATAGGTACCTACCTGTCTCAATAGAAAAAATACGAAATATCACTGACCTATCTCCAACCATTGTAGATAATTCAACCCTTGTTACCAAAGAAAGGCAAGTGACATATCGATTCCTAGGTGAATCCAATGTAAGCAATATGAAAAATGAGTTACAAGTAAAGGATTGGTCCCAAATAATGAATAGCAATGAAATAGTTGATAAATGCTTTTCCATTTTCCTGACAGATTACGCACATAGTAGAAAAGACATGTCCCGTGGTAACTAGAAGATATACTAATACCCCACGTAAGCTCCAACATACTAATAAATGGTACACACCACAGCTAAACTAGAACTCAGGATATTATTACTCATACTGAAAGATAAGTCTCATAATAGTGATAAGGACAAAGAAAACTACAAAAATATGAGATAACTTTACAGGTCTGAAATAAAAACCGCCAAATGTAATGCGAATAATGAATACATTTTGAACTCAAAAAATAAATGTAAAGCAGCGTGGAATGTCATTAAGAGAAATTAATAACAATAATAAAGAAAACAGTATTTCCATAGACTGTGATATTCTTAATGAATATTTTGTAAATGGCAACAGTACTCACCCATTGATTCTAATTTCTATGTGGAAGCTTTTTTGACTTATGCGAAACAAATAAGAAGTGAGAAATTTACTGGGGTCCCAATCACCTTAAATGACATTCAACACTCAATAAGCAAACTCAACTATTCAAAAACAGAAGACTATTATGGTCTCAGCAATTTCATCATAAAGTCTATAGCGAAGGAAGTGCAAATGCCACTTCTCTCACTGTCAGAGTATTACATGAAGGAACCTTCCCAGAATGTCTTAAGCTTACAGTCACTCTGCCTGTGTATAAAAAAGGAGATAAAAATCTTCCAAGTAACTACAGACCCATCTCAATAGTACCAATCCTATCTAAAATAATTGAAAACTGTATGCATAAACAGATATACAAGTACTTTGAATGCAATAAATTATTAAATGAACGACAATTTGGATTTAGATCCCACTTATCAATCGTGAAAGCAGTCAAATCACTGGTAAATAATGTTTATGAAGGATATGAAAAACGACTATACACTTCTGGAACCCTTATTGATTTAAGCAAAGCGTTTGATTCTTTGTCTCATGATGTGATAATCAAAAAGCTGGAATACCATGGAATAGGAGAAAATTACTCAAATCCTATCTAAGCAATAGGGTACAGCTTGTATATATGAACAATCAGAGATCAGCAATCCTCCCAATAAAAAGAGGAATACCCCAAGGCTCGGTTGTTGGACCCTTCATATTCATTATCTATGTCAATGAATTTCCAACTTATATACCCTGTAAGAGTGTATTATATGTAGATGACATGACAT